>VDFB02000003.1:507050978-507115978 GCA_007258455.2 Sequoia sempervirens
CCCCCTCTTCCTCTCTTAAGTCTCTCTCTATCTTTCTATCTCACTCCCTCTATCTCTCTCCCATAGCCTCTCTCTCTCTCACTCCCTCTATGTCTCTCCCTCACTCTCTCTACCTCTCTCTCAGGTATCTCCCACCCACCCCTTCCCCCCCCTCTCTCTCTCTCTCCCCCATCTTTCCATCTCTCTCCCATCCATCTATCTATCATTTCTAAGTAACACATTTGGTACTTTTCCAAATTTGGAAAGCACCAAATTTGGCAGGTGCCAAATGTGATTTACCTTGAAACTATAAAATAGGGCTTGACCCTATGATTAAGGCCCACATGCTTCTGTATTTGTCTAGTTTAGTGCTTTATCCTACAAAGAAATGCCTTTTTTATGCAATTGACTCCCTGTTGTACCAATCTATGCTTGATCCATCACCTACTTACCACCAATTTGCATGCCAATCAACATAGATGAAGACATTTTGAAGCTTCTACATCATTTTACATTATCTCAAGTAACATATTTATTTTGGTATATTCAAATGTTTATATTTAGTATGTTTGTTTATTTTTTACAATAATTTAAATTCCTTTAATGATTTTATTAATCATAACAATTGGACATAGAATTCAACATTGAATTAGATGGGAGTTGCATAAAAAGGTTAACTTTTATGAGTTTCAAGAAACAAAATGATAAACATGACATAATTTAGATGAATTCATGTTTAAACTTATATAAATGACATCAAATTAACACAAATTTTCTTATGAATTCTATTTGCATTGCTTATAGTAGTCCATTTCCAGCATGGCTAGTGGAATTCAACCTATTTCATTTTTGGTAGATGCTTATATTCAGTTTTTTTTTTTTTTTTGACAATTTATAGACCATTCATTTGATGATTTTATTAATCTTCATTGTTACACATAGAATTCAAAATTAAATTAGATGGATGCTGCATGCAAAAGTTTAATTTTTAGGAGATTGAAGATATAAAATTGAAAACATGAAATAATAGATTCAAATTCATGTTATTACTGATGGTTGTGGGAAAATTTTTATTTCCAACTAATTTGGAAAACTTAAGAGCTTTCATCAATGTTAATGCAAGTTTCCATTAATTTTTTTGTGTCATAAAAAATTCACCTTCATCATGTGCTTAGGTAATTTTGAGTGACTCAAGAGATAGTTGGTTTAATGCAAGTTTCCATTCATTCATACCATTTATCGTTCTAGGAAGAAAAGGGAAAATAAGCACAAGATTCTCTAGTTTCCAAAGGTGGCAGCAACTTATACCCTAGGTTTGACACAAGTCTTTGCTACCTTCTTTCATAAAATGCTTTGGTGTGTTCAATAAAATGCAATGTAATCAGCATTATTAATATGTTTTATAATTTAATGCATTACTTACTTTTTTTCTATGTGTGTTTGTGAACATGTAGCATTCAACGTCATGCTGAGGAAACAACCAAAGCCTCTAACACCAAAAGAATGTGCAGTAAAAAATGTAAGGAGAAGAGAATCAAAAATTTCAGCTTGTGAAGCAAATGAATTGCAGCCGAATAAACCCACAATAGTGGGTTACAATTTTTCAAATGAAGAAAAATTAGAAATTCCCATAAAAAAAATTAAAATGGTTTACCCCTTCTAATGAAGGGGGTTCGAATGAACCACCCCCCTTCTAATGAACCCCCCCTCCCCTTCTAATGAACCCCCTCTTGCACCATATAGGGGGGATTCGAATGAACCCCCTTCATTAGAAGGGAGGTTCTAATGAACCCCATTTTTTCACTTTCCCCTCCACCATTTCAAAATTTATGCATTTTTTTTACTATCAAAGCTTGGGAAGGATGTGCAAATGGAGTCAACGTGATAAACCAAGTTGGATGATTGTAATTCTCAAAACGTGCTTTCCAACAACTATAAATTTAATATATTTTGTTTCTATTTTATACTTTATTTTTTGGTTTTACTATACACAGGTTTTTCACCGAACATCAAGTTCAATGAAAAATCATTGTGGAAAAATAGTAAATTTGAGGGAAAAAAAATTGAAAAATATATATGAACTAGGTATTGATGTCTTTGTTCCAAAAAAAATAGAAAAATTTAATTTCAATACATACCAAAAAATTTATGCAAGCCGAAGTGCACCTATGTCTCAATTATAAATGTTTTGACTTCAAAACATAATTAAAAGAAAAATATTCAACAAAATGCTATGAAACAAAATGAAATTGCTAGATACTTGTGTTACCAACCTAAATTCAAAAGAATTATAATTTTATCCTTTGTAGAAAAATATTTATGCGAGCCGAAGTACACACCACTTTTTAAAAATATTGTTTACTATTAAAAACTAGTTATCAAAGGAGATGCAAAAAAATTATGATTTAATTTCAATTATTTTTAAAAAAATAAATTTAAAATCTACAAAAAAAATCTCACAAATCACTAGTTTACATCATTTTAAAATTCCTAATAGCTTACCTACTATAAGTGTTAGAAAGTGAAGTTTTCTCTGAAAATGTTGATTTCAATGTCAAGTTCGGCCAAAAAGTGTAACCCATTATTGTGGGATGACCCAGCCCATACAACCAGAAATTTCAGTGCAATCTAAGAGAGATGTCCAATTGGAAAAAAAAGGGCACAAATGAAAAAATTTCATGGAAGGACACAAATGGATCCCCAAGTTGGAGGCACATCATCAACCATAGGTGAAGTTCAATGCTCATCTCCAATTGAAGATACACCAACAACAACATGTGGTCTTCCAAGTACATCGAAAATCACATCTACAGTTGAAGACACACCATCAACAACATTTTGTTTCAAAAGTTCATTAGTAAACACGCCTCTGTTTGAAGTCACTCCACAAATGACATCTCAAGTTGGAGGTACAATATCATTTACATGTCAATCTCAAGGTATGTGATAAATTGCATCTCTGATTGAAGGTACGCAATCTATCCCTGATGTTGTTGACATTCCTAACATTGACAAAAATTTACATTTGACAACTCCTCCTAGAGTCTTGCGTAGAAAGCCTATATTTTTTATTGATATTGATTCCAGTGTTTTGAAATGGATGCCTAATAAGATTCCAAAACGTACATGTCAAAGATATGCAAAAAGGATGTGGAGTTTATTTTTTGAGAAGATAAGTGAGGGTGGAAGATGCCAACTATTTGTTGAAATGATGAGGCAACTCAAATTTAAGCCCAACATGAAGGCTCTTGGGCTGAGGGTTTTGAATGACTCAAGTGAAAATTTCATTGTAAAGAACTTGATGAGTGAATATGAGAGAATGAGTTCTACCTCACACACGAAGGATAGTTGTGCCACACAACATGTGATGACAACAACACTATTAAGTAGTCAAACAAGGAACAAGGTGAACCTTACAAATACAAGAAATTCTTTGAAAATAAGTAGATCATCTCTAATGAGAGCCAAAGGAAGGCATGAAAGATTGGAGGATCCAAATAGCAATGAGTTATGGGCATTCTCAGGAGAGTACCACAGAAAGATAAATTAATTTCTCAAGGATTTAGATTTTTAATAATAGATTATTGGAAGGATAAAGCAAGGACCTCTCCTAATCAAAGAGATGTTTTACGAAGGAGAATTGGTATTAAAATCCGTGAGCTACATCCAAAGAATTATTTGGATACCACTCAAACTCGATTTTTTGTTGATTTTGTACAGAAGTTTCCTGAAATTAAAATATGTCAAATGTATTTTGAAATGCTAAAGCCTTTTTATGTCAAAATAAATCACACATGCACTACTTTTTTTTGTAGAGTACATATTGATTTTTCTAACCATTATGATGTTTACTGATGTATATGTGTAGATATGCATACTGACAATGTTTTTCAAGAATGTAACATAAGGCCTCCACCTAAATCCTCAAGGGAATTCTTATCTTCCATTTTATGTGAAAGAGAGGATGGTCAAATTTTTTACAAGTCATGTTTGGATGGCACATGTGATCATTGTGGTGGCATTCAACATTTTCCATTTTTCCAACACATGGCTAGTACACACACAATTGGAGATAGAATTGTCAAATTTGGAAAATACAAGATAGTGGCCTACAGTCTGAAAAATGGTAAAGAAGCAAAAAAGTGTGAATTGGTCAGTGATAACATTCCAGTATATCAGTTTATGGGCATTTTCTGTGATCAAGTGGTCTATGAGTATGCAAGGCATACACATAGAGCTCAATGGTTGGACTCAAAGTTCAAGTTATGCAAGGACACATTTCCACTTCATAGCATCAATTCAATTGTTGACTTCATGAAGAAATACACACTACAACCACAAAATGAGGTGCAATCACAGTACTACAACTCCACACAGGTTTCTATATTTGTGCATATAGAATTCATTCATGCAAATGATGGTACAGAGGATAATAGGAAAGTATTGAGGGAGTATCATTTTTACATCAGCGATGATCACACACATTCTACCGATTTTGTGCATGGTTTCTTTCAGATGTTCTATGTTGATCTGGCTAGTAGGGGCATATCATTCAGTCAACATATTATATGGTTAGACAACTGTACATCGCAATTCAAGAATGCCAAAAAATTTTACTAGTTGAGTAAGATGCAAAGGATTAGTGGTGTTCAACATATGTGGAACTTCTTAGAGGCTAGGCATGGAAAGAGGGAGCATGATGGAGCAGGTGCATGTATCAAAAGAGCCCTAGCATGAGAAGAGTTAAATTACAAAGACAATGTAAAGTTAACAGATGAAAGATCAATTATCGAGTGGTGTAATCATGTAATGGGTCTAGGTAGTGAAGGTAATTCTTTAGTTCATATAATTTTTCATTTAGTAGATGATGCTAACATTGCAAAATATGAGGATTGTTGTACACTAACAGGATCAAGTGAGCTACACTCTTTTAGAAGGTCCAATGTAGGTACATGGACTATCCATATGTGGAAGATGGAATGCTTTTGTTTTGCATGTACACTTCAGAAATGGAATTATTGTGAGTCAATAGAGTGGGTTTATGAATGGTCTGTAAGAAGTCTAACCCCACTTGACACTTATTAGCTCCCAATGGCTATACAAATCATAGAGATGAAATCATCTGTTGACTTTGATTATGTATCGGACCTTGTAGAACTAGGTAATATATCTTACTTACAGGTTTTATTTTGATGTTCATTAAATACATCTAACAAGATGAACATATCAATGCAGGGCACGTTTATGCAGTGATTGCAAATGAAGAAAATGAAGAGGGTACATATTATTACCTGTGTCATTATATTGAGACCAAAAATAAATTGGGGGCCCCAGTTATAGATGGAGAAAACATAGAATATCCTATAGGTTTGGTGGTTGTTACTGGAACATGGCTTAGAAGGTACCTAGTTAAGAATGTTGTAGTTTGGTTGCTTGAGGACTTCAACACACATCAAAAGATTCTTCACTAATTGAACCTTGTCGTCGCCACCAACATTCATTTGATCAAATATAAGGGTAGACCTATGAACAAGAACTTGTGGAAATTATGTGAGTCTGACCACGAGGCAATACTTGACGCAATAAGGAGTAGAGCAGACCCAGATGGTTCCCTGGATTGATTTGTAAGTATGCACATTGAATTTGTAAATTCATGTTATTGATCACTGCTTTCTTTGAATCATTTAAGTTTAATTGTACAAGATTTTGAAAAATTGTTGTTTGATGTCATATGCATTTAGGGCTATCATTAATGCATTTGTAATTGTAGGTTATACTTAATTATGTCAACTTAAGAAAAGAACAACATCGGTTGCTGGTGCAAGTGTTTAGTGGTATGAGAAACATCAATTGTTGGTGCATTTTCTAGTTCTTAATCTTCTCTTTCTTTTCCATTTCATAGATTTCTCAGATTCTTATATGCTCCATGTTTTATGTTGAGGGTTTCAGTGATATATTTGAAATTTATGTACATGATCATCAAGAGATGAGAAAGTAGTGAAAGATGGGCCACATCACCATTGTAGGACCTTCAATCAATCTACTTACAGCATGCATGAAGGTGATAATAGAACTCGTCAAAAGGTGTATGTCTGACATTATTTAGTTATTGGTCTTTTAATGATTTTTATGTGAGTCCATGTTTGAAATTGTTAGGCTCTTGCAAGATTGTTGTGGACCAAATTCCAATCACAGTACACAACCATAGAGAGGCTACTACCCATGTGTTTCCAAGGGAGCATGGGAAGTACATGTTTTGAAGCATTTTGGAATGCAAATAACTGGGCAACCTGAGGTGGATTGGAGAAAAGAAACTATGTAGCAACTCCTTTTGTTTCTTCTTGTACAATATATTTCATGATGTGGACTACAAATGGGAGGATTATTTCCTTGTATGTATTGCTACAAATATTGAGAAATGGGAGGATTTTCAAGATGTTCTTCTATCACTATTGTAATATTTTTTATTGACTTAGTTAATTTTTTGATATACAAAAATTATGAGAAATTAATACATGTAAATGTGTATACTCCTTAATATATGCCTAAATTAAATGTGTATAGTACATTTAAAGTTAGTTGTAATGGTTTATGGTTTACATTTAAAGTTTTCATTAGAAGTTTAAATGTTATTTTGGTCATTTTGATGGTTATTTTTAGTTATTGGAGGTTAAATAGAACCTCTTGGGTCGATGAGAAAGGTTGTTGATCATTTTCTAGGAAAAAATCAATAAAAACTCTCACTTTTCTGTGTTGTTTTCTAAAAATTTGCTGCTCTCTTGCTTTATACAGTTTTGTACAGCTTTTCTTCAATCCAAATTTCATCTAATTTTAAGGATATATGTGTTAGCTTTGATTTGGATTTGGAGTGAAGTAATTTCATTGTGTTTTAAGAATTTTATTGCAATTTTACTCAAGGCCAATCTGTACAGTCAAGATCAAGGTTTTGAAGGCATAAAATGAAATAATGACCAATTCTCCAACCATTGATCTTGTGCCACATGCATGTACAATTCCTTAGTGATGCAGAGCAGGGAGGAAAATGGATTCTCAATCACAAAACAAAGAGATTTCAAACACCTTTTGTTTCTTCAAACCCTATTTTCACAATCTCACCTAGTGTTCCCTTGTAGGTTTGCAACTCAATTTCTTGATCATCACTTATAGATTATTTGTCAAAACCAATAACCATCCATCATTTCAAACACCCTTTAGTCCCTCACAAAAATATCTCAAGAAAGCATATGGTTACTTTAGACCAACTCCTCAATTCATGGCTTCTACATTGTCCCAAATTGGCCAATTAGGTCACATTTACAAAAAAACTATGCCCTAACTATCAACCAATCACAAACACCTATGGACAGTCCTTTGTCTACTTATAAATCCTCAAAATACACCATTTTTAATTAGAGAAGTTCCCTTTAACACCATTAACCATAAAACCCTCAATTTTGCCTATTTTAGGGAGGGTTTATTGAAAGTCCTACTCCCACAACTTATCTCACCTTTCCAAAGCATCAAACATTCCTCAAATGACCTACACAAGCTTAAAATACCTTCAAAATTTTCTACCCTAAGGGTTTACTACAATTACCCACCTTAAACCATCAAATTTCACCAAAAACTCACAAATTTGACAACTAGGGCATCATGCCCACACTCACAAATGATCTCCCCTAATCTCCCCTACTCCAAAAATACATCTTCGTATAGCATAAAGCTTCATTACATATTTTTCCTAGAAGATTCCCCAAAAGCAAGACATGCATAGGAGGAGTCCAGACTGTGGTTACACAATCAAAAGTTGAGTGTTCTTTCCTCCAAAACATAAAACATAATCAGAAGTCCCTTTCAAATAGCTTCCATCCATTTAACTAATTCTCATCTTTACAAGCTTGCTTAAATTTGGTTGGCTCTACCTGATTAGAAAGAAAAAGTTCATAATCATCATACTTAGAGGGTCTTTTCTTCACATAAGATGAATTACATGGTGGAGGAGCTTCATCCAGATGTAATTTTTGTAATTGAGATTGAACTCCCTCTAGATCAAAATTTAAATCTGCCCTTCTCTATTCATTATCCCCAATAGTTCATCCTCTCTCTAGATGAAGCGGCACATCCATAGTCTGAAGTGGCGTATCCACAGCCTGAAATGGCGCATCCACTCCCTAAAATGGTGCATCCATGGTATGTAATGCCACATCCATGGCATGAAATGGTGCATCCATGGCATGAAATGGTGCATCCATGCCATGAAATGGCACATACATGGCATGAAATGGTGCATCCATGCCATGAAATTGCACATCCATAGCCTGTAATGGCGCATCCATGGTAGAAGGTTGGGCAGACATAATAGGAGGGGGTCAAGAGAATAAGGATGATTGAATAGTGGGATTGTTAGCCTCTACCATAGGATACATAGGACATGACTCATGGGGATGATGTGGCTGTATGGAAGGTTGCACATCATGCGTAAAAACTCGAATTGGAGTTTGTGACAGGGTACAAATATGAGAGGGTTGTGAACAAATAGGTGAAGGCACTGAGGAAACAAGAGGAGAAGAGAAAGTAACAGTTGATGACTAGGATCTAAGAGAAGGAACACTACCAGGTTTATTATTAAAATGAGCTCTATTATCAAACATATCAAACTTAATAAAATTATCTCAAGAAGTACTCTATTTTTGTAAACCTGGAAATTCCCTTTCGTTGAAAACAACATCGCGACTATGGACAATTTTCTTTGCAATTGGATCCCACAGCCTAAAACTAGCCTGAAAACAAAAAAATCAACAACCCCCTTCCTCTGAGTTCGTCAAGTATTTATAAACTTGAAACCAACTATGAAAACTAACAAACCTGACTTTGAAACTCCAAGTGACCGTTTGCCTTCCTAGTTCACATTTTTCCAAATTTTCTACATTGCACTTTTGCAATTTCACATCATTTTGACAAATGTAAAACATGAACTCCTAAATGACCCCAAAACCAAAAAAGAATGACTTATTACATTATAAATTGGTCTAATATGAACTTATTGAATGACAAACAAGACTCTACGAAAAGTTGTGAAAATTTGTTGTTTTGCAAAAAAAGATGCAAAAAGTTGATATGCAACATTGCATTTTTATGTAAAGGGAATTTGAACTCGTGTGACCAAACAAACTATTCCAATGCGCGCGAGTGGGTAAGTTTATGTGTCACAACCCCTATTTTATAGTTCGTATTTTACAATGATTGATTAAATTAATTGGTGGTGAAATAAAAGTGTAATGAAATAAAAAGAAATTAATTATAATTTAATTATATATTTATTTATTTCAAATAAGTGATAATACTTGGTTAATTTAGAATAATTATTTTTCTATTCCCAGTTGAATGAACTTTCTTTATTATTTATTTGGAGTAAATATTTAATTTGAAAATGAATAATATTTCTTTGTTTGCTTATTAAGGATAAATATTTCTTTGCAAATTAAAAATAGTTTTTTTAATTCTCGTTATTTACTATGGTTAAATTTCTTAGTTGCATTATGCATATATATATATAATTTTGATTTCAAGATTCAGTTACTAGGAATGTGAGGAGAAATCTTTAAAGGAGGAAAATCATTAATGGAAATGGACAATTTTTGTTTAAATAAAATTTCTTGATTTGCTTTACAAAAGTTAACTAAAAAATGGCTTGTGGGAAGAGGGTTTTCGAAGTACAGTAAACTAAAAATAGTAGAAAGAAGAGAAATTAATGCAAGGGAAAAAGTGTAAGAATCTTCCATAGGAGATTTCCAACAATCACAAATAGGAAAGAGTAACTAAAAGGGGAAATTCATTCGGAAAGTGTTTTCCCGGTTTTTAAATCCTCTTTACAAAGTATTTTAATTTTCAAATATGAGAATGGATGAATTGCCTATGGAAAGATTTGATCCTCTTTCGAACACTTTTTTTTAAATCAATGCAAAGTTAGTTAAGTGTTCTATTATCCTGTTACTATATGAGATTTAGCCTCATGGCTATGCAAACTGTATTTTATTTGTTCTTCTAGATAAAACTATATATATTTGGGTGATCCCATAATAGTGGTTTACAATTTTTGGCCAAACTCGACACTGAAATTATTATTTTTAACTAAATCTTCAAATTTGGGCACCTATAGTGGCTAAACAGTGAGGAATTTGAAGATGGTGCAAACTAGAGTCTCATCAAATTTTGTCTGTAGATTCTAAAAATATTTTTTTCAAAATTTTTGGAATCAAATTGCACTTCTTTTTCCATCTCCCACGAAAATTAATTTTTTTAAGAAAACAACATTTTTAAAAAGTGATGCACACCGTATAACGCATAACTTTTTTTCCATGAAGGTTAAAATTCTAATTCTTTAAAATTTAAATTTGTAACTCGATATCTAGTGCTTCCACTTGGTTAGATAGTTTTTTATTTCATATTTTTCCTTAATCAAGTTTCAAAGTCAAACTAATACAACACACCGTGATGACGCTGTAATCCTTTTTTTGTATATGTCAAAAAATATTTTTTGTTGGATCAAGGACTTCAATATCTGGTGCACTCATATTTTTAATTTTTTTTTTTGATAATCTTGAAGAACAAAGAAATTCATTTTCGATGAAAAACCTATGTTTAATAAAACTTAAAAAACAAATACATAACAAAACCAAAACATATTAAAATTGTATTCATTGGATAGCTTGTTCTGAGGAATACCATAATCATTTGAAATAAATTTTAAATGAATTCATTTGATCCCCCAAAAGCTAAATCAAAAGTGATTTTTTATTAGCATTTTGATAGGTGTAAAGGAGATGCATTTATAGGTATTGTTTAAAACTAGCGAGGTTCTATCCAAGGGGGTTTGATCTAAGGTGATTTGATCAAACCCTCTTCAATTGGAATCCTTAAAATGGAACCGTTTAAGGCTTAAATCATTATATTTTCTAAAAATATGTGATTTCAGCTAAAATCAATTCCTCTTAGGAATTGTAAACCACTATTATGATAGCACCCATTTATATAAATATATATATATATAGAGAGAGAGAGAGAGAGAGAGAGAGAGAGAGCATTATGTACATTCATACCCTAGTGTTGTGAAAAAAAATTGAATTGAATTTTTAACCCATAATATAATAATATTATAATTTTTCATATTTCTTTTGGACAAATAAAAAATTCAGAATGTAAATCTTGATATCACTGTTTTTGTTGAAGAGGTAAATTTTTTTGACTGCTCTAAGCCTGAAGTCACCCTCTTTAATTGTCTATTCCTCACCTTATGCCTCCCTACTTGGCATGACTCCTTTGTTTTGTATAACAAGGGGTGGCAGCTAGTATTGTGAGCTTTAAGGCTCCTCACAGGCTGGGCAGCCCTTGTAGGTTGGACGTCCCCTCCAAATCTGATGCCATAACAACTATACTCCATTTTCCTCCTAAATACAATATTTCCTCACATATGCTCTGGCTAGTAAGGTATAAGTTATGGATCCATAAAACAATCACCACAAACTATTCACCTTGCAAATACCTCTTAATTACATGTTTTTGTATTTAATCACTGTGGAATTTATATAATTACAATATATGCATATAGGTTTGCGTATTTATCACTGTGGAATTTAAATAAATAAATAAATATATACTTAATTGTAGAAATTGAATGGAGTATGTTTGCTTGTAGCTGAAAATATGTTTGGTTGTAGATGAATATTCATTTTCCCTTTATTTCATTGGGCTCCCTATTGTTTAAACTCTGAATCAAATTAATTGTAAGGGAAACTAGTTTTGTTTTAGGAACTTTAAATTCAATGTATTGGGAAAGGTTGATTTTCCCAATACTTTAACTTTACAAGCTTGTTAACTCTTCATTGTGTATGTCGGTCAATTCTTTTCTATATTTGAACAACAGTTATTATATGCATACATATATATATTTATTGTGTAATGGTGTTGGAACATTAAAATATGTTATGAACTATCTGGTTGTGGATATATATATCTATATATATATATATTATTTTGTTGTAATTGTGAATTTTTGGAAAGTGTATATACAAACTAATGTATATATATACATATTCAATTTCAATTAGATATATGAATCTGATAAAATGTAAATGTTGTTGCTATAATAATATTTCTAAAATGAAATTCTTCAATTAGAATATAAAATTCTCTGTATATATATATATATATATATATATATATATATATATATATATATATATATATATAGACACACACACACACACACATATATAAATATATAAAAATGAATACAAATACAAATTAAATGAGAGCAAGTGTTAAAATTCGAAAAGAGTAGACATCAAAATTTGATTGGAGTGATCAGTATTTTGTTTAAAATGGACTTATTGTAGTATTAGAATTATTTTTTTATGAATATTTGTATAAATATAAATACACATACGTGTATTGGTGAATGTTTCTTTAAAAACTATATAACTCCACTATTTTAGACTAAATCATTTCAATTAGAAATCGCACATTGACTTCCTTGAATACAATAATACATTTGTTTATAATTGATTTATTTATTTATTTAATTATGCATTACGTGAATTGGGTAAGTTTTTCTCATTAAAAGTGTACATTTTTGCTTGAAGTACTTCTTACAAATGTCATACAATTTTTTATTTTTTTTAGATTAAATCATATAATTTGGAAATAGCTTATTGGATACTTGAAAGACAAATAGGAAGATGCACATTTGCATTTAATTATTTATATCCATTGAAATGTTAGAGGAATGATTAAACCAAGTCAAAAGTGAAATATAGAAAACTGAAGTAGAATTAATTGCTTGCTGATGAACATTTCTCTTATGAATGTGGAATTTGTGACATTTTAAAACACTGGATCTATGTATATAAAATTAGTTTGAAATTCACCAATGCATATTATGTATTGTAAATCAATTAATAATTTTTGTAAGAAGATAGATAAATATTGGATCACACCTTACATATTAGAGTTTGGGATAAATGTTGACACTCCTCTCCTACATGATGGGTTATCATAAAATATCTCACTTAGCTGATCTTGAGATTTATTTGTGTAGAATATGTGTGTGTGTGTGTGTGTGTGTGTGTGTGTGTGTGTGTGTGTGTGTATTCACTAGCTTATATATGTATTCTCCATATCTTCTTAACTATTTACAGTTTAATTTTCTTATTATTGAGCTTTCTATGAATCATTGAGTTTGGAGACCTAAACAATCTGACTATAATTGCATAGGCATGTGTACATTCTAGCAGAACTAGGATTACTTTCATGATGCTTTACATGAGTGGTTATATTTTTTAGTGTACTTGTGTGATATTTGAGAGGTCAATGGAGGTAAAATTGTCTTATTAGAAAATACTTGGGGTGATTCATGATAGTGTTGGCTTTACCTTAAATTATTATGCAAGGATGATGCATTGGTGGAACTTGAGAACATTACTTGTAGATTTATGTGACTTGTAAAGGAACTTCAATATGTTCCTTGTGATATTGAAATGTGTAATGAATGGTCATGTCAATGAGATAGTCTGATCATTGTCGTGAGGCATATTGTAACCATTGAAACCTTATAGCCAGTAAGGCTTTGCTAGTGAGGCATTTTATTAAGCCAGTGAGGCACTTTTATGAGTGGTTTTTCATCCCTATGGGGGTTTTCCACTAATGAAATCTTTTTGTTATGGTACTTTTGTGGATGCATTTATGATCTTGATGTTTTCTTAATTTGTAGTATAGTATTTGAATTTACATGGATTGCTAATGTGAAAAATCTTGTTTAAGCCTATAAGGCTATATCTTGCAATGGTATAACCTAGTTGATATACCTTGATTCTTTGACATATGTTATTCCATTTAAATATAGTGATGAAAGTAATTAAATTATTCCTCTCTTTTTTTGCATCACTTTATAATGATTCTTATTCTATTAAATTAATTTGGAAATTAAGGGTTGTAATTGGTAAGCGAGATTTCCCTAATGTTACATTTTGGTATCAAAGCACTTAGGTTCAACACTCGAGCCTTGAGTCTTCTATGCTTAGGTTGCATTATAGTATATGAACCTATGAACCCTAGTATGGGTGATTCTTTGTTGGTTAATTGGAACTGATTAGAATTTTATATTTAGTTTGATCATTCAAGGAACTCTAGAGGTGTGAGGCCCCTTCGCCTTAGGTCAAATTTTCATATGAATTTCTAGTAAGAGTAATGGTGGCTATTTGAAATAAGACAAGAAGGATAATATATAGTGTTATTTGAAGTGACCCAAGATGGAATGTATAGGGTGACAACCCATGAATGATGAATTGTGGCAATAAAAGTCAATTAATAAGAGAAATAGATTGTGAAGAGAGATCTCTTTGGTGACGTAAAGGATGAATGAGTTGATAAGATACAAGGGAAAAAGAGAAGAAGAGAAGAAGAAATTCATGATGATAGGAAGAAGGAAAAATACCTGTGAAATAATTAAAGATGATAATAATGGATAAATATTGGTTGAGCTTTTTCAAAGGTAGGAAACCTAAGGAGGACGTTTTAAAGGTGAGAATGCTCATATCAGTACCAGGGGGAAAGTTGATTGTTGAGCAACATCTTATTCCTATAGGATTTTTATCTAATGGAATCCATGGGATCTTTCAAAAATGCAAGGTTCTAATGTCTTGAGAATCTTCATTGGTAATTCATGATAGAAGTTGATTTGATAAATAACTTGATCTGTCTATTAGACAAGGCAGAAGTGATTGAGGTGATGAACCTTATATGCTTGATTGTTTTTAGTGAAATGTACTTGTATGTATTATATGAGAATGATACTTGTGAAATAATGCACTTCTCATGCTCCATGTGAGTGACACATCTATATGCATAATTGTATGCATATCATAGAAAATTTTTGTCTTGATTGTACTTTTATCTATACTTGAAAGAGAAATGCACGTTGTACTTATTCTAATGTGAGTGATGCATTTTTCATATTATTTTTTGTGTGAATGATGCACTAGAGTAATTTATTGATTCCTTTGTGCAGATGAAGTGCTTGAGTAATGATTACATTCTTAATTTGTGTATGAATAGACTTTTTATACTCATTGTGTTATTGGATCGAGTTATGATCACGATAACTATACTATTGTAATTTATGTGTATTTCAACTTTTGTACGAGTGATGCACTTATGCGAGAGATGCACTTACCATATTTAATGTATGAAAAAATTGAATGAGTAATGCACATTGTATACAAGACATTCCATATTTGTGCGAGTGAGGCACTACAAATAAGTTATGTTTTCATACCCTATGTGAGTTAGGCACCAGGGGTTTATGAAATATTCTTTGTTAAGTATTTATTCTATGTGCACTTAAGTATACATTATGCACTATTATATCATCCGACCTTTATTCTATGCAATCTGATTATTCTTATTGAATGTGGTGTGGGTGATAATATTTAAGCTTACCTTCTGGGACAGGATGCCGAATGTGGAGTAATAGAGAAGGTGGTCTTCTTTTCCAAGATCAACCAAATTATATATATATATGCTTTGACCAAAGTGAGTTATACCGTTGAAATAGATGGATAATGAATGCATAGAATTTTTTTATAGATATGTTTCTCTACAACATCATGTATGCAAGAAATATGTTCATTCTAGTATAAGAGTACATATAAGGCATTTGAAATGCATCGAGAGTTTCCCTCCTACCCTATTATTATTAGTTTCTAGGCACCTCATGCAGGGCTGGGTGTTCTTCAAGTTAGGAAGAATCCCAGGGAAGTGTTATGCTTCATGGTTGGGTGGGAAAAGCACCTTAACCATTCTCTTGACCTTCAGCTTGTAGAAGACCACTAGGTTATGACAACTGAAGATTGATTAAATGTTTTATTTTCTTTATGTAATTCAAAACTTGGATATGTATTATTGCATGGATCATTGGATGGCTTGTTTAGTCAAATAATGCAATGCACTTCTTTTGGATGCACTCTTATTGAATTTTTAAAAAGGTAAAGGATTATGCATATCATACATTTACGAATATCCTTGTTAATAGAAATTTACTTTTTTGTTGTGAAATTTAGTGACTAGTTGAATCACTATTGAGCTCTTGATGATCTTCCCGACATCTAGTATTCTGGGATTGCTATGGTTGTAGTACCCCTCCATTTATGTTTATGTTTTCTGGTTACATGTTTTCACACTATTAGACTATGGTACTTTGTTTGGATATTTTGATCGCTGGTTTTGAGCAACAGTGGATTCACTTTGTGACATGATGAGACATTGTATTGCGATATTTGATTTCTGACATGCTTTGATATAGCATAGATGTTTCCTTCTGATGATTATTGCTATATGTATGTTTATGATGGACTAACTATTATTTAATTCATCAGTCTGATGTGATGTGTATTGGTGTGGAGAACAGAATCACATCACTCGCAAGCGAGTGCCCTGTGATGTCCGTGATTTTCTCCGCATAGTGTGCCTGTATTATGGATTATATGTATATGCATGTCATTTGTTTGGTTGTAGGATTGCAGGTACATGACACCGAATCCACCTGGTTATTCAGGTCTGAGCATGTCAAGACTCAATGGAAATGTTGATTGGGAGGTAGTAGCATGGTTCATCCTAGTCTAGTCTATAACCCGGTCATAGTACATTATCTGTTTTAGTTCAGAGTCATAGATTGTCTTGTATTGTTATGTTTGGTTTATTTGCTTGAAAAGGAAAATTTTGTTAATTTTAATAATAGTTTATTATTTCTTAATTTACTGTTATTTAAATTAATTTTTAAATGTTAAAGAAATTAGTTTTGCATGTTATTTAATAAATTAATTAGTTTGTTTGGTTAAATAATTTGATCTTAGAGATTAAATTTATTTAATTAAATAAATTAATTAATAAAATTAAATTGTTTTAAATGAGTAAATAGATTTTATTTAAATTAAATATTTTTGTGGAAATGGTATTTTTAATTATTAAATAAATATGCAATTGAAAATTGAAATTTTAAAATAAATAAAATGCATGCAATTTTGAAAGGCAAGATTGCTGAGAAGTTGTTGAAGATATTTTATTCTTCTCGACAGGTGTGCCAATTGCATTTATGGTTTATGGTTGAGGTTGTTCACGGATATTATTTTGGGGATCTAGGAAATACAGAAGGGGGATCAATTTTTATTTTTCATGGGAAAAAATATCAGTGCTTGGTTAAATTTCTATATATGCTTTTTGGTGTTATTGAATACTTGTGGAAGTTCTTTGGTTTGGGATTTGGTGTACGGAAAGAATTTTGGAAGGCTACAGGCAACAACAGAGGTTTTCATCTCCATAATTCTAAAGCTTCAAGGAAACAGGTATTCCTCTTGTGTTTTTTTTAATTTGTTGTTTTTATTGAAAAGAATATCTGTAGAGGAAATTTCATTTAATTTAAAACCTCTGTATTTCATGGAAAAAATTATTTACTGTATATTTCCTGAAAGGGTTCATAGATTTCTTTTTATATTTCTAAAAACTTTCTTCTCTGTAGAATTAAATTAGTGAAGGGAAATTATTTAAATGGGAAATAAATTTTGAAATCAAATGGAAATTTCTATGCATATTTTCTTTTGAAACCCTGAAGAAATCTAATAATTTCCTCGATTTCCCCATTGGAACCTGTAGAAATTTTATTTTATTACCCTGTTGTAAAACCCCGTTGTATTATATATATATATATATATTTATTTATTTGTATATATGCATTTTCATATATTAAATTGGATTGTGAAATGACTTTGATTTTTTTTTAAATATATGAATATATGTTTGAAAATGTTGTACAGGCGTATACATATAAAATCATATTAAAATCCGAATGTGTGAAATTGAAATTTCGCAAGTTAATGTCTGTATATTTTATATGTAAAAAAAAATGCAAATTTTAAATATTTTTATGTATGTTAAGGTGGCTGTGGGCTACCCCATAGCCGCCCCCATATGGGGCGACGGCTGTGGAGGCAGTCGGTGCTACCCTCATAGGCAGCGTGCGACTGTCTCACAGCCGCCTCCCCATACGAGGAGAGCTGCACATACACACAAAGCCACGAGCTGTGTACCCTGTGTACACAGTCGTGGCTATATAAAATGCAGTCGTTTGTGTTTAAACAAAAAATTTTGGTTTTTCATTATTTCAATCTTGAAATCCGATTTAGGGTTTTCGTATTTTATTTAATATATATATATGTATATATATATGTATATATATATATTATATATATTATATATATGTCTATATATATATTTATATATATATGTATTATGTCTATACATTTATTATTGAGATTATTTGATTAAAATAATAATGTGGTAAAGTTTATTTTGGGAAAATGAGAAATAAGAATATATTTGTATTTAAATAGTTATGCATATAATGATTTCAATGAGTATATTTATTTAAATGTATTGAAAACTGTTGTTAAGTAAAGGAAAATTAGAAATAGATATTTTCTCTCATTTAATTGATTGACTAGATTTAATATATCCCAATGATAGACGTGTTTTTGCTTTAAGTTGTTTTAAATTTTTATTGTGTAAAAGGGGGAGGATTTATCTTTACATGATTTCAAGTCTTCCAGTTGCAGTCTTTTAAAGGGAGTGAAAATTTACAATGATTTTATGTGTTTGAACAAACTAGGATAGTACACTTGGTTTTGTATGGATAATAGACACCTAATTTTTTTAGAACAGATTGTGCTGTCCATTGTGGTATGCCTGGTTTTAATTGTTGATTTTTGTGCACTCTGACCACCCTAGTTAGGAAACTTAGTATACCTTTGTTATGTTTAGGGGAGTGGCTCTATATAAGGGCCGACACACAAAGTGGTGTCAAGGTAACTTGCAAAGAGTTAGTAAGTCAGTGATAACTAAATAACATAGTAGTTAGAATTAAAAATTCTTAACAAGATTATTATGCCTCACTTATAGACTCTTGAGCTAGTTTAGTCTTGAGTATAAAATAAGAAGGCCTGGAATGGAAAATCGATATCTTGTTACCTTAAAAGATATTCAATTTCCGCAATAGTTTGCAATGTGGCCGGGTTTCATAAGAGGTTACCAGGGTAACCCAAGTTGGGGGCCGGAACCTAGGAAGAAACACCAGGGTAACCTTTGCAACATTGTGATGACACTCCACCTAAAATAATAGTTAACCTTGTGTACTTAGTACATTCGATTGTATAAAATCTGGAAGCAATGTAACCATTAGTTAGTTATGTACTTGTGTCTAGGGTTAGTAGATTATGTCTAGGTAACCATATTACTATCTCCTAGCAAGGGGGGTGGACCTATGGGTACCACATGGTTGGGTGGAACGTGCACCTTACTCCGTTGGGTCCCCAGTTTATGATCATGGCAACGAGAGCTTCATGGATGGAGAGCTTGTACTTGGATACATTTGTATTTTCTTTATTGTATTATTGTAAAACTTGTATTGGAAAACATCCCTCAATTGTTTATGAGGTGAATATTGTAAATGTAAATTGTAACTATTATTTTATCTACCTCATCAGATGAATGAGCATTGTAATACCTTATCAAATGCAATGTAAGAAACATGTTTGTACTTTATATTATCTTGAATGGAATTTCAAATGTTATGCAATGTTTATTTTTAAGTTTATGATTAATTAAATATATGCAATGTGAAATACTAAAGTCGTCTATGGAAACATAAGTAGTGTAATGTCGCGTAACTTAATGAATGTGTGCAACTAATTACCTTAATATTATTACTTTAAAAAAAAAATTATTTCACCTTTATACACAATTGCAACATTCCTTAGGTTATTATGACAGGGCATTACAATGGTAATCAACTCGAACCTTTTGTATTAGTAAGTGATCTCCTTATCTTTGATAATTCTAATCATGTTGATGATCTTCTGTAACTTGTTGATCTTATTATCTTTTATGTTGTTGATCAAAAGGAAGACCTTATTGCAATTGGTTTGCAATTTTCTACTTACTAAGGTTTTTCTTTTTGTTTAGTATTTTAATTTACCAATGATGATAACAAGTAGTATGGGATGCTTTTTTTTCATCATAAAGTAAATTGTTTTGATGTCTCATGCGAGTAGGCATATTGACAAAATGAACCATAATTGTTTTCTTTCTATTGGTGAATATCTCAGAATATGAAAATATTTGATTAAGATATATAGGATTGTACGAAAGAAATAGATTAGTTGGCATACTTTTATTAGAGTGAATTTGATGAATCCATGATGTGCTAATGAGATGTAAAAGTGTGTGAATGTCAACCACATGATTTTTTTGTTGTTATGAATAGATAGGTGCTTGAAGTAAACTATAATTGTCAGGTGGGCTATTTTTGACATTAAGGTAAAATAGAATTAAAGAGGTATGACATTTTATCCTTAGTTAAGTTGATCATCAGGACAATGATTCTTAAGGGGGGGAGGATGTCACAACCCCTATTTTATGGTTCGTATTTTACCATGATTGATTAAATTAATTGGTGGTGAAATAAAAGTGTAATGAAATAAAAAGAAATTAATTATATATTTATTTATTTCAAATAAGTTATAATACTTGGTTAATTTAGAATAATTATTTTTTTATTCCCAATTGAATGGACTTTTTTTATTATTTATTTGGAGCAAATATTTAATTTGCAAATGAATAATATTTCTTTATTTGCTTATTAAGGATAAATATTTCTTTGCAAATTAAAATTAGTTTTTTAATTCTCATTATTTACTATTGGTAAATTTCTTAGTTACATAATGCTTAAAAAAAAAAGAAGAAATATTATTTTGATTTCAAGATTTGGTTACTGGGAATGTGAGGAGAAATCTTTAAAGGAGGAAAATCATTAATGAAAAGGGACAATTTTTGTTTCCATAAAATTTCATGATTTTCTTTGTAAAAAATAACTAAAAATGGCTTATGGGAAGAGGGTTTCCGAAGTACAGTAAACTAAAAATGGTGGAAAGAAGAGAAATTAATACAAGGGAAAAAGTGTAAGAATCTTCCGTAGCAAATTTCCAGCAATAAAAAATGGGAAAGAGGAACTAAAAGAGGAAATTTAGTTCGTATTTTAAGTTTATGTGTCACAACCCCTATTTTATAGTTCCTATGGAAAGATTTGATCCTCTTTTGAATTTTTTTTTTAAATCAATGCAAAGTTAGTTAAGTGTTCTATTATCCTATTACTATATGAGATTTAGGCTCATGGCTATGCAAATCTGTATTTTATTTGTTCTTCTAAATAAAACTATATATATTATATAAATACATATATATATATATAGCATTATGTACATTTATACCCTACTGTTGTGAAAAAAATTGAATTGAATTTTTAACCCAAAATATAATAATATTATAATTTTTCATATTTCTTTTGGACGAATAAAAAAATCTAGAATGTCAATCTTGATATCACTATTTTTGTTGAAGAGGTAAATGT
This sequence comes from Sequoia sempervirens, assembly GCA_007258455.2. NCBI lineage: Eukaryota > Viridiplantae > Streptophyta > Pinopsida > Cupressales > Cupressaceae > Sequoia > Sequoia sempervirens. The sequence continues at coordinate 507,072,469 of VDFB02000003.1, forward strand.
TTTTGACTACTCTAAGCTCGACTCTTTAATTTTCTATGCCTCACCTTATGCCTCCCTACTTGGCACGACTCCTTTGTTTTGTATAACAAGGGATGGTAGCTAGTATTGTGAGCTTTAAGGCTCCTCACAGGTTGGGCGGCCCTTGTAGGCTAGACGTCCCCTCCAAATATGATGCCATATCCCAACAACTATACTCCATTTTCCTCCTAAATACAATATTTCCTCTCACATATGCTCCGGCTAGTAAGGTATAAGCTATGGTTCCATAAAACAATCACCACAAACTATTCACCTTGCAAATACCTCTTAATTACAAGTTTGTGTATATAATAACTATAGAATAATTTATATAATTACAATATATGCATATAGGTTTGCGTATTTATCACTGTGGAGTTTAAATAAATAAATATATACATGGTTGTAGATGAATATTCATTTTCACTTTATTTCATTGGGCTCCCTATTTTTTAAACTCTAAATAAAATTAATTGTAAGGGAAACTGGTTTTGTTTTAGGAACTTTAAATTCAATGTATTGGGAAAGGTTGGTTTTCCCAATACTTTAACGTTACAAGCCTATCAACTCTTCATTGTGTATGATGGTCAATTATTTTCTATATTTGAACAACAGTTAGTATATACATATGGATATGTATATTTATTGTGTAATTGTGTTGGAACATTAAAATATGTTATGAACTATCTAGCTGTGGATATATGTTATGCCTAAAAATTTCACTAGAAAATGGAACTAATTTTTTTTTTTTACTAAGCTAATTAATACTCTTTAAGTGTTTATGACGTGTCACTAAACATGAATAGAGTTGTACAACTAAATGATGGCAATTCACAAATTTAAATGTAAGGCTTCCCATTCAAATAATTAGATATGCTCTCCATGGGATCCTTTAGTAGCATGAGTCTTGGATTGGATAGAGTAAGATTGGTTTAAAAATAATTTAACTTTATAACCCTTAGTATGTAGATGTCATGCCCAATTTTTTTGTTAGGATGACTACCTATTTCACAATATATTTTCAATTACTATTGTGAATGTTACTGTTATTAACCACATTGTTCTTTCTCATAAAATGATGATCCTGATTATTAAAATTATCAATATTTTGCTAGTATTAATTTACACTATTCCAAACATTGATAAGGATATTATGAAAATTTTGTTAATATAATATTTTGGCTACAATATCATATTTTATAGCTCCAATATTAATATAATTCCCTTATTTAATACTTTTATAATTTTATTAACTACCAACATTAATAATAATATTAACTAATAGAACGTAATTTGACTAGACGATATTTTTTTTTTAAATCTTCGTGCAAGTAAAATTTATTCAACAAGAATATTTAAATTCTCCAATCCACATTGCTACTATTACCTCATTCGTTATTTAAATACATAGTAAATTTCTACCATTTATATGAAAGAGAATAAATATTAAACATATAACATCCATCGAATTACAAATATATGTCATTAGCGCGAGGATTCCATCGTGGACAACCATAATCGGTGAAAGACAACTCTATTGGCTAAGTTATAGATGGTTATACATATACTATTTGGAGTATCTATAATAAGATTATGGGTGCCTTTGAAAATACACACTAGTGTTGTCCAAATAGAATCACGCTATGATAGGCTTGCCTTAATACAAAGTAACTATCAACAATCCTAATGTTATTGGATTATCCTTCGTTCTTAATTGCGATAGTATTCAAATTTATTTATTTATTATTTATTCACCTATATATAATGTATATTTATTTATTTATTTATGTTTATTTCTTTACTAACCACTTATTATTATTATTATTCTTTCTTCTTTTTTTACACACATAATTATAAGAATAATTAAAACTATATTTAATCTATGCATTTATCTATATTTAATTTATTTCCCCTTAGAATTCAACCAAGGAATAAGAATAAATAATTAACTAACTTCCCTTCTTTCTTTTCTTTTTTCTTTCTAAAAGAGAAAGAGTACTACTAATAGCCATTATTTTTCTTTCTTTAAATTTTAATTGGATATAATTTTAAATTAATATAAATACCCATCTTAAAAGAAAAGAGTGGGAATCATCCTATTTTTTTTTAAATGTTAAAAAGAGCATAAAATAAGGCGAGTATGTTTAAGTTAGACTTTCACGAGGGAAACGTGGAAACCCCTAAGTCTCCCTTTATTAACAGATTTAATTTAGAATAACTTGTTAAGACTTATTCGTTCGATGCATTCACTCCTAATACTGTATAATGATTTAAAATTTATTCGAAGGCATTTTGAAGTGAGTGACATTGAACTCAATAGTTTGGTGCACGTACGATTTCTATTGTGGCGCAATCTGCATTGGAATGGAATTTTAGAGTTAGGTGTTCTCTTATTGACATGTGAACAAATAGATTTAAGTATTCTTTTTTTTTTTTTGGTATATTCGCTAATGTGTTTAACTACCAGGGACACCTGTAATCCCCTCTTGACAGGTCATGTGGAAAAGATAAAAAAAAAGAGAAGGGACATTAAAACATTTTTTTGCTGGAAGCATTTAATTAATTTTTTTATTTTTTTATTTTCCTTTTTTTTACGCATGATATTTCTCATTGGACGAAGTTCATCGCCACTTCTTTCTATGAGGGAACGGAGTACAATGAAATGTGGAATCACAATTTTAAATCTATTTTCAAACTCTTCCGTAAGAAAAACAGAAAGAATGCGTGAGATTTGTACCATTCAAAGTATAAAGTAGCTTCAAATAGATTTTATGCCATGCCATGATTGCACGCTAAAGAAAAAATGGATCTGTTGGAAAGCTTTAGGAACTATGACACAAATGCAATTGGCAGATTATAAATATTTTAAAGCAAGCACAACTAGCTGATGTAGAAGTCGTGCCTCTATACTCAGACGGTGAGTCGAGGCTGTCGTTGGGTACAACCTAACCACCCGTTGTTAGACTCGACTTTCCTACATAATTAGGGCTGGCATTTACCACGACATGGCCACCATCTGGAGAGAAAACTATCAAGCCACACTTGAAGAGGCTAATACCACTGTCAGGCTGATTTTCAGCCATTAATGATGGCACTTGACTCACATTGAAAGTTTCCTCATTATGCCTAACTAACACTCTGGCTCATAGTTAATATCCTTGCAGAAAGTTTGCAATTGGCTAGCCTCGAGCTTCAAGTGGAATAGCTATGTGAGGCTGATGAGGTGATATTATCGTCCGTACATGCTATCATACTCACTCTCTTTTTGTTTTATTTTGGTGCCTTGATCATGCCTCCTTGCACAATGAATTTGGACTTGACTAGACTACCTAACCTGATCCTCAGCTTGTATAACCTTGTACTCTTTCTACCATCACGGCTTAGCAATTTGATCCTTAAGGTAGGAAACTCCACCACTAGATTTTAAACTAACATTCCTAAGGCCAACCAATGATGTCAACTCAGCATTTACTTTAGGGCACTTGTTCTATTGTCATAATGTTCCAAGGAGATTCAACAGATAATCTCTTTTTTGATTCATTATGAAGTCTCTTTTACTTTATATTGTTAGAGGTGAATATCCAATGTTTCTGAAAGCTTGGTGAAAGAGTTCTTGGTTATTTTGATCCCTATCAAGGTGGATGCCTATTACACTCCCTTATATTCTGATACTACCAGTTGATATTTTTGAGGGGCATTAAACCTGTTATATTGTGTGGTGGGTGGAGCTCTTATGAGGAAGGTGATTACTAGATATGCAAGGTCTTATAGATATTATTCATTTCCTTATTCTCTGTTGTTATCATAGGATACACAGGTGCACCGGGTCTGCTTAGCCTTGATAAGCATTATTTCATTCATTTTGTGGTTTTTTTTTTCCTTCGTAGGTGTTTACAAGGATCACAAGGGGCTTGTTTTTAGCTAAAAGTCTTCTATTTATGGGGACGCATGTATAGTCAACTCTACCCATCATAATTTTCCAGATCTCTTATCACATATAACATGTTCTTGTCCATTTCTTTTGTCTATTTTCTTTCTTTCTGACCCATACATATGGCTTCAGATTTAGCAAGATTGTAGTATACTAAAACAATAAGTCTGATTTATCTTCTTCTTTCCTTTTTTTTTTTCTCTCTCTCATAGAACAACAAATCTCTAAGTAAGGAGAATACAATAAACATTGTTTCAACAACAAAACAGAACTGTGTGCATGCATAACCGACTGATTTATCAACATACCCATTCTAGTTTATTATTCAGATAATAAACTGGGATAATGATTTTTTCTTTTTTGGTGTCTGTTTTGAAGCAGAAATAATTTAGCTGCATTATTCTTTCTTTTTTTTAGGGTACAAGATAGGTCCTTAGAGGATTTTCCCTTCCCCATAACCAGATATAGTTTTCCTCATGTAAATTTCTCATCATTCACTTGATACTCAGAAATGAAACTACTAACATGTAAATCCAAAATAAACCCGTCTTTTTTTTTTTTTTGTATTGAATAAAGCTTAAAAAAATACAATATGTAAATCCAAAATAAACTCTAATACAACAGAAATAGTCACAAACTGTGCTGAGTAACAAAATAACCATACTTCATACTACTACATAACCATAGTTTTATCACCACATATAGAATTATTACATTCCTTTGTAGAATCCCATAGAATACTTCCTCTTTCCATTGCAACAAAATACAAATGTAATGTCAAAGCCTTCCATGTTACAAGAAATATTTAATACTACTATGAATACCACACAATTGAATAGTGACTTGCTCTCCACCCTACCGTAATGACGTCGTGGAGCCTCGTGGGCTCTAGCCATACCCCTGAGCAAGGATTTCTTTTAGCTCCAAGATGATGAATGGAGTCTTTTCAAGTACATATATTTTCTTACAAAGGGATAAGAATAGCATAGCACAAATCTCCTACATCTAAGCTTTCCATTTTCTACTTCCAACCATGATCCATACAATATGACATTTCCTTTAACAATAAACAAAGGGAAATGGAAATGGGAAGAAAAACTTATCTTTTCTTTTAGGTGAAGACATTGAAATCTTGTATCCATATTTTCTCTCCAACCCAAACCATCTTCATCACTATCTTGCCAAAGAGATGAACTCCTCTTCTTTTCTCCTTCTTTCTACCATCTTCACTTAAGTTCTCCAAGAGGAGAAGTGGGTAACACCCATTCATTCTTCCTCTCCAAAAGATATAGGAGTCTTCCATCTCCAACCCTTGGATGGGAAGGTGTGGAGTGTACCTCCCTCCATTAATGATAGTATTTTACTTATTAAAGAGGAAACATACACTTGGGCAACCCTTCCATCTTTCTATCCCATCCTCTCCTCAAAACTCGTCACTCACCATTATGAGGACTTTTCAAAGGTCAAATCATGTCCTTGGGGCACTATTTTATGTCCACTTGACCCCTATCACTATGGTATAGACCCTAGGGGATTTATTTTTGCATCCCAACCAAGAAAATTGGCCAACAACCCTCTTTAAAGACCCTCTTTAGGACCTATCCGAATTTCAAGTTTGGATAATGGTTTCTAACCTTAACCCTAACTTGTATCTCACATGGCACAAATAAAAACCCTCTCAACCCCAAAATATGAATTATCTCTTTTACATCAACCCTCACCACCTTACTTTATCGGCATACTAATTTATATATTTCCAAGCCACGAAGGGGCGAAATTCATAATCACAAGAAGATGTTCAATGATTTTTCCTTCTTGTACTGGCATTCTACTTTTCTGCACATTACAAATGAAATCGTAAGAACAATCTTGTATGACATTGATTGGATAACTAAACTAAGATTTAATTGTACAACAATTCTAATTACAATTTCAATTCATATTCCATGACATCCTCATGACAATGACAATGAAACAAATATCAAAGTGAAACACAAGAATATGGTCACCCAATCACATTATTTATTGCTCACGGTACAACTTACCATCTATCTATGAAAACCTATAACAAATTAAGTTTAACATTAATCATATGCAAGGCAGGGGTCTTACATCCCCCTCCCCTTAGCTTAGACTTCCTCTTGGAAGTCGTCAAGGTCTAAAACATAATCACAATGCCACAACACACATAAATCTATTGAACACATTAATTTATTTTCTTTCTTGATGAGACAATCAAAATGTTCAAATATAAGTTCATATTAAGGATATCCCTTCCATGAATCCAATATCTAAATACTTAGAACAAAACTTCTCACCGTATTTAATATATTCATAATGTAACAAATGTTAGTAGACATCCGTGTATTTAACATTTTCTATTATAAGTTGCACCAACACATATTCAAACATCTTAACATCCTTAGACACCCTTCAATGTTCTCTTTTGCATCATAAATGTCACTCATGATGTCAGAAAATACTTTCATTCTAATATCAATTCCTATCTCAAGAATAATAGTCTGAATTTTATTTGTCACTTTCTTTCTCACATAATAGTCAAGTACTTTCTCATGTCATTCATTTAAAAATTAACCAACACATCATCACAAAAATTACAAATAAATCGCATCACAAGGCTTAATGGGATTTACAAGGATGGATATTCTTGGATACCACTCGAGGCCCTTCTCTAAGGACTTCTCCATATAGATAAGAATAATCATAGAATGAGGGGAAGGATGGATTAATGACCATCCCATACCGGTCCCATTCACAACCCCTTTCAAAAATAATTCCCCAGCACATCTACTCCCCTATACGACCTGCCAAGGAACCCCCCGAGATATGCCAGTTTACATATGTCACATTACACCACGTTTACCAGTAGCTAGAAAACATTAAGAAAGCCTCAAGTTGAGAAATCATAAGATCATAAACCAATGTTTCAATAAAACATAAAATTATAAAATCAAGAGAAAAACCAAATAAAGATGAGTTGTAGCTGCATTTCAACATAACAATCTTAATTCAAAAACAAAAATTAAATAAGTCCTTGAGGCAATGGACTACGAAAAAATTTCAAATGGCTAAATAGCCTAATAAAATAAATGCAAAATTCCACACTGTTGGTGCATAATAAACTAAAACATCAATCAAGAATTACTAATGATTCATATTCCAACAATAAAAACTGCACATTACGGGCACCATGTGACTTGATAAGCCACCTAAGGGGAGGAGGGGAATGGTGGTTCTCTAACCACATAAGTATAATAGCATGCAATAATCTGGTGGTCCCTGACCACATAAATATGACTAACTGGTGGTCCCTGACCACATAAATCTGCATCATTGGTGGTCCCTGACCACATAAATATAAGTAATTGGTGGTCCCTGACCACACAAATATGAATCACTGGTGGTCCCTGACCACATAAATATAATTCACTGGTGGTCCCCGACCACATAATTATAAGTAACTGGCGGTCCATAAAATTCCATCCTTTACCCATGGGTTATAACATCAAGGAATAAGTTCACACTATGAACCAACAAGTGTGGCTCTCATATGTGGGGGAGTAGGCCACATTCAACATCCATGGGAGGATTACAATGACTCGACATAGATCCTTTGTTAGGATTAGGGACAATGCCCTGAGCTCCTAATTTCCCGATGGGAGAACATGTGCCTCTCAACCCCTATTTACACTAGCTAGCATCACACTCCCATAAGGGGGGAACCAAATGCTAGGGGTACACATTTACTAGAAAAATAAGACTAACATAAGGGAATACATCACATTTCATTTGATAAATACACATCCGCACATGTAACATGTTTACATAAACACACAACTAGCTAGCTTACATAAGGTCCATCACAAAGGGTACTCATAAGGGATCGTACTTGACCTCCCTCACCCTTATCCCAAGTCAGATACCATGTATCCTATACTTGGGGTACAATACATTTACTGGTTTCACTTTACATGACCTAACACAACATGCTTTACATAATTCACCATAGAACAAGAGCAGTGCACTTACAAATATTCTATTTTGTATAAACAATATTCACTTTTTGTTTCAATTTTGGAAATATCTACTCACTTTGCATAAGTACAAGAAATCACTAGAAGCTATGCAACTATATCTTAGGTATATCACCCCATTTCCTATAACTTAACAATGCATGGTTCGTCACATTATTAACATAAATGTTGATACTCCCATCCACACTTTATTTTCTTTACACAATGTTCACTTTGTTAACATCTATCCATTGCGTACTTGTAAAATAAATTTCCATATAATTCACAATTGTAATTTAGGTAATACTCAATTTTCCTACAATTAGCAATACATGGTACACCACACTTCCTATCTTATTAACAACACATTTATGATCGAAATTGTTTTTCTATATATATCCATACCACTCTTCCATTTTTATTCAACTATGTTTGTTATGTTCACCGACATATCAATATGGGTAATTCCATGATATTTTCTCAACATGCTAGGAAAGAAAAAGAAAAACTTCCTACTTAATAAGGGGTAGAGTCAACCATTTTCATTGGAAACATTACAATATGAGAAAAGAAGGCACACTCAATGCATAAAACACATGATAATTCATAAAATAGTGATTCTTACTAGTCATTAATATCCTTTTACAAGACTTGTATTTTTTTCCTATCCGGGGTTGAACCATTCAATCGTATTGTCATAATCATCATTTTCACAATCATAGCTCCATCTAATCACATAAGATACATAATAAGTAAAAGTCTTAAAAGTTTTACCTAACTTAAAGTTTCCTCCTTTACATTTGGTTGAAAATTTTCTTCCCTTAAAGAGTAAGTATAGTCAATGGTATAGAATACACAACATTAGTTAGAAGTTTTACAAGTCTACTTTAGTGTCTCTTATCTATATTTTAACCTTCCCATCACATAATACAACATGATCCACACATAATTCATTACTAAATTTATAATTTCATACAAATTATTATTCAATCCTTATGACATGTACACAACCTTCAAGGTCAACATGTAATTGAGTGTGTTATTACTTCCTATATATGGCATGCATCCTTTCTTGCTTGGGCAACAACAAGTCTTTAGTTCTTAATTCATTTATAAGAGAGTAGTAATAGCATGAGTTCTCAATAATGTTTTAACTCCAAATTCTCATTTTCAAAGGATCTCTTCACAATTCTTCTTATTTTTAATTATTATAAGTAGGGTGACTTAAGCATCATATTTGCTAGTCCTTGACAATATTATTTCAGTTGTATTCTTCTATGCCTTCACCTTTGACTTGAATCATAGAAATCATGTTGCTCCATTTATTATTTACTCTTTAAACAATAAGACATAAGAGTTTGGTAGTTTTTGTAGTTGCACTAAGTTTACTAGGTCATAGTTTACTTGTAAAAGTGCTTAATTAACTTTTTAGTTTCACCCTTCAATTCTATGTAGCATCTAGTTTTGATCCTTTTTCTAAATAGGGTTTACTATGCAGCTTAAGTTTTCAAACATTAGTTTATATTCTTATTCATGAAATCTTATTTACCAACCATTAGTTGACTCACCTTAGAATTTCAAACATTCAATAGCGAGACTCTTTCTTATGTTGAATCATGATTTAAATGAGTTTTAAGAGGCTTATGTGTTATTGATGTCTGAGGTATGGGTGCAAGATTGATTCTAACACATCCTTAAATTGCTCTTAGATATCATCACATAGAACCAAGGATTATGCACTTCCAAGTTGTACATCCTTAATTTTCTCTTTATCCATTCTCTAATTAGCACTAGATGTGTTTGAAATGTATACATGATGAGAGTTACGAGATTTCTAATGTGGTACTCTTTGTTGAACATATAGTTTATTAATAAATGATGCCTACGAAAAACTTATTCTACAACTAGGTTTTGAAACATGCTAGGCATATTTATGTGTAAATCGATCCTTCATCTTAAGGTTACTCAAGAACATTTAGGAAATTCTAGTACAACCTTCTCAATTTAATATTATATTTATTAATCATGTTGCCTCTAATTTAAACATTAACCCCCTCTTCATCTTTTTTTGATTACACTTAACTATGATTTTTTTTTTATTCAACCCTTGCCTAAGGTTCACTAGGAGGAATCAATCAATAGTCTTAAAACACTCCCTTCTATTTCCTAAGTTTGAAATAATGATTACTTTTTTAAAGTTGAACCATATAGTTAACAATAATATATTTAATTATTCAAGGTTATACGTTAATATCCATAATAATTCAACTTCTCTATCAACATCAGTAATTAATTACCAAAAATGGTTAGAGTTTAGTTAACATGTGTTTTTATAAGTTTTAACAAAGATGGTTAATTGTAATTAGATTCCAATGTCCCCACACACAATGGACCTCCAAAATTTATTAGATTAGAGACACTTTGAAATTTCATTACTGCAATCTTATTCACTTGTTGACCACATACATAATAGCTAAGGCCCATCTTATTCCCAGAGTACCCATTGTTGCAACCTGGGCTTTGATACCAAGTGTCATGCCTACAAATTTCACTAGAAAATGCAACTAATTTTTTTTTTTTAACTAAGCTAATTAATACTCTTTAAGTGTTTATGAGGTGTCACTAAACATGAATAGAGTTGTACAACTAAATGATGGCAATTCACAAATTTAAATGTAAGGCTTCCCATTCAAATAATTAGATATGCTCTCCATGGGATCCTTTAGTAGCATGAGTCTTGGATTGGATAGGGTAAGATTGGTTTAAAAATAATTTAACCTTATAACCCTTAGTATGTAGATGTCATGCCCAATTTTTTTGTTAGAATGACTACCTATTTCACAATATATTTTCAATTACTATTGTGAATGTTACTGTTATTAACCACATTGTTCTTTCTCATAAAATGATGATCCTGATTATTAAAATTATCAATATTTTGCTAGTATTAATTTACACTATTCCAAACATTGATAAGGATATTATGAAAATTTTGTTAATACAAAAATTTTGGCTACAATATCTTATTTTATAGCTCCAAGATTAATATAATTCCCTTATTTAATACTTTTATAATTTTATTAACTACCAACATTAATAATAATATTAACTAATAGAAGGTAATTTGACTAGACGATATTTTTTTTTTAATCTTCGTGCAAGTAAAATTTATTCAACAAGAATATTTAAATTCTCCAATCCACATTGCTACTATTACCTCATTCGTTATTTAAATACATAGTAAATTTCTACCATTTATATGAAAGAGAATAAATATTAAACTTATAACATCCATCGAATTACAAATATATGTCATTAGCGCGAGGATTCCATCGTGGACAACCATAATGGGTGAAAGACAACTCTATTGGCTAAGTTATAGATGGTTATACATTTACTATTTGGAGTATCTATAATAAGATTACGGGTGTCTTTGAAAATACACACTAGTGTTGTCCAAATAGAATCACGCTATGATAGACTTGCCTGAATACAAAGTAACAATCAACAATCCTAATGTTATTGGATTATCCTTCGTTCTTAATTGCGATAGTATTCAAATTTATTTATTTATTATTTATTCACCTATATATAATGTATATTTATTTATTTATTTATGTTTATTTCTCTACTAACCACTTATTATTATTATTATTCTTTCTTCTTTTTTTACACACATAATTATAAGAATAATTAAAACTATATTTAATCTATGCATTTATCTATATTTAATTTATTTCCCCTTAGAATTCAACCAAGGAATAAGAATAAATAATTAACTAACTTCCCTTCTTTCTTTTCTTTTTTCTTTCTAAAAGAGAAAGAGTACTACTAATAGCCATTATTTTTCTTTCTTTAAATTTTAATTGGATATAATTTTAAATTAATATAAATACCCATCTTAAAAGAAAAGAGTGGGAATCATCCTATTTTTTTTTAAATGTTAAAAAGAGCATAAAATAAGGTGAGTATGTTTAAGTTAGACTTTCACAAGGGAAACGTGGAAACCCCTAAGTCTCCCTTTATTAATAGATTTAATTTAGAATAACTTGTTAAGACTTATTCGTTCGATGCATTCACTCCTAATACTATATAATGATTTAAAATTTATTCGAAGGCATTTTGAAGTGAGTGATATTGAACTCAATCGTTTGGTGCACGTACGATTTCTATTGTGGCGCAATCTGCATTGGAATGGAATTTTAGAGTTAGATGTTCTCTTATTGACGTGTGAACAAATAGATTTAAGTATTCTTTTCTTTTTTTTGGTATATTCGCTAATGTGTTTAACTACCAGGGACACCTGTAATCCCCTCTTGGCAGGTCATGTGGAAAAGATAAAAATAAGAAGAGAAGGGACATTAAAACGTTTTTCTGCTGGAAGCGTTTAATTAATTTTTTTATTTTTTATTTTTTATTTTTTTTACGCATGATATTTCTCATTGGACGAAGTTCATCGCCACTTCTTTCTATCAGGGAATGGAGTTCAATGAAATGTGGAATCACAATTTTAAATCTATTTTCAAACTCTTCTGTACGAAAAACAGAAAGAATGCGTGAGATTTGTGCCATTCAAAGTATAAAGCGACTTCAAACACATTTTACGCCATGCCATGATTGCACGTTAAAGAAAAAAATGGATCTGTTGGAAAGCTTTAGGAACTATGACGCAAATGCAATTGGTAGATTATAAATATTTTAAAGCAAGCACAACTAGCTGATGTAGAAGCCGTGCCTCTATACTCAGACGGTGAGTCGAGGCTGTCGTTAGGTACAACCTAACCACCTGCTGGTAGACTGGACTTTCCTACATAATTAGGGTTGGCATTTACCACGACATGGCCACCATCTGGAGAGAAAACTGTCAAGCTGCACTTGAAGAGGCCGATACCACTGTCAGGTTGATTTTCAGCCATTAATGAGCGCACTTGACTCACATTCAAAGTTTCCTCATTATGCCTAACTAAAACACTGGCTCATAGTTAATATCCTTGCAGAAAGTTTGCAATTGGCTAGCCTCGAGCTTCGAGTGGAATAGCTATGTGAGGCCGATGAGGTGATATTATTGTCCGGACATGCTATCGTACTCACTCTCTTTTTGTTTTATTTTGGTGCCCTGATCACGCCTCCTTGCACAATGAATTTGGACTTGACTAGACTACCTAACCTGATCCTCAGCTTGTATAACCTTGTACTCTTTCTACCATCACGGCTTAGCAATTTGCTCCTTAAGGTAGGAAACTCCACCACTAGATTTTAAACTAACATTCCTAACATTCCTAAGGCCAACCAATGATGTCAACTTAGCATTTACTTTAGGGCACTTGTTCTATTGTCATAATGTTCCAAGGAGATTCAACAGATAATCTCTTTTCTGATTCATTATGGAGTCTCTTTTACTTTATATTGTCAGAGGTGAATATCCAATGTTTTCGAAAGCTTGGTGAAAGAGTTCTTGGCTATTCTAATCCCTATCAAGGTGGATGCCTATTACACTCCCTTATATTCTGATACTACTAGTTGATATTTTTGAGGGACATTAAACCTATTATATTGTGTGGTGGGTGGAGCTCCTATGAGGAAGGCGATTACTAGATATGCAGGATCTTATAGATATTATTTCATTTCCTTATTCTCTGTTGTTATCGTAGGATACACAGGTGCACCGGGTCTACTTAGCCTTGATAAGCATTATTTCGTTCATTTTGTGGTTATTTTTTTCCTTCATAGGTTCTTACAAGGATCACAAGGGGCTTGTTTTCAGCTAAAAGTCTTCTATTTATGGGGATGCATTTATAGTCAACTCTACCCATCATAATTTTCTAGATCTCTTATCACATATAACATGTTCTTGTCCATTTCTTTTGTCTATTTTCTTTCTTTCTGACCCATACATATGGCTTCAGATTTAGCAAGATTGTAGTATACTAAAACAATAAGTCTGATTTATCTTCTTCTTTCCTTTTTTTTTTTTCCCTCTCTCGTAGAACAACAAATCTCTGAGTAAGGAGAATACAATAAACATTGTTTCAACAACAAAACAAAACTGTGTGCATGCATAGCTGACTGATTTATCAACATACCCATTCTAGTTTATTATTCAGATAATAAACTGGGATAATGATTTTTTTTTTTTTTTGGTGTCTATTCCGAAGTAGAAATAATTTAGCTGCATTATTCTTTCTTTTTTTTAGGGTACAAGATAGGTCCTTAGAGGATTTTCCTTTCCCCATAACCAAATATAGTTTTCCTCATGTAAATTTCTCATCATTCACTTGATACTCAGAAATGAAACTACTAACATGTAAATCCAAAATAAACTCTAGTCTTTTTTTGTTTTTTGTATTGAATAAAGCTTAAAAAAAATACAATATGTAAATCCAAAATAAACTCTAATACAACAGAAATAGTCACAAACTGTGCTGAGTAACAGAATAACCATACTTCATACTACTACATAACCATAGTTTTATCACCACATATAGACTTATTACATTCCTTTGTAGAATCCCATAGAATACTTCCTCTTTCCATTGCAACAAAATACAAATGTAATGTCAAAGCCTTCCATGTTACAAGAAATATTTAATACTACTATGAATACCACACAATTGAATAGTGACTTTCTCTCCACCCTACCGTAATGGCGTCATGGAGCCTCGTGGGCTCTAGCCATACCCCCGAGTAAGGATTTCTTTTAGCTCCAAGATGATGAATGGAGTCTTTTCAAGTACATATATTTTCTTACAAAGGGATAAGAATAGCATAGCACAAATCTCCTACATCTAAGCTTTCCATTTTCTACTTCCAACCATGATCCATACAATATGACATTTCCTTTAACAATAAACAAAGGGAAATGGAAATGGGAAGAAAAACTTATCTTTTCTTTTAGGTGAAGACATTGAAATCTTGTATCCATATTTTCTCTCCAAACCAAACCATCTTCATCACTATCTTGCCAAAGAGATGAACTCCTCTTCTTTTATCCTTCTTTCTACCATTTTCACTTAAGTTCTCCAAGAGGAGAAGTGGGTAACACCCATTCATTCTTCCTCTCCAAAATATATAGGAGTCTTCCATCTCCAACCCTTGGATGGGAAGTTGTGGAGTGTACCTCCCTCCATCAATGATAGTCTTTTACTTATTAAAGAGGAAACATGCACTTGGACAACCCTTCCATCTTTCTATCCCATCCTCTCCTCAAAACTCGTCACTCACCATTATGAGGACTTTTCAAAGGTCAAATCATGTCCTTGGGGCACTATTTTATGTCCACTTGACCCCTATCACTATGGTATAGACCCTAGGGGATTTATTTTTGCATCCCAACCAAGAAAATTGGCCAACAACCCCCTTTAAAGACCATCTTTAGGACCTATCCGAATTTCAAGTTTGGATAAAGGTTTCTAACCTTAACCCTAACTTGTATCTCACATGGCACAAATAAAGACCCTCTCAACCCCAAAATATGAATTATCTCTTTTACATCAACCCTCACCACCTTACTTTATCAACATACTAATTTATATATTTCCAAGCCACGAAGGGGCGAAATTCATAATCACAAGAAGATGTTCAATGATTTTTCCTTCTTGTACTGGCATTCTACTTTCCTGCACATTACAAATGAAATCGTAAGAACAATCTTATATCACATTGATTGGATAACTAAACTAAGATTTAATTGTACAACAATTCTAATTACAATTTCAATTCATATTCCATGACATCCTCATGACAATGACAATGAAACAAATATCAAAGTGAAATACAAGAATATGGTCACCCAATCACATTATTTATTGCTCACGGTACAACTTACCATCTATTTATGAAAACCTATAACAAATTAAGTTTAACATTAATCAGATGCAAGGCGAGGGTCTTAATATATATATATATATATATATATATATCCACAGCCAAATACTTCATAGCATATTTTAATGCTCCAACACAATTACACAATACATACATACATATATATATATATATATATATATATATATATATATATATATATATATATATATAATTTTGTTGTAACTGTGAATTTTTGGAAAGTGTATATACAAACACATGTATATATATACATATTGAATTTCAATTAGATATATGAATCTGATAAAATGTAAATGTTGTTGCTATAATAATATTTCTGAAATAAAATTCTTCAATTAGAATATTAAATTATGTGTATCTAATCATATATATATATATATATATACACACACACACACATATATATAAATATATAAAAAATGAATACAAATACAAATTAAATGAGAGCAAGTGTTAAAATTCGAAAAGAGTAGACATCAAAATTTGATTGGAGTGATCAATATTTTGTTTAAAATTGACTTATTGCAGTATTAGAATGATTTGCTTATGAATATTTGTATAAATATAAATACGCATACGTGTATTGGTGAATGTTTCTTTAAAAACTATATAACTCCACTATTTTAGGCTAAATCATTTCAATTAGAAATGACACATTAATACAAGAATACATTTGTTTATAATTGATTGATTTATTTATTTAATTATGCATTATGTGAATTGGGTAAGTTTTGCTCATTAAAAGTGTACATTTTTGCTTGGAAGTACTTCTTACGAATGTCATACAAATGTTTATTTTTTTCTAGATTAAATCATATAATTTGGAAATAGCTTATTGGATACTTGAAAGACAAATAGGAAGATGCACATTTGCATTTAATTATTTATATCCATTGAAATGTTAGAGGAATGATTAAACCAAGTCAAAAGTGAAATATAGAAACCTAAAGTAAAATTAATTGTTTGCTGATGAACATTTCTCTTATGAATGTGGAATTTGTGACCCTTTATAACATTGGATCTATGTATATAGAATTAGTTTGAAATTCACTCATGCATATTATGTATTGTGAATCAATTGAGAATTTTTGTAAAAAGATAGATAAATATTGGATCACACCTTACATTTTAGAGTTTGGGATCAATGTTGACACTCCTATCCTACATCATGGGTTATCATAGAATATCTCACTTAGCTGATCTTGAGATTTATTTATGTAGAAAGTATATATATATATGTATTCACTAGCTTATATATGTATTCTCCATATCTTCTTAATTGTTTAGAGTTTTATTTTCTTATTGTTGAGCTTTCTATGAATCATTGAGTTCAGAGGTAAACAATCTGATTATAATTGCATAGGCATGTGTACATTCTAGCAGAACTAGGATTACTTTCATGATGCTTTACATGAGTGGTTATGTTTTTCAGTGTACTTGTGTGATATTTGAGAGGTCAATGGAGGTAAAATTGTCTTATTAGCAAATACTTGGGGCGATTCATAATAGTGGTGGCTTTACCTTAAATTATTATGCAAGGATGATGCATTGGTGGAACTTGAGAATATTACTTGTAGATTTATGTGACTTGTAAAGGAACTTCAATATTTTCCTTGTGATATTGAAATATGTAATGAATGGTCATGTCAAAGAGACACTATGATCATTGTTTCTAGGCATGTTGTCAATGAGACACTATGATCATTGTTGTTAGGCATGTTCTTTTTTTGCACCACTTTATAATGATTCTTATTCTATTAAATTAATTTGGAAATTAAGGGTTGTAATTGGTAAGCGAGATTTCCCTAACATTACATTATGCTAGGTACAGTTCTCTTTCTCACCCAAATACACTAAATCACTTTGAGCTACATTCAACCAATTGAATCCCTTAAGAGTCTAAAGTGCAAAATGGCTACAAATTCAACATGTTACTCAAACACCGTGATGCTTAGAAACTTATCGTATGAGCCTATTGGATTGTGTTGGG
This sequence comes from Sequoia sempervirens, assembly GCA_007258455.2. Classification (NCBI taxonomy): domain Eukaryota; kingdom Viridiplantae; phylum Streptophyta; class Pinopsida; order Cupressales; family Cupressaceae; genus Sequoia; species Sequoia sempervirens. The sequence continues at coordinate 507,090,287 of VDFB02000003.1, forward strand.
CCCCTCTACAAAAACCTCTCTCAATTTTTTCTATCTTGGAGGTGTTTTCCTATGGTGGGGAGTTTTCCCTTGGGAAAAAAGTTGTCAAATGCAAGTAGTACAAAGTTGCAAAGTGGTGCAACTTTTGTTTTGCAACTCATGTGACCAAACAAACTATTCCAGTGTCTAAGTGGGTATGTTTACACTACACAGTCTTCTTTTGTACCCAAACATGTCGAATCGCTCTAAGCTGCTTTCAACTAGTTGAATCCCTTAAGAGTTTGAAGTGGAAAATGGCTGCAAACTTCAGCATATTGTTACTCAAACACCCTAGCACTTAAAAAATTCTTGTCTTATCCTATGGGATCATTTTGAGTCCCTCTACAATAACCTCTCGTAGTCTTTTCTATCTCAGAGGCATTTTCCTATGGTGGCGAGTTTTTGCTTGGGGAAAAAGTTGTCAAATGCAAGTAGTGCAAAATTGCAAAGTGGTGCAACTTTTGTTTTGCAACTCATGTGACCAAATGAAATGTTCCAACATGTCCAAGTGGGTAAATTTATTCTAGGCATGGTTCAGTTTTTCACCCCAACAAGCTGAATTGCTCTGAGCTACGTTCAACCAGCTAAATCCCTTAAGAGTCTGAAGTGCAAAATGGCTAAAAACTTCAACATGTCATTACTCGGACACCGTGATACTTAGAAAATCATTGTCTAATCCTATGAGATTATTTTGGGACCCTCTAAAATAACCTCTCTCAGTTTTTTCTATCTTAGAGGCATTTTCCTGTGGTGGCGAGTTTTTGTTTGGAAAAAAATTTGTCAAATGCAATTAGTGCAAAGTTGCAAAGTGGTGCAACTTTCATTCTACAACTCATGTGACCAAAAAAACTATTTCAACGCATCTGAGTGGGTATATTTACACTAGGAATGGTCCTCTTTCACACCCAAATACACCAAATTGCTCTGAGCTACGTTCAACCAATTGAATCCCTTAAGATTTTGAAGTGCAAAATGGCTAGAAACTTTATCATGTCATTACTCGGACACCGTGACACTTAGAAACTTCTCATCTAAGCCTATGGGTTTTGGTTGGGCCCCTCTACAATAATTTCTCTCATTTTTTGCTATCTTGGAAGTGTTTTCCTATGGTGGCGAGTTTTCACTTAGGGAAAAAGTTGTCAAATGCAAGTAGTGCAAAGTTGCAAAGTGGTGCAACTTTCATTTTGTAACTCATCTGACCAAAAAAATTGTTCCAATGCATCTAAGTGGGTATTTTTACATTAGGAATGGTCCTCTTTTTCACCCAAACATGCTGAATTTCTCTGACCTACATTCAACTAGGTGAATCCCTTAAGAGTTTGAAGTGCAAAATGGCTACAAAATTAAACATGTCATCACTCGGACACCATGACACTTAAAAAATTCTCGTCTGAGCCTATGAGATTGCATTGGGCCCTTCTACAATAGTTTCTCTCGATTTTCTTCATCTTAGAGGCATTTTCCCATGGTGGTGAGTTTTCGTTTGAAGAAAAAGTTGTCAAATGTAAGTAGTGCAAAGTTGCAAAGTGGTGCAACTTTTGTTCTACAACTCATTTGACCAAACGAAATATTCTAATGCATCCGAGTGGGTATTTTTATGATAGGAATGGTCCTCTTTCTCACCCAAACATGTTGAATCACTCTGAGCTACGTTCAACCAATTGAATCCCTTAAGAGTTTAAAGTGCAAAATGACTGCAAACTTCAACATGTCATTACTCAGACATCGTGATGCTTAGAAACTTCTCAACTAATCCTATGGGTTTTTTTTTGGCCCCTCTACAATAACCTATCTCTATTTTTTCTATCTCAAAGGAGTTTTTCCGTGGTGGCAAGTTTTCGCTTGGGGAAAAAGTTGTCAAATGCAAGTAGTGCAAAGTTGCAAAGTGGTGTAACTTTCGTTCTATAACTCGTGTGACCAAACGAACTATTCCAACACATATTAGTGGGTAAATTTACACTAGGAATGGTCCTATTTCACACCTAAACACGTTGAATCACTCTGAGCTATGTTCAATCGATTGATTCCCTTAAGAGTTTGAAGTGCAAAATGGCTACAAATTTCTGCATGTTGTTACTTAGACACTATGATGCTTAGAAACTTCTTGTATGATCCTATTGGATTGTGTTGGTCCCTTCTACAATAACCTCTCTCAATTTTCACTATCTTGGAGGCATTTTCCCATGGTGGTGAGTTTTTGCTTGGAGAAAAAGTTGTCAAATGCAAGTAGTGCAAAGTTGCAAAGTGGTGCAACTTTCGTTCTGCAACTCATGTGACCAAATGAACTATTCCAATGCATCCAAGTGGGTATTTTTTCACTAGGCATGGTCCTCTTTAGCACCCAAACATGTGGAATTTCTTTGAGCTATGTTCAACTAGGTGAATCCATTGCTTTTAGGCTTCAAGTAGGTCCATATTACAAAGCAAGTACCATCAATTCAACTACCCAACCCAAAATAACCATGAAAAGTCTTGTAACAGGTCATAAAAATTCTGAATCAATAAACTTTAGATCTCTTAAATCCTTCCATAGGCCACAAAATACAAACCCTTGAATTATACTACACTATGCTCAACCAAATCAGGGTTTAATGAATGTATGATTTCCAAACCTCATACCAACTTGCCACACCTTCAAACATGTTGTAATATGTCTGCAAAAACTCTAGGAACCATTTCCCAACCTCCTTGAATGCTTTTACACCCGATTCTAACTTGGAGCCATCATATTTCATGGAAAACTCATAAATTTCTGAGAGGGAAACAACAAACACTTTGTTTTTGGACTTCCCCTATATCTGCAATCATTAACGAACTAAAGAAAACTCTATACTAACCCACTCCACCAATTAGCAAGATCTAAATCGGTGGAATGGTTGTTGATCCAAACTTTAGACTCTCAAACCCCAAATGGACGATTTCAATAGTTTTACTGTAAAGGACTCAAAAAATAATTCAAAACTCAAAGAGATCTCTTCAAATCAAGTTTAATGGATAACCAAGTCCCTATTCTACCAAAGAAAATGGAGTTTAAGGCCTGATGATGTTGTATTGACAATACAAACTAGTAAATAATAGAAAACAACATTGTAATTACAGAAGAAAGTACTTTTATTCAAAACTTTTTCAAAAATACAAACTCTAGATGATCTTTTGCATGCCTTCACAAGGCTCTTAAAAAGGTTTTTACAAAATATTTCTTGACTTCTCCCTTAGTTACTAAGACTTTACAACTTCATGACTCTTCAACTTCCCAATTTTTTACAACTTCTTGCAATTTTGCAATTTTGCAAGTTTTGCATCTTTTACAACAAAAACAATTTTTTGCAATTTGTCCTCCTAGAAACCTAAACATGACTTAAATAAATTTAAAATGACCTTATCATGACCTTTTTACATGTATTCCATGGTGAAGATTCAAACTTTGCATAATTGCCTATTGGAGGCATAAAATGCACAAGCTGCTCTTGTGCCACATTTTTTCAACTAGTTCACTACCTTGTCTTTGTTACTACTTACTATTATGCATTGATAAAAAATTTCCAAGCATCCATCGCTTGTCCGAAAGAACTTGTTGTAGGCTCTTAGCCATAGTAGCAAGATAGTGAACTTTTTGATAAAATGCTTTGGCAGACATGTATGAAAAATGTGGTAGCATAGACAAGGTAGTAAACTATATGAAAAAAATCCTCAAAGAAATGTGGTCTCATGGTGATGGAATGCCATGACAATCTAGGGAATTTTATTTTCATGGAATTCCATCACCATGAGACCACATTTCTTTGAGGAATTTTTTCAAATAGTTTGCTACCTTGTCTATGCTATTGCTTACTATTACGCTTTGATAGATTTTTTTCCAAACATCCATAGCTTGTTCGAAAGCACCTATTTTAGACTTTTAGCCATAGCAGCAACACAATGAATTGATTGATAAAATTATTTGGTAGACATGTATGAAAAATGTGGTAGCATAGACAAGGCAGTGAACTATTTGAAAAAAAATCCTCAAAGAAATGTGGTCTCCTGGTGATGGAATGCAATGACAAGCACATTGAGACCACATTTCTTTGAGGCATTTTTTTGAATAGTTCACTACCTTTTCTATGCTATTGCTTATTATTATTCTTTGATAGATTCTTTCCAAGCATCCATAGCTTGTTTGGAAGCACCTATTTTAGGCTTTTAGCCATAGCAACAAGGCAGTGAACTGTTGATAAAATGCTTTGGTAAACATGTATGAAAAATGTGGTAGCATAGAGAAGGTAGTGAATTGTTTGAAAAAATGCCTCAAAGAAATGTGGTATCATGGTGATGGAATGGCATGACAATCCATAGCAATTTGCATGTCATGGCATTCCATCACCATGAGACCACATTTCTTTGAGGAATTTTTTCAAGCAGCTCATTGCCTTGTCTATACTATTGCTTGCTATTATTCTTTTGATAGATTTTTTCCAAGCATCCAAAGCTTGTTTGAAAGAACTTATTTTGGGATTTTAGCCATAGCAACAAGGTAGTGAACTGTTTGAAAAAAAAAATTAGGTAGACATGTATGAAAAATGTGGTAACATAGACAAGGCACTAAACTATTTGAAAAAATACCTCAAAGAAATTTGGTCTCATAGAATGCCATGAAAAGAAAATGAAATTGGCAGTTGCTCCTAGTTATTAGTTATGCAATGTGAAGTAATTGCATAACTTCTTAGGTTGACTTTGTAAAAACTATATTGTAATTGAAATTTTGTCATCTATCAGCATCTAGTTATTAGTTATGCAGTGTGAAGTATTGCTTTGACTTTGAAAGATGTGCAATGAAATGTAATCAACGATATGAATACAAAATACAAGAATCTATTTTTTACAATTCATTATTTAAAATATTTATTTTATTTTCTCTTTATATCTATATATGCTATGGAAATACCTTTCAATTTCAAAAAAAATTGTTTTTATCTCTTGTTCTACAATTTTTTACATTTTTTTAAATATGATTTTTTCCCAATTTTTTCAAAAACTCTTATACTTTTGGTTTGTTAATTTTTTCCCCAAAAGATTTTTTTTGCTATGCATTGGAAGCATGAAGCATACATGTGAATACACACAATATACATGAGGTATACATGTGAATAAGTGAAGCATACATGTGAATAAGTGAGGAACAAGTAATTGAAGCATTCCAAAGGATACAAACCACCAAGAATGGAGCTTATTGAACAATCAATGGTAATTAATTAAGCATTAGATGTAAAAAAAATCCATGCCTACAACATTCAAGCATAAAATTTACACATTACGCATGATAACATCATTCAAGAATGGCAGTAGCAAAATAAGATTTTTTTTAATCAAAAAGTTGTAAGGCTATACAATGATATATATTGATAAAAGTATATACAATATATCCAAAAAATCCATACAGGCTTAGTAAAAAGAGCCATATGGACATAAAATGTCACATATATATCGATAGTACAAAACATATGCTCTAAAATGCCACCTAGGCATACAACAAATGACCCTAATACATAGTAATCTCCCTCTAGGGGAAGGAAATAGATCTTGTGTTGCCTTCAAAATTTGGATGGATGGAGTGACTATTGGTTCTCTTGTCTTTCAAACATGCTCGCTTGTCCTCCTCTCTTCACTCTGGACCTTCAACTGATACAATAAAAAGTAAAGATGTTAATACATATTATAAATTGAATTGTGGAATGAAATATAACAAAATATAATCACTTATCGCATACATATAGTCATCATGCACATTTACAGCATTACCACCTCCACAATCTAGAGTGACAACCACCTATAGCAACCATCAAGATAGAAATTAAACCACATAAAAGTATCATGAAAATTTTCTATAATAGACCATAAAAGAGAAAATATAATGTCAAATCGACTAATTTGTTGCATACCTCTCTCAATGGATCAGAACTGGCTATTGTTGTAGTAACTCCATCATCCATCATGCCACCAACATCACTAGGGCTATCTGATGTCAACATCTGTAAATGGTAAATGAAAGAGTAAATGGTAGGGTGAAATATTAAATGTTAATGGGATAGGATTAGGAAGGAATAAAGGAACAAAAAGTGAATTAGGAGATGATAATGTGACACGTTCAACCAATACAAATTCAATGTTTGTGTTTCTCATCAATTTTTTAGATTTGTATACGCAAAATTAAGAAAACTAGCTAACATTGTTTTACAACACCATTAATGAATAAAGGTTTCCTAAGTGTAAATTGTTTGAGGAAATTAATTGTGAGGTGTGGAGGTCTAAGGTCCACTAAGAAACTATTTGAAATCCAAAGCATGTTATGAGAAAAAAATTGAAATATAACATTCAACTTGTTAGTCTCCTACAATGATCTCATAACTAAGCCTTTACAACCATGATTCAGAGACTGGACGTCTAACCTGAATAGCCATTCAATCATCATGAAGTTGCATTTAACTTGTCAACCTAGGGATGTGAACTTGAAATGGGTCAGCACTGTATGCGCACTGGGGCTCAAGTAGTCATTGCATTCTACAGCTAAGAAACACAATGTTGAAAGTAAATAGCTGAAAGGAAATAAAGCAAATGTTGAACATTAACCAACAAATATGCTAGTACTTATTATATCAACTTCTAGAATTAGTCTTATGAATGTGGCATTCTTTAGTGGAATGGGTACTAGAATTATGAATTTAATACCACTTCCCAATATTGGGCTAGTTATTTTTATCATTTTTTAGCTAATACTTCTTTTTTGGATGGTGTTTGGAAATATTCCTTGGTTTGGAATTATCCTTGAAGGGCTTAGATTGGGGATCATTTTGAGACTTATAATATTCTATTTTAGTCCCAACTTTAGTCTTTAATTCAAATTTTAAAGAAAATATGTTGGCATTTCCAATTATAGAGATCCATATAAATTTCACATTTATAATTGGATATGTGGTCTCAACCTTGACTTATACTTCAAAATAAGGTTTTTATTTGAATCTTAAATACCTATTTTTTGACTCTAAAGTATGAAAATTATCTATGTACTCCTTCATTAATTGATCTCAAGCTTGCTACAAATAAGAGAACTTAATGTACTATATCATAGCTAGAAACTATAGAATGTCTCTTTTAGGGTTTTGATGAATCCATGTCATGTGTTTAAAGGTATTCTTAAGTCGTCCTCATATATTGTGCAATTATAGTTATTCCATTGACACTTCATTAACAAAGAAACTTTGAAAGAGCACATGTATTTTTTCTTGGTCAAAGAAATAATTAACTAAATAGTATGAATAGCTTACCTAGGTTAAGTTAGTTATCTATGGAGTCCACATCTATATTTGTATCAAACATGTTGAAAGCATGTCTAGATTCACTTGTCATAATTGTGAATTGAAATGGTTCTAAAATTTTCTAAAGACTAGGAAGAACTTTTATCAACAATAATTTATTTTCGACATGCATGGCATCATTCAATATTTCTCATTATCTTTGTAATACATCCTCTATAATTTTATAGAACATATCTTGAGTTTGGATTTAATAATAGTTTATCTCACACCTAAGGGCATGTACGAAGGTGTGATAAAATGTTATGATTTTTTATCTATAACTTCCTATATTCATACTTCATATGAATTTGCATACAAATAACGAATAAATTTTAGATACCACTATAATAACACTCAAAAATTATATGAATAACTTTACTCGGATACCACTATTATAGAGCCTAAGGAATAAATTGGTGGATAACCCAATTGAATATATTCAATTAGGTTAAGTGATAATAGTTCATGCATATGATAGAGGTTAGTAATATAAAAAGTATAAAATTGAACAACAAAATAGAGAAGAAAAGTAACAACCAAATGATAAACTATAATATCATTTTTTTATCATGCTAGTTTTTTATATTGTCAATTAGAATAGATGTATGCTAACTATAGCTTGCTACTCTTCTCTAGAATAATTAACTACAAAATATAGTTATTTAAACTAATGTAAAAATCAAGAGAGAGATGAAGTGCCAAGTGAAATCATGATATTTTAATTTTTTCTTCAACTATCACAACTATTAAAGACTAGTCAAGCTTTGTCGTACCATAAAAGTTGAGTTAGGACTTCTAGTTTGGAATATGGGTGTTAAGCTAGATGAAGAGCCTACTAATGAAAATAAAACTTGTATGCTAAGAAAATCCCAAGATTCAGGGTGTGCTCTAGTGACCTGGATCCTCTTGGATCAAGGCTATCACTAGATGTGATTTAAAGAGGAAAACTTCTTCAAAACAACATTCTAGACTAGGTATGACCATTATAAGTTTTTGGTGGTCCTGTTCAATTGACCAACAATATTGATGATTTATAATGAAATTGGTATCTAGATAAGTATGTTATAGTTTCTATGGTTGATATCTTAATATTTTCATATAATGAAGAGGAGCATGAAGAGAAAATTTTGAGTAGTTTTTCAATGCTTCGGATAAAAAGAATATATGGGAAGTTATAAAAATATTCCTTTTTTTACAATGGGAGATTTAATTCTTAATTAATATTATCTAAAGTGATGTCATATGAGTTGAGTTGGGAAATATTCAAGTTATAACTAATTTGGCTAGTATTAAGAGTCATTGTAGAAATGTGTAGTTTCATGGGTCTTGCAAGGTTATCTAAAATATTTTATATGTAATATATAATGTGCAATAAAATTATTCACCATAGCATAATGTTGTATCTTGGGAAACACTTGGATATAGAAAAATATTGACATCATAATAATACCTACAAATACACTATGCACACTCCATCTCAAGCACTTAATAAATAGAAAAACCTTATGTTGCACTATGTTGTCATTAGTGTTGTCATTAATGTCAACCTCTAGTGTGGATATTTTGAGGTGTGTATGGTGTTGAGTACATGTCAGAAGCAATAGGGTCACTTGGTTTCCAAGTGCTTTTGAGAAAATTTGCACAAAGATTGTGCAAGTGACTAAGAAGTGTTATGTATTTTGCTCCACATTTCTTCATTCTTGAAGATGTGCTTACATGTGGTTTCAAAGTGATCATATCAAAGGTCTTCGAAGGTGTTATTTCCAAAATTTTAAGTTTTGGATCATGCGGCAGTAGAAGATATGTTTGACAGTGTGTTGGACTATCTTTGGCTTGTGAAGAGAGATTTCTAAGAGAACTAGAACTGCTCTGCATTTCTCCACATTGAAGTTTCCTATCTTTTGGATTTGGTAATGTGCTAATATTTCTTGTACCTACCTTCCCTTGGTTGGTTTAGTGTATAGCTATTTTGCAAGCTTAGATCATAAGTTGTATCTCAATGGCAATTTGACTGATTGCATAGGATGATAGTATTCTCAATTTCATGTGGTTGCACCAGTGTTTTTAAATATTCTATTGATGTTGGAATATTCTAGGATGTTGTGTAATATTTCTACAAGGTTCGTAGGATGTTTTTGACCTTGGTGAAGTGTGAATTTGGTTGCTTAATAGTGTTAATGTCGATTTGGCCAACTTGGTGTGTTAGCAATGTTTGTGAACAAGCTTTGTTGTTTTTGGAAGGCTGGTGTAGTGTGTCAGTGTAGATTTGGGTCATGGTTAACCCTTCATGTGGTCCACCTTCATTTCTTTCCACCATAGAGGTGTTTGGTGTTGACCTATTTGGTGGTTGCACATTTGAAGTCCATATGTTTCATTGAAGCCAACTTAGAGAAGGTTATTCAAGGTTGTGAAAGATATATATGCAAGGTCAAATATTTGGAGATATGTGTGGTATGGAATGTTGTATGTGTGATCATGTGTTGAGATTTGAGTGTGAGCAAGAATGCCTAAGACTCTAAGAAGTAGTGAGAAGAAAGTGTCTATAGTTTAGTGTGCCAAAAGTCATTGAAGGCAGTGAGCCAAAGGTTGTGGATGGTAAAGAGACATTATTGTGGTTTCTCCAATTCGTCTAAGGTGGTGAACCTCCTTGTGACTATTTCTTTGTAATTCAAAAGAAGTGATCTTCCTAGGCAATGAGCCCCTGGTAGTGAGCCTTTTCTCTTTAATAATGAGTTCTCTGGGTAGTGAGCCCTTCAAGCAAGAGCCTCTTGTAATCAGTTTTGATTTTCATATAGTGAGTTGATCCTCACCATGGTTTTTCCCTTTTAGGGTTTTCAACATAAAAATCAAGTGTTCTATTGTGAATGATTGTAGATGTGTTTTGGTTTCATTTGTCTACATTCATACTAATATACTTAATAATATTTTGAAGGTTAAATGCACAGTTGATTCACTCCCCTCTTAGTTATCATGTGTGTCTAACACCTTGATGCATGAAACCACCAAAGAGGGGTCACAAAGTCATGAGCTAATAACACCAAAAAGTGGTACAAAAATCCCTTAGTCAAATAACAATTTATAAACCTGAAGAAAATTCCTCATGCTAATATAGCATAATCCTTATACCTATCATAGGTTCATATCTCATCATATGTCACAACTAACCTCCCAACTTGGCTAATCTATTTTGTTTTATTCAAACCCTCCATAGATTTTTTTATTATTGATAATTGCATATCAATAGTTGGTGAATTTTATTGGTCAACATGTGTAACTTCCTCTTATAACCCTCCTATGCATCATAATTGCTTCAGCATTTCTAATGTGAGCCTAATTTTTAGAGGCCATAAATTTTGACTTGAGAATTCAATTGCTCGCCTCTTTTTTCTAACATAATATCTAAGAGAGCTCCATGTCACCACAACCCACTTTAGCCAGTTACAATTTATTTCAATATTTTTTAGAGAAAAAATCATTTATAGCCCAAAATTTATATATCAATATTCTCAATATTAATATACAAGGTTGATACACCTTTCCTAGCATGAATGTTAATCTTGAAGAGTGTAGAAAAAAATTGGCAAAAATATATGGATCGTAGAGTGAAGGAAACAATTGGAGATTGAAATGGGGAGATTCAAACTAGGGTGGATCTTCAAATTTTAGTCATGGAGGAGTGTCAATGGATAGAGGACATGAAAACTTATTTTTAGTCCTTAAGGAGGAAAATATAGTGCTGAGAGTATAAATTTATTGTAGAAGAAAGTTTTGTTCCCAAATGAGGGTGATGATGACTTTAATTTTCACCCAAGTCAACATATCGACTAAAAATAAATTAGGATATATTAGAAATTAGGACATTGGGATATTTTTTAAGTTAACCAAAACATCAATATCTGAAGTGAAAAATGTGTCTTTATTGAGTCTAGGTATGAAATTTTTGAGGTAAGTTTAAGGGTTCTTGAAAGGCTTAGGAGTGGTTGTAAAACATATTAGTGAAAAATTTAGACTAGGAAATGGGAAACATGAGGATGAAACCAAAATGAATGAAAATTTTTAGGTGGTGATAACAAATTTAATATGTTTTTATCTTACATATTCTTATGTATCATGTGACTATCAAGAATGATCACTATCAACTTATTTTTCATTGGACCTCTAATGGTAATTTTTTTGGCTAGAGCTCTCACGAAATTACCAACAAGAGACTATTCTCAAACCATTTTCTTGTTTTCTTATCAAGTGCTCTTATATAAGCCTATGCTTTGTTGGTTCTTCATCACACTTTCCATGTAACCCTCCAATATGGACATAGATGCATTCAAATCATCCATTATAGCCTATTTATCCTACATGTGAGTTTTAATCTTTGTATTGTGAGGCAAAAACTCCTCCTTTAAAAATATAGTAATTGTCATACAATAAAATCACTCCATAATTTCTAAAATATCATAAAACTAATCTAATACCAAAATGATATACATTAAATTTCTTAAACTCAAATATTTTATCTTGGAATGCCTCTAAAGGAAAAAGTGGCTTGATATCAATAATTGATTGATTTCCTTAATGTTATTAATATTCAAAATGACGTACAAAATTGGATACAACTAAGATTGCTCTTATCACCACAACTCAATTTTTCCTCTAACGATGGAAATAATGCTCTCTGCCCCTATTTATAGATGTTGAAGCATCTCCCTCATATACTAAAAGTGTCTGTAAATACAATTTAAAGTGAAAAAGTTAATTATTAAATTTATTTAAAATTCTATTTTTTGTCAATCATATCAAGACTACCATATCTAATAACAATGTATAAATCACTAAAATAATTTTGAAATTATCTACATAATTTTGTAACCACCTAATATCTAAAAGTGGTTATTCACCTTATAAACAAAGCCGAATATTTTTCCATTATTGATATTTTGTTTAATTTATTATATCAACCTTTCTTAATCTTTTTCAAACCCTTATAAATCAATATCTGAAAAAAAAAACATTAATTTGTCCTTTTCCTTCACTAAAAATGTTTGTAAGAAGGTTTAAATACTAGCACGTGCACCTAAAGGAGGTTCAAGGATTACACTGATAGAAAACTATATGTATGTTAATATGTTAGAGAATGTGTGTTTGTACATGGATGCACTGCAAAGTCTAGTTGCATGTGGCTGGATTAAACAATTAATAATAAGTGTTAAATAATGGAATGAAATAAACTTGGACAAATCTAGATTTTTTCCTTAAAAAAATTAAGTATTATGAAATATTTGCATACAAATTTAAGACATAAAACAATACAAATAATAATAAAAAGTTGTCATCAAATTAACAAAAAACACTGCAAATGGAAATAGAATATTCCCATCCAATTGTCAAATCAACATTTATCTGGCTTTTATGTGATAAGTGAGATTTTGGAGGCTTTTACCATTAAATGGCAGCTGGTTTACTATTAATCGGCAGCTGAAACTTGTTTTTCAGTGACTCAACAGTGATTTGTAGACGTGAAACTTGTTTCAGACTCAAATCTCACACTATATGTAGCCTTATATCGACTAATTAAGGGAAGACAAAAAATTTAAGAGACCTTTTTTTAAAAACCCTCTTTTTCATAATGACCTTCTCCTTACGTAGCTTCCATACATCCATTTGAATCAAACAATTTCATAAAAATATGAAGTTACTATGGCTACGAAGGCTTTTTGCCTTTTGGTGTTACCTCGGGATAGAATAAAGTCCGGATCAAAGAATAATAAGCTGCTGCTTAATTTCATTTTTAATGTAAATTCATTTTATTCTGTCTAAACTGTTTGGTCAGCGGTAAATCTCTGGACTTCTGCTAATGTTTTAAACTACATGTTTTTTTCTGGTGTGCAGGTGAAGTTGATCAAATTACCATATGGCAGAGGTTGCTTATTACATCCAAGGAGAAGATAGGGAATGGCTGTTGGAAGAGGACGGCGAACCTAAATCATGGATTCATCAAGTTAAAAGCATACGTAAATCTGAAAAGTACAGAAAGAGAAAAACGTCTGCCCGCGTGTCTATATATCAGGTGCCTGAATCTATAAAGAAAACCAAACCAGAAGCTTATAATCCTCTTGTTGTGTTTCTTGGACCTTTTCATCACAAGAAACACCAGCAGCTGACTCCAATAGATGAATATAAGCTCCAAGCAGTAGACAGAACCTTGGAAAGGATCCCTGGTATGACCATAGGAAGGTTACTCAACAAGATTAAAAAACAATTGAAAGAAATCAGAGATTGCTATGAAGACTCGGCCATCGAATGGGATGACGTTCCATTTGTCTGGATGATGACCGTGTATGCGTGTTTTATTCTCGAATTCCTTAGAATGGAATTGCCCAATTCGAGCCTTGTTTTCTGCTCCGAGAGAAATGAGAACGTTAAAAGACGAGATTGTATTTGACATGTTGAAGCTAGAAAACCAGATTCCATTCTGCATTCTGGAAAAGATCCTAGAGTTGGAGATTAAAGACCTTGGAGCAGTGCCGGCCTTCTTGGCCAAACAATTACACAGCCTCACTGGTGGGTTTTTCCGAGGCTATCCGTTCTCACCCGAAGTAAAGGAAAACGAAAAAGTGATTGAAAAACTTATTAAAGGAGGTGTACGCCATCTCTTGGATTTCTCAAGGCAGGTGATTGCAGATTTGTTATCACATTCTGATTCTGGTTGCGAGTCTGATAACTCCATTAAATGTTGTGCTTGCAATGTTCAATGCGGTGCTTCCACTTGCAATGCCACTGCAAATAGCGTCGTTTGTTTTAGAGGGGCAAGACGGACAGCTGTAGATGGAAGCAGGATACCTTCAGCAGAAAAATTGAGGACTGCTGGAATTAAACTGAAATTAAGCACTGAAGAAAATTTCCATTTTAAACGCAGATGTTTCCGAAGCAGTTCGCTTTATCTCCCTCAAATAATTGTTGACGATGACACAGATACATTCCTGAGAAATCCGGTGGCTTTTGAAGAGTGTCAAAGGCAGGAAAACTCCCCAATTAAGCGAGTAATTTCGCTCAACATGCATATAATGGATAACTTAATTGACTCCAAGGAGAATGTTGGGCTATTTCGGAGAGCCAATATTATCAAAAATTATCTGGGGACTGATGAAGATGTAGCTAAAATATTCAATGATCTGTGCATCGGAATCTCTTACAAGGATGATTTTAAAGATGTTTTAAAAGATGTTAATGATCATTACAACATCAAACTGAACTTGTGGATTAGCGAGTTCTGGCAACAGCATTGCTCAAGGCCATGGTATGTTGTCACCTTTGTGGCAGCCGTACTATTTTTAGTGATGACCCTTTTACAAACCATGTATACAATGGCAAGTTATTTCCAAACTTCTTAAGAGGTTCTTGTCATTGTAACCTTTGTTTTAGTTTAAAAATAGTTGTTCTTCATATAGATATTTTTGTATACATTATATTGTAATTCAATGTACTTGTATTTAAAGGAAGTGTAATAGTTAAATTAATAGAAAATGTAACTGGGTTTAGTGGCAATTGTAAGTACAATGGGAATATCTTAGATTTTATATATAAATATACAGAGAGAGTTTGATTTGTGTATTAGAAGATGCATTATTTTTATTTATAAATTTTTATATAAAGTAATATTTCAAATAGAATGCATTAAAATCTTATTTTTTAGTATATAGCATAATTGGCATATTAGCAGAGAACTTGCCAAGTCTTAAAAAACTCGTGAGTTTTTTAAAAAAATGAGTTTTTTATTAAGTTAACTCGCCAAACCCCCAAAAATGAGTTTTTTTGAGTTTTTGAAAAAACTCGCAATTTTTTATTGGCGAGTACTCACCAAAAACTCGTGAGTCAGATGAAAAAACTCGCCTGCATAGGAATAAAGTCAGAAAACATCTTTAATGTTGTTCATTTCATTTCAAAATCACTTGATACTTTGTGTGAAGAGCTAAACCCCTTCCCTCCCCCCGCCCCCGCCCCCCGCCGCATCCCAAGCAAGGAGATATCATTTCCAATGATTTTACATTGAAAAGAGCGGATTCAAACGCCATTTTGTGTGGATTTTGAAGGGAAATTCGATTCACAGGTAGGGTTTTTGTTTTTGATTAATTATTTTCTTTCATTCTTCTTGCAAAATACTCATTCCAAATTGAAAAAAAGACATGATAGAGCACAAAGAAACAATTTTTTTGCATTTAGAATCCAAAAAACAAGATTCATCACAATCTTTTGTTGATTTTTGCTGATTTTTTTCATTTTTTTCACTATTTTTTGAAAATTTCAGACCTAGGTTAAGTTTTTGTGTAGAATGATAAGATTAGTTAATCATGTTAATTGATAATTCATTTAAACACATTTGTATCAATTTAAATCAAATTTAGCTCTAGATTTTTGAAGTTTTAATGATTTTAGGTTGTTTTTAAATTTTTTGTTGTATTAAAAAACTAATATGTTGTACATATTTTTTTAATGTATAGATTAATCAATGATTAGTGAATACACATTACACACTATAATGGCTTCTGGCTCTAGTTTAGGCTCAGCATCAGGTTCCGCCCCCACCCCATCAAGTTCCACCCCTCGCACAACATCATCATAGGTTCCAAGCACTCGTCCTGCAGGGGCTAGGGACCCTACATGGAAATATGGTGTTAGAGGGCCAGTGCCTGGAACAGTTGTTTGCAGTGAATGCAAAAATACATATCATGGAGGCATAAATCACCTCAAATACGATCTAGCAGGCATTCCTCGAAGTGATTCAAAGGTTTGTGGGCAACCCAAAGAAGAGATTAGAAGAAAGATGCTTGCCCTACTTTCACTTGCTAAGGAAAAAAATGCAAAGCGAGAGGGCTAAAAAAACCATAGCAGCATCCATAGCCAGTGGACATGCACATGCCCATGGGACTCAGGAGCACGGGGTCAAGCACATGGAGATAGAGTCAGATGAGGATGCATATATTATTGGCATTGTGGGCTCTCTTCGTGGTCCACGGATTCACATTCATGGCATAGCCACCACAGCCACAACCACACCATCCTCTAGGCCCCCTTTTTCCTCTAGTTTGACTAGAGTGCCAATGCCACCACCACCTTCATCTTCATGCAACCCACAAAGTTTTTTTGTGCCAAGAAACACACCAGGAGCACATGTATCATTGGAGGCTACAAGGTGGAACGAGGAGGTGCATGAACATGCCGACATGGCATGTGCTGATTTTTGGTATTTCAATAACATACCATTCAATGTGGTGAGTAGTCCCTATTGGTATAATATGGTAACTTCATTGACAGTTTCAAGAAAAGGCTACAAGCCACCTTCTCGCAAAGATTTGAGTGGGAGGTAAGTGACAAGTCAACTTAAATTTTATGTTCTTTAATTTAAAATTTAAATTAATTTATTATTTATGTTGAATTCAAGCTACTTTTTGTTTAAAACTTACAATTTTGTACTTATTTGATTATTTTACTTTGTACTTGCAGGTTGCTCACAAATGCAACCAAAAGGGTAATGCATGTGGTGGAAGAGAAAAAAAATAAATGGAAGAAATTTGGTTGCTAAATTCTTTCTGATGGGTGGACGGATGGGAGAAACCGCACCATCCTTAATTTTTTTGGTTGCTTCCAAAGGTGAAGTGTTTTGGAAGTCGATGGATGCTTCCAACAGGATAAAAACTACATATACATTGTGTACGTTGTTGGATGAAGTTGTGATGGAGGCGGGGTTTTCTAATGTGGTGCAAGTCATCATAGATAATGCAGTAGCATATGTGGCAGTTGGAAGGATTCTTGAGAGTAAACATCCATCACTCTTTTGGTCACCTTGTGTGGCTCATTTCCTTGACCTTCTTTTGGAGGACATAGGAAAACTTGTTTGGGTGGCACCGATTGTAGATGATGCAAGGAGCATCAAAAAATATATCTACAATCACCCTTGGGTTCTTAATTTGATGAGAGAGCATATGCAAGGGAAGGAGTTGGTGAGATCGAGTGCCACAAGGTTTGGAACAATTTTCCTAACGTTGCAAAGAATTTTGGATTCTTTGGGCTCTCTAAAACAAATGTTTGTGAGTCAAGCATGGAATGACTCCTCATATTCAAAGAAGGCCGAAGGAGAGAGAATTTCTGCAATAGTCTTTGACCCCTTGTTTCCACAAAAAGCTACAAAGATCGTGAGGGTAACTTCAAAACTTTGATTTTAATTTTAATCTCAAGTTGAATATAAATATATATTTTTAAATTTAACTTTAATCCTTTCATTATAAATTTATAACTTTGATCTTTTTGTATTTTTAATCTAGGTGTTGGAGCCCTTGGTTAGAGTCCTCCGCTTGGTAGATGGGGATGAAAACCCAATGGGATACATTTATGAGGCCATGGATAGGGCCAAGGAGGCCATCAAAAGTTATTACATCGGGGACAACCTCAAATTTGATCCCATATGGGAGATTGCTAATAGGATGTGGAACAATCAACTCCACCAACCCATCCATGCAGTAGGGTACTTCCTCAACCCTTCTTATCTCTTCTCAGAGAGCTTCTATGATCCTAATGGAGAGGTTATGGAGGGGCTCACAACATGCATTCAGAGGATGGAATCCGAGGTTGCAGTGAGAGATCTCATCATCAAGGAGATGGATATATACAGGGAGGCAACTGTAATCTCTTTTCTTTGGAGCTAGTTGTTAGAGGAAGAACCACTCTGCCACTAGGTATAAAATTCGGAGTCTTTAAATTTTAAGTTTATTTCACATGCATCTTAGAATTTGATAAAATGTGTTTTGACTTTTGACTTTTGAGTCTTTGAATTTGTTTTCTAACTCTTCAATTTTCTATTTTTTAAAAGATGTTTGGTGGAAAAATTGGGGTGGAAAAACCCTAAATCTACAAAAAATTTCCCTTTGCATTCTATATCAGCCTTGTAGTGTATCCAATTGTGAGCACAATTGGAGCTTGTTTGAGTCCATTCACACAAAGAAGAGGAACAAGTTAACACAAAATTTCCTCAATGACCTAGTCTTTGTGCAATACAACCTTTGGTTGTGCATAAAGAGAGTTGAAGAAACATCATTGGATCCTATTGACTTAGATGAGATAGATCCTTATAGTGATTGGACAGGGCAAGAGGATAACCTCCTTTGTTTAGCATGGATGAAATCCTTGACTTCGAGAGATAGGCAATGGATGTGGGTGCATCAGGATTCGGAGATGTAGGGTTGGATGAGATTCAGCCATAGCTAGGAGCAGTAGCACCACAACCAGAGCCAACAATAGTAGCACCGCAGCCATCGCCACCAACACCACACACATGCAGTAGGATTAGAGGACCCACCCCTTCTTCCCTAGTTGTTGCTAGACTAGGGAAGAGGAAAGCCTAGCATGTTGTATTTAGTTTGTTGTTTAGTATTTGCTTCTAGTTCTAGTTTTACTATTTTCATGTATCAGAGTTTCAGGCTTTTAGCCATCAGGATTCTGCATGAGAATGGGATTTTGTAATCAATTTACATTAAAGTCAATCAAAATTAATAGAAAAAACTTTTGTACTCATTTATGGATTCATTGGATTCATCTTGTCATTGAATTTTGCAAAAAAAATGTGTTTTTAATGAAATTTAAGCAATTTTTTCATTTCTCGAGTTTTTTGCCAAGTTTTTTTGAGTTTTTGCTAAATTTTAAAAACTCTCCAATTTTTCTGTTGGCGAGTTTTTTGTTGGGGCGAGTTTTCCAACTATGGTATATAGAATATTATTTTTTATGTTTATTTTTAATTTTTAGATTATATATATAGTTATGGGAAACATATATCTAAAGGTGTTACTTAATTTAGAATTTTGAAATAAATAAAATATTCTCATTAAACATGTTATGCCTCTCAATCCTCTGGTGTAGGGACCTAAATTTATAAAATATTTATATGCATGTTAATAGTACTATTTATATGAATATTAGTATTGCTCACAATGATTCTTCTTTGTTTTTTAATAGATTTTAAAGTTAATGCCAATTTTTTTTGATAGATGTATTCTTTGTTGAAATGTCTTTCTCCTTCACTAAAAAGATCTACAAACAAGTTTTTGAGCTAAAGAATATTTGTGTTACTGTTAATACTTATTTATTTACTTCAAAATATGTTTTATTGTGTTCAAACAATAATGAATTTTTCTCATTAAATGCACTAGACTAAACACATAGGTAACATTATCTCATAGCTTTGAATTACATGTCATATACATTAGAGTGAAAATGCAAGTATTATTTTATTTAGATCACACTCTACTAACCAAAAAAATCTTCATCATGTTATGATCTTCACTTGAAAAACCTAAGCATTAAAAAATCTATAGATTGAAACAATTTTTGAACCTACTTAAGAATAATTATTTAAATTGCCCATCTAAACATCGCATAATCTATAACAATATATAAAAATATTTTTTACTTTTACTCCAACTATATCTAAGTTAGAATCTTATTTATTTGTCTAATATAATACATAGATAAAGGTTATGTAATACAAGTCTCTAGTAACTATGTAGATCACTCATAATTCAGACAACTTTCATAAGTCGTGATAATAAGTGTATGTCAAATTCAACCATTAAGTTTGTTATCGCTACATTTCTCCAGTAATGTGATAGGTTTCATGAACATTATATTTTAAATATGAAGCAATGGTAATTGAATATTACTTTACTCGATAATAGTTACGTTCCATTATTTTTGTTATTTATATACACATTTTATTAAAAATATCATTCAATTTTTTGCATATTTTTTTAATCCATCCAATTCCTTACCTTACATTAAAGATTTCCTTTCATTTAATTTCAATTTACATATATAATTTGTACATATGTATTAATTTCCCTTAGGGATGGTAGAGATGTTTGAAGCCTGAATGAGGCAATTAATTAGATGGATAGCATGCTAATGTACAATTAATTAGAGTGCATTATAGAAACTAGAAAATATTTTACCACATTTAAATGTTATAGAAAGAAATATGTTTTCTTTAATGTTGATCATGTTTTAGTATAGTGGCTCCAATAACTCGTATGTTATCATTTCATTATGACTTAATCTATGTCTTAATTTATCTCATACTTTTTATAATTTTGGAAGAATATAAATAATAAGATTATGTTCTAATATTGAAAAACATGAATCAAACTCAAGAGAGAGATTGTCTCAATGAAATAAATCCATTACATCTTCATAATAAGTTTTTTGAAGAAATATAAATATTCTTCTAGAAGAAAGAAGCTTCTAGAAATCTACATAGAAAATATTATTATATTCTACTAATCAAATAGTAAGTGTAACGAAGAGTCTATAAAGGGGCTAAGCCTTATTATTTTATCCTTATTTAGAGTACAGTATCTCCACTTTCTCCTTAAGATGGAGAAAATGTTACTCAAACAATGTTTTGTGAGATTGAATTTTCCTTGGTAGATAGAGTATTCTTACAACCAACCAAGTCTATACTAGTAGTCCCACTCCTAGTAGAGTGTTTGTGAGCCTCAAAAATGGTATCTACATACTAAGGAGGTTGAAAATCTAAATTATTATGCTCAAGTTGAGATAGATTAATTTGTTCCTCTAAGTGATGTGGCTCATATCACTTTATATGATTAACATTAACTATATCATGGATTTCATGATAGGATGGGAGATCAAGTTTAAATGCATTATATCATATTTTTGGAAAATAGTATAAGGTCCATAGCTAATAGGCTTGAGCTTATGATGTTGATATTTTAATCTTTTATTATTCATATAAATCCAATTGTATCCCTAAATATGAATTTAGAAGGGATATAATGCTTATCATGAATTTCTTATAGTTAACCCAAAAATTCTAAAGAGCTACCTATAGTTGTACATTAATATTATATAATGAACTAAGAAGCTTGGCCCTATTCCTTTGTGGTGTGATGAAGAAGTAGGAGTAAGAGTGTATAGTCATAAAATTGTACCCCTCGCAATTTCACATACATTTTTGTGTTTGCTTTAGTGTCCACTCCCTTAGCATCTTGAGTAGGGTCATTTTAACCCTTGCATCAGCCTTCTTCCCTTCTCAGGATGCTCCAACACCATTTTTCAGTAGCCACCCTTGAGTGTTATCTTTTCATTTAACTTTATCACTTTCCCATTTTTGTCATTTTGTAGTGTGATGTGTCCAGACACTAGCACGACACATAGACATCCACATGGCACGCTAGCATCTTGTGATGTTTCAACATTCAAACGACTATTTCCATGCATGTTTATGACTTGTCAAAGGTTTTGTTGATGGTAATAGCCCAGGACACCTTGTAATGGCTAAAGAAGCTTCTCTTCTCTCCTTAAAAGCAGTCTTTTCACTCCATTTCCAACTTTCAACTTGAATCTCTAACTTCTTCTAGCTCCATTCTTCTCCTTTTAGCTTCTCTCTTGCTTTGGCTTTAGCCTTCTACTATCCAAATTTTGCTTCCACATAGCTTTCCATAGTAGCTTCAAGCACTTCCAAGCTCTCTTAGCTTCACTCTTGCACCTCCATTTCCCTTGCCTCATGCTTGTGAGAATCTTGGGATTCTTCACATCCTCTACCTATTGCATTTTCATATTGTGATATTGGTTCTCCTCCTTGAGTAGAGATTGTGTTTATCACCTCTTTTATGCTATGGGTTCTCCTCCTTGAGCGGGGATTTCTTTTATCACTCCTACTTGGTGGTGTGGGTTCTACTCTTGAGCGGGTCTTGCTTTGACCACACACTTTGTTACTCTTTCTCTCTATTTGCTTGGTTGTCTGTAGAGGTTGGAACACCAAAATGGGGGTTTGACTAAGGAAAACCCTTATACAGCCACAACACTTTCTCCAAATGTCTTACAGACATAGGTTTTGAAAAAATTCATTTGGTGGAGGCTTCATCACTCGTGTGGTTGTAAGTATCTCTTTCCTTTCTTCTCCTTATCTCTAACATTTCTATTTCACTTTATTTCAGTTCTATTGCATTCTACTATTTTATCACACTCCATAATTTTTTAGCAATCAGATAGTTAGCAGTCATTTAGGAATTTTATATGATAAACTCGCTCTATGGTGCTTATGAGATGCCAGTGTGCCTCTGGGATGCCAGCGTGTTGCGCTTTTGTTTGTATTCTACGTTGGTGTCCTTTGGCCAAGAGCTTATTAGTTTGTCCAAAAAATCTCTGTGACCTACGCTTTCAGATTCTAAAACTCTCATCATTGTTCTTGAGTTAGATTAGGGAAGTTTTCTGTGTGAGGCTCTCTGAATGAAGATAACTCATGATTAGCAAAACCCCCTCTGCTACATTTTGGTGAACTCAATGTGAAGAAAGAATCTTCTAAAAAATAGGAATTTATTTACTGCTACTTGGTGGGATCATAACTTTTCACTTCGTTCTCAGAATCCAAAACCATTTGCACTACCATTGGAAAGGTCTCCTAGAGAACTAGTTTAATCCCTAGAATACAAGTACCTTCGGTAGTTGAATTTTTAAGACTGACGCAAGGTTTGACCTCAAATTCCGCTACAAAGACCTCCAAAAATGTGAATTCCTAGAACATAGAAATTACCAAAAAAATGTAATGAATTTAATATTATATTCTTTTATTAGCTCAGTATCTAGTTATTCTCAAAATTTTAATGATATTCCATTTCATGCATGTGATGGTGACTTGGCTTTGCCTATGTCACTTGATATCTTTGATCCTTCTCATGAAAGTCCTCTTGCTTCGAAGGATATTTTGTTGCAAGAAGAAGAAATCATTGATACTTTTCTTAATGTAACTTTTCCTTATCTCCATTCCAATGCACTCTCTTTTGGAGATGATGCATTCATGAATGGTGAATCTCCTATTCTTTCCAATGCACTCTCCTCTAGAGACGTTGCATTTTTGAATGATTTATGTTATCTTTGTTCTAATGCACTCTATTCTAGACACGTTGCATTCTTGAATGATGAAATTATTATCTATTTCAATTCACTCTCCTCTAGAGATCATGAATTAGTGAATGATGAACGTCCTTCCAAATCTAATTCTCCTTGCATGGATGTTGAGAATTTTTCTTCAAATATTTATTCCAAATTTGATCCTGTTTGGTTCAATGTTGAGATCTTCAAATAATTATTCCACTAGTTGTGATGATTCAGTAAATGTAATCCATGTCTTTTCTACCCCTCAAAGGCCTAATAGACTGATCATTTACATGATTCTAGATATTCCTTCTCTTAAAAGTGTTTTTTCTATTAATAGTGACCCTCCTAATCTTTCTAAGGCTTCCTCTTATATAGCGGTAGCCCATACTTTTGAAAATAGAATGAATAAACAACCAAGTCTTCCTTTAGCTCCTAAACCTACAACTAAAGCACCTAGTGATTATGATCTTGTCGAGAAACCTTGGGTTACTTCGAATAAGATCTCAGTGTGGGACTTGCTTCAGGAAGCTTTGCGAAAGATCCTCTTGCTTTCTTCTACTAGGCTAGTAGATGTTGATGTGGTAATGGTGTATATTCATGCGGATTTGCCGAATATTACGTTCTATCCATAGGAACTCCCACCTTTGGAAGTGTAAAAGCAAGCAGATCCTCTAATGATTTTAGTTAACATTAATAAAATTGGCATTAGATGTACTCTCGTTGACGCTAGTTCAACACTCAATGTATGTAGCATTGATCTATTGCCTAAGATTAATATTGATCCATCCTCTCTTAATGATTCTTGTATTGTTATATGTGGGTTCGATAATTTTGGGTGACAAGCTTTGGGTACAATAGTATTACCTTTACAACTTGGACCTGTGACTATACCCACCCTTGTATATGTTATGGTAGAAAAATTACTGTATAACCCTCTTCTTGGTAGACCGTGGATTCACACTATGGGTGCAGTCTTGACTACCATGCATAAATCTATTTTTATTTGTAATAATAAAGTAGTCACAATCAAGGCTAACCCCGAGGCTATGCACTTATGTGAAATGGCAGGTGTCAGTCAAGCTTCAGTTGTACCTACTCTTATCCCTTCGGTGTCTTCCACTATGTTGATGTTTACTCGAGCAATACCTACTACAAAGGATACTCTTGAGATGAATGTCCCCAAGGAAGATCCTTTTGAAGCAAGAAATCTTGAGTCTGCTCCTTCTACCTCTTCTCAAGAGAATGCATGTCTTGGTGATGATTGGGGTTCCTTAGAATTTATAAATTCCTTCATTCAAGAATATAAAGTCAACCTGATCCACTTCTAGACCTTTTGAGAACCTTATCCATGCCTGCTATCAAAGATGGTCATTCTTCTGTATTGCGGAGTAAGGTGAATGCAAATTGTAATGTTCTTAGTGTTGATCCTCCTTCTGAGGAAGATGATCACACTTAAGTTAAGGAGGTTAAATTTGGTAATCCTATCCAAAAAGATGATGGTGATCTCATAAAGGAGTATGATCCCCTTTGCCAGAATAATACTCTCTATGTAGATCCCCTATTTTCTTCTATCTTCATATCTTCTTCTTGTGAGCAGTTAAACTCTTCTTCACAAGAGAAAGAGTTGCTTCCTGCTCCTCATCATTTATTTGAGCAAGAGTGTATTTTGTTGCATCTTCTAAAATCCCACTTAATCCATCTTCCTTCTCCTACACGTGATAAACTTCATAAACATGATGAAGGAAAACATTCTTTCTATGCATACCATCGAGTGTCTGGCCATTCCACCAGTGAATTCAAGGCCTTGAAAGGTGAGATACAACAACTTCTTGATTCAGGTGCCATCAAACTCCCATTTGGTTAATGCACCTACCTTTTGTTTGTATGACAAGTGATATCAAGGTCTACCTCTATCTTGCATGTTTCAAGTGTCTTGCACGGTTCTCCTCCTTTGTATGTTGGCGGCAGTGATAACTCATTTTGGAGATTTGTGTCCTTCAAGACCCCTCTCTTTGTTACGTCTTTCAAATGAAGTGTCCCTTGAGTGGACCCCTTTTTCTTTTGAAGGGTTCCCGAGATACCCCTTTTGAAAGATTCTATCTTGAATGAATTCTTCACGTCTAGCTTGGGGGCAACCTAACTAGACCTATTTCATAGCCTCGCATCTAGCTTAGGGGCAGCCTAACTAGACCTATCTTTTCTATGAATTTCTTGCAATGCAACTTGTAGCAGCCACAAGATTCTCTAATTTTTCTTGCTGTATAGGACCGAGAACCTATAGAGCTCCTTTACATCCTTATTTGGTGATACGAGTTTTCCTACTCGAGCAAGGATTTCTCTTATCACCTATATTTGGTGATATGGGTTTTTCGTCCTTGAGTAGGGATTGCTTTTATCACCTATATTT
>VDFB02000003.1:507120978-507148562 GCA_007258455.2 Sequoia sempervirens
CAAATATGAGCAAAGTGCCACCTAAAGTTATTGGAATGTTTGATTTTCATTCCTTCTAGAAAACTCTTTAGATTTGCAACACGATGAGGGATGGACCAATCTTTGAGATCTTTCACTTTGGTAAGGTTTGCACCCAATATATTTTGATCAATAGGAAAACCTAGGTATTTGATAGAGCATTGACCAAAGAGATATTTATTCATCTCAGCTTGAAGTTGGTGTTGCTGTAGAAGACCTAATTAACTTGAAACATACTAAATATCATTTTATAAAGACTTGTTGAACATAAGAATATCATCTAAATACACAATGATAAAATTTTATAGGTAAGCGCCTGTTAAGGGGCAAGGTTGGGCTAATCCAATGCATTGTTAGTCTGAGATTGCAAAATGGGAAATTCCAAGGGAAGGATGGCTAAATTTTAATTTTGCTGGGGTGGCAAAGGGCAACCTGAGACCTTATGGGGTAGGGTGTATTGTCTAGGATTGGCAGGGAAATGTGGTTGCATTTGGAGAAATGAGACTACAAGATGGGACAAACAATGTAGTGGAAGCTAAAGAAACTCTAATGGCAATTAAATTGGCAAGAAGGTTAGGAATCCTAAAGGTGCACTTAGAGGGAGATTCATTAAAATAATTCAGGCAATTATCAACTGAAAAATTGATGCATGGCACCTCCAAGGTTTGATAGGGAAGATTTCTAAAAAACTAGATCTATTTGAAGAATTTGAAGTTAGTCATATGTGGCGTACAAGGAATGTGGAAGTGAATTTCCTTTCAAAATGGGCTCTCATGCTTGAGGAAGTAGATGTTATTCTATTCAAAGATTTAAGAGCATTAAATGCGGAGGATTTGGTTGATAGTTTTTTATGGAAAGGTTGTAGTATGGAGTATGAAGCAAGGTAAGAAAGCTCCTCATGAACAGAGAGGCATTAATGAGATGGAGGTGGCAGTACCAATGGTACACCCATATTTATTGAATTTGGCTAGCATAGTGGGTAGATTGATCCTTATTTGAGAAATACTAACTAAGATTTCTTTGAAAATTGGGTGTGTAAGGACTGGTTGAGTGTATCTGATAGCGGTGGAAAAGAAATCCATTTGGGAAGATTTGGGAATGGAGGCCAGCTTTACACTTTCCTCACCGAAGAAGCTAGACCCATTTATGGGAAAGGCCTCATTAAAAAGACTACGAGGTCTTTTTAATTTCAAAGATAAACAAATGGCTCAAGTGGTGGAGATCATGTTGGAAGATGGGTTTGAGAACCTACTACATAGATATCGAACAAATATGGGCATATATTCATTGGTGATGGTGTGGGGTCTCAATCTTGGAGAGTCAGTTGATGAGGTGAGGCGTGTAATGCTAACACTAGTGCTGATGGAGTACTTGAAGGATATGGACGAGATTTTGAATATAGTTGTGCCTTCTGTAGGGCTTGTGAAGGAGGAGGGAAGAGATGGAGGAGACCTTGAGATGGTTAATCTTAACCACCTTTTCATACGATGCTCAGAGGGACGTACGAAAGATCATTGGCGCAAGAATGTGGAATGAGGGTCGATGGCTTTGAAAATATGCCTGGAGCTCATAGAATTTGAAAAGACAATTTTGGACTAGAAGGAAATAGCTTGGGAGGAGCGGTGAGAAAAGAAAGGACTTTGGCCACGAAAGAAGGCGAAGTCACTAAACAAGATCTTGAAACCTAGAGTGGAGGTGAATAGTTTGGAATTGGTGTAGTGTCGAATGGGTCTGGTCAGTCCCCATAGTTCCATTTTGATGAAGTCCTGTGTTTTGAATTTAGAGCCCAATGTAATGCATAATATGGGGACTTTATTTGGATCTGAAATGGTGGGATGGGTAGGGTAGCTATAAAAGTATGTTAGATGATAGTGGCTTTTTGGTTTTTCCTTGTTTAATCAGCTCTTGTAGTTCAAGAAGCTTTTTAATGTTGATACCATTGAAACTTTGAATTTTCATATTTTAATAAAATCATATATCACCGATCAAAAAAAAAATGTAGGTAAGCTTGAAAATATCATTAATGAGATGCATAAATATGGTAGGAACATTCCTCAATCCAAAATGCATTACTAACCATTCATAAATACTAGATGTAGTTTTGAAATAAAGTTTCTAGAAATCAACAGATCCATTCATATCTGATGATAGCCTAAAGTGAGATGAATATTTTTAAAATACTAGGCTCCCTTAAGATCACCAAAAGGTCATCAATCTTTGGAAAAAAGGATATCTATTCTTTATAGTGATTTTACTCAAAGCTCTGAAATTAGTGATCATGTTGTCTATGCATCCTTCCTCTTTTGGGGTATATTAATGGTTGGAGATCCATGAGGAGAGGTGTTGGGCTATATATTCCCTTCTTCTATAAAATTTTTCATCTACTTTATATTTTGCACTTTAAATTTATGATAGGGGGTCTATTAGAAATTTTTGCAACCTGAAGATGATGGAACCAAATCTATAGAATGATTGATAGTTTGAAAAGGTCGCAAACCTTTTGGCTCTTAAATAACATCAAGGTAACTCTTAAATAATCTTCTTAAATAGAAAGAGGTAGCATCTAATCTTGACTATCCTCCTTAGCTTGGAAAATGATAGAGTGATAATTAATTTGATAAGTTGGAACTTTTATTGAAAAGCTTACCTAAGACAAAATATGATTTAACATTGGAAGTATATGTAAGATTATACAGGCCTTACCATGTTTTTAGATTTAGTAGGTGTTTATTCATCCATTATAAATTACACTATGATCATAACAAAATGGTTGTCTATGAAGAATATCTAAATTACCAATGGTGTTATATATTTCATTCAAATAATTCCTAGAAAGGCCTAATAAAAAAGTTCACAACACAAACCTTGTTGATCAACTTGTGGGTTCAATGTTCATGTACCCAACCTAGATGGCATGGCTAAGGATGATCATATTTGGCAGAGTTGAAGTTTGATGACCAACCTTTCACTAACCAGATTGTATTCAGTTATACTATCAATAATTAAAAGACCAATAATATTATTAATTTGATGATTCTATATGTGTAGACACTGAAAAATGTCCTAGGCTTTCTAACACCATTTTTACATTGTCTAGGATCATATTTCTGCTATTTATTAAATAATTCTTAATTATTTAATTAATTCATTTAATTGATTTCTCCATTACTCTTGATTAATTAATTAAATAAATTTATATTTATTTGATTATTTGTCATTTTCCACTATAATTAAATAATTATGTTAATTATTTAATTATTCACTCTTTGCTTTTTCTGTCATGAGTTAATTAAATTTTATTTAATTAAATGACTCATCTTTTATCTCACTTTTTGAATTAAATTTCTATTTAATCAAAAAATTTAATATCCCTTTTCCTTTTTGCATTTAAATAATATTTTCATTATTTGAAAATGCAATTTCCCTTTCAAACTAAAGTGCTTTTTGGTAAAAATCGATCAATTTCCTCATTCTTTCATCAGTATCATCTTTATCTTATCCTGTCTCATCTAATTTGGTCCATTGATCGCAATAACAATCATCTAATCTTGACCACCCATTTCGCATTCGGCTCTCTATAAATAGCGATGTTATTTATCATTTTTGTATCTAGAGAATATAGGCTACAAAGCTATTGAGATAATACTTTCTTCAATATTGTGTTGCCATAATCTTTAGGCTATTGTTCCATATGTATAATCTAAGGGCTTCAATCACACTTTGTAACAAAATGGAGAAGAGCAAGTTAGCCAATGGGTGCACAAGTCTAGTGATATCATTTTTATTTACATTTGTGCTTCCTTTGTTCTTCGTAGTTGATTAGGATTTTAGAATGAATGTTTAATGCTTATTTTCTTAATTTCAATTTTTCCTAATCACATTGGTGAACTTGACGTGAATACTTTTGCTATTCGTGTCTTAAATAACATTCTAAGACTTCATGTTTTGCAAGACGAAGAGAACAATTTTTTTTGTATTTGAGGAGAAGATGCTATCATTGTGCTTTGATTGATTTTTTTTTAGATTGATTTTGTTAATTTAGATTAATTTAGTAGAATTAGATTAAGTTTATATTTAAATTTAACTTAAGTTCAAATTTAGTTATAGATTTTAGATATAAATTGAGATTTTTCTAATTTAGTTTAGATTTAGATTTTTTAATTTAGTTTAAATTTCAACTTAGATTAAGATTTTAGACATTTATTTAGATTTTTTAATTTAGTTTAGATTTAAATTTAGATTAAGATTTTAGACATAGATTTAGATTTTTCTAATTCAGATTTTGCTAATTTAGATATAGATTTATATTTTTTAATTTAGTTTAAATTTAATTTAGATTAAGTTTAGATTTAATTAAGATTTAGATTTTTCTAATTTAGTTTAGATGCCACATGTGAAACTGGGTGATTGAAAAATTTCAGAGGGTTTGAAGTGCTTTACAAAAAGTTGGTTTGCGTGTGTGCAAATTTTTCCTTCCGTGGAGGAGGCTCGACCCTCCTCCACACTTTTTGATCTTTCCATTCTCCTACGGTGCGTCAAGCTAGTGTTGTGGTGTTGGGTTATGCTAATTTTGTATGTGGTGTGGGTCATTTCTCATGTGCCAGTGGTTTGTTCTGGCTCTTTCCTCATGAGAGCCCTTTGTTCTAGTGTTGGTTTTGATGGCCGGGGATATGGATCCTCTGACAGTTTCAAATTTTAATGCCTCCATCCCAACTCTTAATCATGATCCCCCAAAATCATTTCAAGACATCATCACAAGTGAGAGAGGAAAGTTACCAGCATGTCATAAGTTTTCACTTGGCAGGCTCAATGGGGAACATGAGAATGGCGGAGAGGGACAAGGTAAGCATTCCTTGATTTCTCTCATGAAAGAAATTTTGATTCCTAATAGTGCTTTGAATGAGGCTATTCTAGAGGATAATAGACTGGTTAAAACAACCATTTTCTTTGTGGTTGTCGACCCTAATAGGGTTCTAGTGAGGAAGTATTTGGAGGAAAGGTTGGGCTTTTAGTTTTATTACTGCCGTATGGTTTAGAAGGGATTATATGTTGTATTTTTTAATAACCCTAACTCTCAAGTGGAGGTAACAAGAAAACAGTTTTGGACTATGGGTTTGACAGTTTTTTGGGCTCTTGCCTAGAATTCAGAGGCTATGGAGGAGGAGGTGCTTGTCCTCTCTAGTCTACACTGGCTAACTATTAAGTGAGTCCCACCTTTGTTATGGAGTTTTGTTCTATTTCTATTGGAACCATATGGAAATGTGATCAGAATTCATGATACCAGATCCCCTCTTCCGCATTCAAATGCTCGAATTTTGGTTTCTCTTTCTCTGGGTAAAGAATTTCCTGGAGTCATTGAAATACAACTCAACACTAGTAATGTTTGTTGTGAAATTAAAACCCTGGGAGGGCTTAATGCTCGCTATTTATGCAACTAGGAATGGAATATAAGAAGGAACTTCCCTCTTATAAGGAATAAAACAAATGGTAAAGCCGTTGCTGGTGGGATGCACAAATATAATAATAGGAATAATAAACTGGCCTCTAAGTGGAGGCCTGGGTAGAAAATAAGAATAGAAATACTAGGGACTCGACACAGTCTAGACCCTCCCAACAACAACTTGATGAACAGTTCCCAAACCCGAGCTTTAATAATTCTTCAGGAGTTTTCTCCTCGCATGAGGAAATTTCAGACCTAGTTAAGAGTAGTGATGTTGTCACTCATCTTGAATGCAATTTATCTTCTCTCCTCTCTGAATTGAAGCATAATGTAAAGGATGATAATAAATTGATAGAGGATTCATCAAAAGGAATTGTGGTCTCTATGCCTGAAATTCCAAGATTCTTAGCTAGTCTAGAAAATAATCATAAGCTAAACTCTCAATAGCTTTCCCTTCTAAAATTGATGCAAAATAAGGTTTCTAATGGAACTAATAATGAATTTGAAAAAGAAAAGAAATTGTACACTTTTAACTCCAATTTCTTCAAAGAACTTAATATGGAGAAACTTCACTCAAAAGAGAGCCTTTTGGATGAGGGTTGTAAAATGATTTCTCAGACCCTAAGACTATAGATAAAACACTGGAAAATAGGGATGGTCTCTAGGATGAGGGGCCTAAAGGAAGTAATAATGTTGGCCTAACCCCCCTTCCTGATGGGGGCTTGAGGGATAACTATGAAGCTCCCAAATAGTTCAAAACTGTATATTTTTTGGTTGGAAATGAGAAAGTGCATGAGATTGTGATCCACAATGTGTCAGAAAATATTCTTAACCTTATTGATGGCATGATGAGTTCTAATGGTTTTGCTTCACAATCGAGAATGGATTTTGCAGATGATTTTGGTCTGCTATCTACCAAGGATATCACTGATGGGGAAGGGAACCCTATGGAGGTTGTAGTGAGGAAAACTCAGAGATAAAGAAAGAAAAAATGTGTTGATTCTGATAAATCTCCTCTAGATAAGGATCTTTCCCAGCCTTAGCAGGATAAGAGGAAGAAACTTAGTGGGATCATCCCCCCTAGTGCAAAGAGGGTGGAGGCTAAGTCTAAGCTTCCTAAATGCTTTGAAAATTTTAGGAGTGACAAAGGACCGCCAACTCGCTAACATAATTAATGGAGGTTAACTATACTTATTGGAATGTTCGGGGACTTGAATCCCCTGACAGGAAGCATGTGGTTAGGAGGTTCCTCGCTCATAAAAAGGAGAAATATTTTGTCTTATTGCAAGAAGTTAAGGTGATTAATTTTTCCCTTGAAACAAGCCTGAGGGTTATTTGGAAGGATGCCTCACAATTTTCTACTAGACATGATAAAGGTAAAGTGGGTGTTGCTCTCTTGGTTGCTAATACTTGGGCCCAATATGTGACCAACTCTAGGGTCTCCCCTTGCAATAGGGAAGTGTGGATGATCATAAAGAAAGACTCAAGGTGTTTTGGAGTTTGTTCGGTCTATTCATCCAATGATTATAGAGAGAGAGTCATGACCTAGAACTGGCTTTATTCTTTGCAAGATGTCCCATGGATCTATTGATGGCGATTTTGGCACCACAACAATGCAAACAAAATATTGCTACTCTACTTCTCCTGAAAGAGAAAGGAAACACATGGATGTCTTAGCCCCCAAGGTCTTGGTAGTTGGGTCTCAACTATGTTGATGTTACTCAGTGGTCAATGCAACAGTAATATTCAAGGGGCCTACTAGCGTGAGCATTCTGGATTGTTCTAAGATCAAGCATGAAATAAAACCTAGTCTAACCAGGGGTTTTAAAGAAATATAAAAAGGCAAGTTAGAGTTTTGAAATAGAAAAGAATAATAGTTCATCCAACCTTCACCAGACTTGATAACTTTCAAGAAATTGCTAACTAAAAACTAAAGAACAAAATTAACTTGTGAGTAACACAAAATATCATTCATTCACAGTGCTGATTTTAATAATTGATTATAGACTACCATTTAAGCAAAACATAAAATGAGATTTCATTCCTTGAAAGCTTTCAAAATCAAATGATTAACTTAAGATAAATACCGTTCTGGAACACAATATGAAGTAGATTTGAATTTGGTTGCTTCTACTGTGGGTTAGACAGATAAGCAACATTTACAAATTTGGCATAATCACCAGTGTATAGAAAACCTATGTCTTCAGACTACTTCCCTCTACGCTAGAACTTTGAAAATACATTACAATCTATGCTGAAATCTAACTGCTAACCAAGAAGACAAGAGAAGCTCTCATTATTGAGAATCAAGATGCAAATCGATCTCCTTCTGCTAGTTGACTAACTCCTAATAGTTCTAACTCTAAATAGTTCTCTAAACCTAGAAGTTCTAACACTAAAATTTTGGAACCCTTTACAAAGAGGCAAGAATGCCATATATACATCTCCCTGAGAAGAATGTCGGTGCCCATTTTTTAGGGTTTACAAAAAGTCCCATGGTGTCAGAAGGTCGGCACCTAGATCATTAACAAAAGTCAATTCTGTAATAAATCTGAATCCTTGCTATTTTTGTTAGTGAAGACTACTTCTTGAGGTACTTTGTAGATCTTTTATAGCTACCGCATTAACTCCCACTCCTCCATGTCCACTTTCAACCTCCAGCGGAGCTGCCTTGGGTGCCCTAAAATATCCCCATTAATGTCAACCTACCTTTGTTAGTAGATACCAGCTGTCCATTTGACTCACAGCTTTATCTTCTTCCTTCGACGTTCTTTCCGCTCTAGATCTGCTCTTCTGGAAGTTTGTCAGTGTTGCACAGGCCAGTCGGTGAGAGGTTCCGGTGAGCTACAAAGGTCACACTGATCTCACAAAAACCCTTGGCAAGAATGCTTCCTCTCGGCCAGACGACATGGCAAAATCACATCCTCGGTGAGCTCTATTTCTTTTAGTGGGCCCCTCTTTCAATTGGCAAGACATCCGCCTTCGGCAAGACATTATGATGGGCACCAAGAGCTACAACGATATGTTCTTTCATTGGCAGATTCGCTGCTATCGATAAGACCAACACTAGTCAGGAAGACACTTCAGCAAGCTCAATGCGTCACATCGAGGGCACAAAACATGTCGGCGAGACCCCATCGGGTCGGCAAGACTTGTCATCGAGATCCACAAGAAATATCCTCATGCACACAACTTGATCCTACAAAACAAGGTCCTCGTTAGAACAATATATTAATATTATGAACTTTACCAAAAATAAACTTAACTCTAGTGGAGGTGGAGCCAACACAGGACTAGGAAGAAAAATTAAACAAGTCCCGGCGGAAACGAGATTGGGACAAAACCTGACCTAGAAATGACATCCCTCGCCCTCAAAAATGACAGGGGCAGGGCCAAAAGAAAACCAGAACCAAGATCAGAGTCAGGGTGGGAACAAGTGAAGGAAATAATCAACATTCCCTAGTTCATACCCTGTCCTGGCTCCGTGTCCGTGAGGAAACCCAAAACGCAAAGGATGGAAATAAAACACCAGCAGAGCCGAAGCAAAATGACGAACAAGGTAGAACTAGGGTCATAACCAAATCTGAACCAGAAACTTCTCCAAGTTTCGGGTTCGGATTCCATTCTGAACCCACCTCCAACATCATCAAAAAAAGGAGGAAGAAAGGAACAAAAAGAGAATGAGGAAAGGGGGGACAACCCCACGACTAAGCAAAAAGAAATAAAAGGAAAAGAACGAGGCAAGTGAAACCGGGATCGAAACAGAATCCGAACCTAAAACTTTGAGGAAGTTTCAAGGTTCAGCCCTAGTTCTGGTTCTGAGTCCGCTGAAACAACATGACAAGACACACAAAGTAGAAAAGACCAAAGCAGTAGGATTGGGGCCGGGGAAGGAACATAAAATGAAGCTTGGAAGAAGTTACAAGTTTGGATTCCATTCTAGTTCCGAGACTGCCAAAACAAAAAAGCAAGAAACAAAATGCCCAAGGCTGAAAAGAAAACACCTAGGGAAAAGACACAAACTGACAAAGACCAACGAAGAGAAAAGAAAAGGTAGGGTCAGACTTGGGACAAGACCTAAACGATGAACTTTTTTGAAAGTCCAACATTCTGAATCGGTCCTGAACCCAACTCTAACAAAGAACAAAGGAGGAAGGAAAAGAACAGTTGAAACCAGAACCAGGGATGAAACGAGACCAAAACATAGAAGGGATTTCCAAGTCTGGTATTGGTCCCAGTTCCACCTCTGATAGAACTTTGAAAGGAAAACGCCTAAGGCAGAAAACCAAATGCAACAGAGAAAAAGACAAAAAAGGGGGACCCATTTTGATCTAGATCAAAGTGGGGTGGTTATGCAAGGCATAACAGAATCATTGGAGGTGATTTTAATTTTGTGGAGAAGGAAGAGGACAAATGGGGGGCACAGGCTATGAGTGGAAAGGTAACGAAAGATTCTATTAGAAGAGGATGAAATCTAGAATTAGGATTGAAGATCCTATTGAGGGTCAAAAGAAAGACACCCATACAATTTGGTTTACTTGGTGCAATGCTCAGAAAGGGGGAATAAGAATCTATTGCAGGTTGGATAGGTTTCATATTAGTAAGGACTTCTTTTCTACTTCATTGATAAAATATGGGTGCAAAATCGAGGTCTGCCCCTTCACTCTTTCATACCATCATCCTATTAAGGCTTCCTTTTGTTTGAAAGATGGATTGCCTAAAGCTATTGGTTACAGTAACAATTTTTTTCTAATACCATTCTTTTGAAGGATGTTGATTGTAGGAATGCTATTTTGTTTCATAGAAAAATTAATAAATGGATGTACAAGGTTACGTCTCCCATCACAAAAGGATGGAAAATCCTCTTTCAAACCTTTGGGAGGAAGAGAGCTAAGGATAGTATAAGAAAGGAGGTTCTGCTTCAAGATAATCTTCTCCAAGCCAAATTTAAGGTGCATTCCAACCCTACAAATGTTTCCCTTCTTGAGAAATTGGCTTTGGCTAGAGATTCTCTTAGAAGGCTTCAGAATAGTTGAATCAAAGGCCTTAAGGTCAGATGAATTGGTTAGAAAATGGAGACAAAGGTTCCAAATTCTTTTATAGATATATTAAGGAAAAATAGGCCAGAGTGCAGATTGAATTCATTATTGTGGATGGCTCCTCGGTGACTAATCAAGATGAGATAAGGAATCACTTTTTCCTATTCTATAAAGGGATTTTCTCTTCAGAAAAAGAGGGGAGGGACAATGTTCAAGCTAGAGAAGACATCAGGGGTCTCATCCCAAAGAAAATTAGTGAGGACATGGCAGAAGAGTTGGGGAAAGAGGTGTCCCTTGAAGAAATTAAGAAGGCCATTCTCCCTCTAAAGGATGATAAATTCCCTAGGGTTGATGGACTTCTGACTAAACTATACAAATCTTTTATTGAGTGGATCTATGAGGAACTTCTTCTTATTTATAAGGAAGCCTTTGAGAAGGGGTCTCTTGGCAAAAAGATTAATAAAGGAGTGATCAAGTTGATTCCTAAAGATGGTGATAGGTCTTTGATAAAAAATTGGAGACCTATTACTCTTTTAAATGTGTCCTATAAGATTTTGGCCAAAATTTCAGCAGACAGGGTAGCTAGAATCCTTCCTCATATTATAAATTCTAGGCAAATTGGTTTCATCAAAGGGGGTATATTCTTGAGAACCTAATCACTAGGTGGGAGGCCTTGAATTGGGATAAAATTACAAACCAGAATGTTGATATGATGCTCCTTGATTTTGAGAAGGCCTATGACAAGGTTGAATGGGATTTCTTATTGTTGATGTTGGAAGCCTTTGGTTTCCCTGTGGCCTTCTGTCAAATGGTTAGAACTCTCTTCCATTATGCTTCTTCTCAGGTTGAGGTTAATGGTATATCCACTCAAGAGATCCCTTTAGAGAGATCCATAAGGCAAGGTTTCCCCTTGGCCCCGACATTGTTTGTCATTGCCTTTGATTCCCTCCATTATCTATTAAGGGAGAATATTTTAGTTCCAAGGATAAGTGGAGTTAGGCTACCAGATGATAATGAGCTTCTCAATTTTCAATTTGTTGATGATACTTACATTCTGCTTAAGTTGGAAGACTGGAACTTTGCTAATCTAATGAGGAAATTGGACTTATTCTATTTAGCTTTAGGTGCAAAGCTTGCCCCTTCTAAGTCTTGGTTGTTGGGTTGGACAGATCGACCCCCAGACTGTATTACTAAGTATGGAATTCAATGGGGTGTTCCTCACAAGCTTGTTAGATATCTTGGGATCCCATTTGCTATGGAACCAGACTTAAAGGAAATGTGGCTTTGGATCTAGGATAAAATTGAGAAGAAGATCTCCAAATGGAATAGACAATTCCTTTCTTTTTCTGGTAGGATCCAAATTTGTTAGAAGATTCTCTCTTCTTATAGCATCTACTTTTCTTTGGTGTTATTTTTCAATTCTTATCAAATAAATGAGATTCAAAAAATAATAAGAGATTTTCTCTGGTCGAATGGGAAAGCAAAGAGAAAGAGATGTGTTGTTAGCTGGGAGTGGTGCATCATTGAAAATTATATAGGTGGCCTTGGATTGAAAGATTTGAAGTTGCAAGGAGTTTCCCTTGCATCAAAATGGGTTCTAGGGTCTCTGGAGGGTGGGGAGCCTTGGAAAATTCTAATTTGACAAAATATTATCAAAGTTGTTCCTAAATGTGCTAAGGCTTGGAGGGCCTTTCCTATTAGTGATTTTTTTTGTAGCCAGGAGGTCATGTTACCTATAGGGTCTAGTGTTTTTAAAATTATTTGGAAGGACTAGGAGATGATGAAAAAACACCTAGATAATCATCAGTTCATCAATAGGGATTTTAGAACTATTTAGTCTCATAGATCTATCTGGTGGAACCTTTGGCTCTTATCCAAGGTTGCTCGGAAAAGTGTTGGACCTCCCTTGGAATTAGACATTTTAGTGATATTTTGAAGGATGGAAAACTGAAGGGTTGGAATGAGTTGAACACTGAGTTCAATCTTCCCCCTCTAACTAGAGAACATACTCGGTCCTTAGAGAGGCCTATAGCTAGATAAATTTTTTTGTGGAAACTAAAAATGATCTTGATCAGTTTAAAGAATTCCAATGGAAAAATGGCTCAAATATAAGGAAGACTAAAGTTAAAGAACTTTATACTATGCTAACTGGTCACATTGATTTGACTAACCATTTGAATCAAACTTGGAGACAACAATGGGATAAAACTCAATGGAATTTTTTTTTTAGAATAACTGTTGTAGACAAATTGAAGCTAAACAAGCTTGTTTTAGATGGCTCCTTATTTTGCAAAAGCTTTCATTCAAATGGAAAAATGATGATATTATAGTTTGCAAGTTGTGTAGAGTTCCTGAGACTCTATTTCATATCTTTTTTGAATGCATTTTTGCACAATAAGTTTGGAAAAAAATTTGCAATGGGATTGATATTTGGACTTCTAATGGTTAGCTACTACCTAAGAATATTTTGTTCATGCATAATTCTAAGATGGGGAAAAATACTAAGCTTTTTTTGTTGTGTTTTTCTTCCAATATTCTTTGGCTTACTTGGAAAGTGAGGAATGAAGATGTCTTTCAAGGGGGAAAAATTTTACTTACTGAGTCTTCTAGGAGACTCATATTTTATACCATTGCAATGCAAGTGTATATCACTGTGGCTATTTAAAAGGATAAATTTTGGAGTTATTTGGAGAACCGGTAGGTCGCTATTTACATTATGGAAGCAACATATGGGCACTTATGGCTAGAGGGGCATCCTAGGGTTGATGTGTTTTTAAGGGCTATTCAAGCCTTCCATCATGATATTTTAGAGGGGTAGAAAAAGGAAACCAATAGAAAGAATTAGAATGATAGACCTTCATATGAGGAAGTTTCTAATTCTAATACCTTGGTGCTCCATAGTGGTGGTCATGGTGCTACTTAATTCACTCTTTGGAAAGTCTTCTTATATATCCTTTTAATCTATAATTAGTTCATTTCTTGTTCAGAATGTTAACATGTATATTTTGTATTAGAATCTTGGTGGAACTAATTTTTTGTTACAGGATGATCGTTGGAATTTTTTAGATTGCTCCTGGTTTTTTGTAATGGGGTTTTCTAATGGGTTGGGAAGTTGCTTGCTTCTCTCTACTCTTTTGTAAAGGGTGGGCTGGGGTTGTTTTTTTGCTGAAACTATGATCCATTATGGAGTGATCTCTTTAGACTATTGATATGTATTTTTTGCTTACTCTATATTTAATATAAAAAAAAAAAGTTTAGATTTAGACTTTTCTAATTTAGACATAGATTTAGATTTTTTTAATTTAGCTTAGATTTAGATTTCTCCTAATTTAATTTAGATTTAAATTTAATTTTTTTAATTTAGATTAATTAGATTAAGTTAGTTAGATTAGATTTTTTTAATTAATTTTTATTAGTTAGATTAAATGTTATTTTTCCTTTTGATTTGGTTGTGATTTCACGGCTATTTTTGTTGACTTGGCACATGTCCAAGACTTGATTATAAAACCTAAACTTTCATTTTTAGAAACACCAAAGACTTATTGTCAACTACTAATTAGTGTGTTGCAGGTTCGATTGTCAGAGAATATATCTTGAAACATTGTGTCCTCTTTTTTGTAGATTAGATCACATTTAGATTAGTTGGGTTAAAAAGAACTTTATTTTTCGTGTTTGGTGCACTTGCACATTATGTGTTACTTGAGCTAGTGTGTATGTATCCTCTCCCCTTGCACATTTGTGCAATCCTGGGTGACAATAAATACACATTAGTCTCCCTTTATATTTTTAGTAGGAGGCCTACCTGGGGATTTCATCACCTCAGGGTTCGACCTCAAGCACATTTCTCAGCAGGCTATATCAAAGGGTGGAGAACTAAATTTGTATCTCAACGAGTGGCTAGCATCATTTGAATCCAAGCCATGAGACCCTTGGTCCATTGAGACTTGTTGGTGATGAGAGTGGGAGTGGGCCTCCTAGTTCTCAAGCTATTATAGAAAAGCTCTCCATTCATGGCAGTTCCCCACTAGACACCTCTTGTTTTTAGAAGCCTAGGAACCTTTCAACCATTGCTTGGTATAGTGTAGGGTACAATGTCATGCCTGAAGATACTCATCATTGACTCCCTTGAGTGGAGATAGAAATATTTTGGTTAGAATTCTTAGCCTCCCATGGAGAGCAGAAAGGTGAGCCTACTGTTGTATTGGGCCTGTGCCACTTGACCTCTAGCTATCCATTCTCAAAAGAGAGGTGTTTCACATTGATATTGGGGTATTTCAATCGGCTAGACCAAGTATACAAACCTTTCTAGATAACTAGGTTGTGCTTGTCTTAAGAGTGTCTTTATTTGTGATATACCAGTGAAGTCATTGGGCTCTTTGCCCTTAAGACATACCCCTTTTTTAGATAAGAGTCAACAACCACTTTTTCCTCCAAGTGTTTTATGATTGTATGATATCTTAAAATTGAAAATATGATGCAAACAACACCTTTAAACACTTCATTCTTATGAAGAAAAGCATTGTTTATATTGAAGGGTGTTGGCAAGAAGTTGAGTCCACTTTTTGGCCATTTAGTGGAAATGTTTTCCCTGATTTTCAAAATTTGACACATTTGACCTTAAAATTTGAAGGACTTAGAGATGGATCTTGAAAAAAGTCACGATTCATAAAATGTAGTACTTGGAGTCTAGTTTCCAAATATGTAATTTATTTCAATACCTAGATGATACAAATTGATTTTTGATAGGCATTTCTGAAAACCACTGTTTAAAAGTCATTTTTTTACCATACCATGCACATGTACATCATCCATATTTTGACCTAAATAATCATATTTTTCTAAATCCTTTTGGGAAAATATTTTTAACTCACTGAAGCACACTTTCCATATTTTTTTGTAATCTTTTATTGAATTTTTTTTGTTAGTTTTTTATTGGCCATATTTGGTGTTTTGAAAAATCATTGTGTACGTCAAGCATAAGATGACCTAAATTTATCATTTTTTGATTTTTTTTAAATTGAAAAGAATTGTATGAAGTACACTTTCCAACAATTTGTTTTCCAAGAAATTATGTTAATAAAAAGTTATTAAAATACTAAAAAACCCTGATAATTCAAGTTTATGGACTTGTTTAATAAAAAATTAATTGTAAAATAGAAAATATAATCCAATTGTAAAAAAAATTACATATTTAGAATCTACATTGTCTCATCAATATTAATGGGTTTTAATTTCATAAAAAAAATCTACAAAAAATATCTTCAAACATATGCCCAAAGTCACTATTTTCTTGTCACATTGTCATGACCTTCAACTTGCAGGTCAAACTAGGTCCAAAGCTTAGGTTTGGGTCCCCAAGCCTTTTCCCGAACCAAAAAACAAAGCAAAAACCCAACCAAAAATTGAAATTTTAAAAAATAGGACAGTGTTCTAAAACAAGATCCTATTTCATTAAAAAATGTTTTTTTTTATGTTTGATCCCGTTTCTTAAAATCATTAAAAAATATTTCTTTATGTTTTTTTTTGAAATGGGATCTCTTTTTGAAAATAGGATCCTATTTTTAAAAAAACGGGATCCTATTTTTGGCTTGGGGTCCCGAACCTAAACGGGGTCTCGTTTTATTGAAGCTGATTTTGGGTTTTTTTCTATGTCAAAAAATTCCACATTTCATGGACTCGGCTTCTTGCATTTACCCTAGAACAAGTAAAGGTATATCCTTCAATCTAATTTTTTAAACATAAGTGACTCGAAACCTATCAAACTTTCTTAGCCTAGCTTTCTACATCCACCTTTGCATCTCAAATCTTGATTACAGCCTTAGGTTATTTTTTTGTCTCCCCCCTTGGGTCAAATCCTTGGTTGGTTTATCCTTTTTTGGTTAACCCATGGTTGTCTTTGCTTCCTTAGGTTGGTATTTCATTCTCTAGGTTAAGCTTTGGTTAAGTTTGTCACCCTTTAGATTAATCTTTGGTTATTCTTGCATCCATAGGTCAAACTTCATTCTATCATCCACTTTACACCCATAAATCCTACACCAATACAACTATCATCACTAGAACATAGTTATCTCTTGAAGGTGTCTTGAATCTCATTCAACTCTCATTGTCTTGTCTATAGCATCCTTAAACTCGCAAATTTAGTTTGGGTGTGACTAGTCTCTCATCTTTATCTTTTGAGATTCTAGGATTCTCTTGAGGTACTTAGGTCTATTACCATTCATATCCTATTATCTATTCATCATTCATCCACAATTTATTTTTCCCTAGTTAGGTTGTGATTCAACCTCAGTCACCCTTTAGGTTGTCTTGATCTTTTTTCTTTTCAACTTTTTACCTACGGTTAGTGTATACACTCAAATTTGGTTTGGATGATTAATTAAATAAAAGTTATTTAATTAATGATCTTTAATTCCTCTACTTATAAATAAATTGAAAATTTTATTTATACAGTTCATTTTCTCTAATTCTTCCTATCTTAAATCATTTTCTTCTTGTCTTAATTAAATGAACAAATTTAATTGGTTTGTTTTATTTAATTAGTTACTTCCTCTCATTAAATTTGAATTTAAGCACATTTCTACTAACTTCTTCGACCTTCCACCTCATAATGTGTCCCAATAAATTAAATATTTCTAATATTTAATTTGGCATTTATCATCAACAAATTCTAACCAATTTGGGACACTTGGCCTTCATCTCCATTTTATTCTTCTTCACACTTGGTAGTTTGTTCTTATGAAGGGAATGCACTCCCCTTTTCTCTCTAACCTCTTCATCTTTAACCGTCCATTCTCCAAATCAAATCCAGACCATTGATTTTTGCCACCTAGGTTGATGCCTTGGAAAATCTATAAATAGACCCTCATTTATAGCAAAGGAGAGAAATTTGAGCTTAATTACACTCTACAGAATTTTCATTAGCATTGTCATTTTAACCTTGTGATTCTAGTATTATCCTTTTAGCATTAAGTAGTTTAATCATGGCATTTTCATTAGAAACATCTTAATTAAGTAGTTTAATCATATCATTTCCATTGTCATCATCATAGCAGCATCATTATCTTTGCATATCATCTACAAGTAGTTTAGAAATCATGTAATGTAGGAAACATCTCTTGAATTTCCAGCATCTCTCATTCTACAGGTTGTCATTTGGAAATTCATGTGCACAAACAATCTATGAGAAAAATGACTTAAAGAATCCTTGGAGATAGAGGATAATGAGATGCCATTGGGGAATTGTTTTTTTCAATTTGATTGCTATTTGAATTCCTTGATATAATTTTTCATTGGTGTGCTGTATAGGTTTTACTTTCTTATTTATGACACTTTACATACACACATAAATTGGCACCCACCATGGGGCATAGCCCCATTTTTAACATTTTCTTGCAAGTTTTCATCAACAAGTTTTTTTGTTAATTTTGATGTAGTTCACCCACAGCCTCTTTTATTGCATAGGTAGAGACTTTCAACACATCTAAGCTTTGTTATAGTGCATCCACAGCCTAGAACAACACATATACCACTTCTTCTAGCACATATATAGGATTTTGGTTTCCTTTTTTGCTTTCCAGAATAGAGCATTAAATGTGTTTAATAGCACATATACTGAGTCTTTTAGCACATATGATTTTTGTTTTAGTGCATGTGTATCTTTTTGTTTTGCAGGTGCTTTATATGTTGTCAAAGACATATTTAAAACTACTAATGGTGTTTGCAGGGGCTAGAGTTATTTTTCTTTGATTAAATTAGGCATCTAGTTTA
Source organism: Sequoia sempervirens (assembly GCA_007258455.2). Classification (NCBI taxonomy): domain Eukaryota; kingdom Viridiplantae; phylum Streptophyta; class Pinopsida; order Cupressales; family Cupressaceae; genus Sequoia; species Sequoia sempervirens. The sequence goes on from VDFB02000003.1 coordinate 507,139,243, forward strand.
ATTACAAGGTTAATGAACACCATGTATGTTGTGTTTGCAAGTTGATAGGCCTATGCTCTCCCCTTTACTGGGTGACCAAAATGCTAGACTCACTCTTTTTTTTATTGCAATAGCATCTTTAGAAGGCCTACCTTAGTGGGAAAAAGTAATCACCCTACGGGAACAACCTAAGTGGGAACAACTAAAGCCAAGCATTCCAACCCACTATAATCAAACATGAATCATGATGAGAGTCACATTCAATGGTAGTGTGCATTGATAGCCATCCCCAAAGCCTTTGTTCTAAAGGTTGGGAGGCCTCTTGAGGGAGTTTATCATTTTTTGCACCAAACAGAAACCCTTATTAAGAACTTTAAGTGTAGTAGCTAAGCTAAGTCAATTCCCAAACATTATAATATTCACAGTGAAATGGGAGGGAAGAATATACCCCCAAGATACCATATAACTACCGCAAATTTCTAGCCAAAAGTGAAGGAAATAACTTTTGGTTAAGACCTAGAAAAGGAAAAAACATGGGTGCCCTCTAGGGGGTGATAGGGTTGTGTGAGCTAACGTAGTTCTAAGATGTGGGTTGTGATGTTATTAATGACCCTTGACATTAGAAGAGTCTAACTAATCTATTTGCTATTGTTTAATACCAGTGGAAATAAAAAAGGATCAGACCATATCCTAGAACATACACTTAATGTTTAGATCATAGGATGAAACAAATGTTTTACTACTTGCTTCTATGTTTGAAATCACTATTCAGAAGATCATCCCTCAAAAACACTCAATTCACTGATTCAAAAGTAAGAAAACCATACAAAACTTTCAGAATGGTGACATTTCTAGTTTAGTGCATAAGCTTTTTGTTTCAACGCATTCACCACATCTTTTAGTGCATAAGCTTTTTGTTCTTGCACATTCACCATAGCTTCCATCACTTATAGAGTTTGTTCTAGTGCATTTACCTCATCTTTCAACCCATCAAATTTCTATTCTAGCACATTTAAGTGACAGTCTAATGCATCCAAGCTTTTTTTTGGTGCATTTATCCCATCTTTCAATGCATATAGTCCATGTTTTAGCACATTCACCTGATATTCAAATAGAGAGTTGAATTGAACCTCTGTCTGCTAGAATCATATTTAGGGATCCTTTTCATAAAAGAGATCATTCCTCATTAAAAAGTTGGTTTAAACTTGAAGAAACTAGCTTTTGCAAGTGTAATTCCTTTAACTAAACTTGGATCAAACAACTTAAAGTTCCCAATCAGCAATTTCATCTTTGATTGTTAGCTGAGTTTCACTATCAGGATTTATCATCCTTCATCACGAAACAAAAATTGTACATTAGATTTAACCTAGTATCATCAATAGGATCTATCATCCTATTTGACTTAGGTATTTCATTAGCACTCCCAAGAAAAAGATCAAAGTGTAGCAAAACTCTATCACTTGTATGCCCATTTTAACAAGAGCTCAAAAACAAAAACTTAGAGAAAAGGAAATAGAAACCCAAACTATCATGGTAAAGGGAGAAGAAAATCCTTTTCAAATATTTCACCAACCTAAAACAGATGAGATAACTAATGAGGACATTCAAAAAGCTCAACAAGACCCTAAATTCAACAAGTTCATGGAAAAGATTCTAGAAAAGGATGGAGAAGAATACTTTCTGACTCTAGCAAATCAAGGTGTAAAACTACCCAATGATTTTCATGTTAACCAATTGAAGGGAGATCCCAAGAAAATAGAAGTTGACTCATGAATCACAGATCCATTAAATTCTTTAACTCAACAGATGCAAAATATTCAACAACAAATCCAAGACATATAAAGAGGAACAAAGAGATATGTGTTTCAAGACATCTATTCTTATGCCTTTGACAGAAGTATGAACATGATACCTTTTCCACCAAATTATGAACTTCCAAAATATGACAAATACAATGGCAAAACTGATCCTCAAGATCATGTAAGAGAATTTTGCACCATGAGTCTGGAATTTGCACATGAAGAAACCTATCTAATGAGATTATTTCCAATAAGTTTGGGTGGTCAATGCATGGAATGGTTTTCAAAACTCCCACTAGATATTAGATCATTTGAGGATTTGGTAAATAAATTTATCACCCAATATTCATACAACATTTAGCATGAAATAACCATGAAATATCTCTATAACATAAAGCAAAAAAATAGTGAGTCATTTCTTACATTCTTACAAAGATGGAGACGATTATTTGCTAGATATGCTTGTCCTATACCTGAGAAAGAAAAGATGGATATCTTTATTGATAATCTCAATAGTGAGATGAGTTATAGACTTCAATTGCAATGTCCACCTAGCTTTGAAAAGATTGAAAATACAAATAAGATTGAGGAATCCTTAGTTAAAAGAGGAGTATTGAAAGTCTATAATGAAGGAACAAATGCTACTAACTCTTCTAAACATCATAATAGCAATGAAAAATCCAAAATTTGGACAAGAAACAAGAATGTTGGTAATGATGGTACAACTAATACACATAATGTAAAACCAATCTTCAATTTATTAGGTAATACACCCAAAAACAATCAAAATAGCACTGAATATAAACTAGCTCCACCACCAAAATGCAAAAAACTTATTCCTTTGGGGTAGTCACTTGAATAAGCATTAAAAGATATTTTTGCGCACAAACTCATAACATTACCAGAGGCACGATATTTTGAATCAAGATTCAAACCATCATGGTGGAATGATGCATATTACTGTGATTTTCATAGAAAAAAAGGTCATAAAACAAATGATTGTATGCAATTAAAACATTTGGTGCAAGACTTGATAGATAGACATGAAATATCGATAGAAGGACCTCAAATTTTTTTTGATCATGGAGCATTTAAAAATCCTCTACCCAACTATGAAAAAGGAGAATCCTCTTCGACAAACAAAGGGAAGAATGTGAATTATGTCTATGATAATACCATCCTTCACATTGCTATTGCTGATAATCAAATCAATGACATCAACATCAAGGATAAACAAGACATTGTTGCAGTCGATAATCAAATCAATGACATCAAAATTGAGGATAAAGAAGACATTTTTGTAGTTGATAATCAAGTCAATGCCATCAAAATCAATGAGAAACAAGACAACTTACTAGTAAATGTGATCACAAGGGGGTAGTCCAAATTTGTATTGAAGGAAATTACATCTAAAACACCTGTTGCTCCTTTGAATCAATACAATATCATAGACCAATTGCAAAAGATCCCAGCACATATATCCATACTAGAACTTCTTAAAATTTCACTAGCCCATCAAGAAATTCTAGAAAAAGCTTTGGTGGACACCATAGTACCAACTAATTTGGAAGTTTTTCAATTCCAAGCCATAGTGGCACATTTGACTATACCCCATTGTTTATCATTCTTAGAAAACAATGATGTATCCCTCACTCATCCACACAATGCTCCACTCCATATTGAGGTTTTAACCCATAAACCTCAGGTCAAACATGTTTTAATAGATGGAGGAGCTAGTCTAAATATCTACACCTTAAACCTTATTCGTGCATTGGGATTTTTAGAAAATGCAATAGATTCCAAAAGAAAGATCACCATAAAAGCTTATGATGATGAAGAAAGATCCTCACAAGGACTGATTGTATTGCCAATTCAAGTGGGACTAGTTCAAAAGGATATAATCTACCAAGTTTTAGACAAATATTTGACTTATAACATAATCTTGAGTTTACCTTGGATCCATGAAATGCAAGCAGTTCCATCAACATACCATCAATGATTGAAGTTCCCTTACAATGGACAAGAGATTATGATTTCAGTAGATTCCAATAATCCCCAATACTAAAACACTCTCAAGACAGTCCAAGATGTTTTTGTACCACACAACAGAGAATCTCTCACTTCCATTTCCTCAAGTAATGAAAACCAACTCAATTATTTGTTAAAACAATTTGAGAAAAAGGTTCAATTGAAGGATAAAGGCATCGGTGATTCCATTTCCTCAAGTAATGAAATCCAACTCAATTCTTTGTCAAAAATTTTTGAGAAAAAGATTTAGTTGAAAGATAAAGGCATGAGTGAGTATTCTTTTGAGCAGTACTTATGTCTCTCATAGCTACTACCTTCACCAAAAACATATGGACAACCATCAACATCTAGACAACAATATTCACAACCCATCACGATCTTTGATGATAAATTTGTAAAAGTAGGTACTCTAGTTGATGACTCTGAGGACAAAGACATTCTAAATTGGCTTTACAAAGATGAAATATCCCAAGCAGCAACTTCCAGCATACCAACAAAGCAATATGGTAAAGGGTTCACAATCTTAGAAAAGATGTGATATGAAGGAAAAGGTCCTATTGGCAAAAAAAAAGAAGGTATTGTGGAACCAATTCATCCTATCACAATCAATGCAAAAGACAAGATAGGATTAGGATACAAAGAAGATACAAAAGAAGAAGCCACTCAATAGATTTGTGAGTGAATCCTCCAATTGCAAGCTAGTTCTGAAACAGACTCAAATGATTATGAATGGGATTCACTATCTAAAGAATCTTGTGAAGACAAATAAATTGATGTGATAAAGAAATACGCAGCAATACATATGGAGGGTCAAAGTTTAGGGTCTAGACCACTTGAATTTGGATCACTACATATTGATGACTAGTGAGGACAATCAGACATCAAGTAAGATAGATCATTCAAAGGAGAGTAACATTATAGACCTTGACATTGCTATAGAACATCTAAAAAAAAATTCCATCATGACCCTCACTACCTTTGATCTTGACCAATCTAATGATTTCTTACCTTCGGTACATCCTGAACTCATTGACTGGGAACAAACCAAGCTGCTTGATATCCCTATCTTTTCAGATGATGATGCCATTGTCAATTTCCTTTGTTCTAAAAATCCCAAAACATGTTCCACCAATGAATTTCATAACAAACCTTCAAACCAGTGGAGTGCCAAATTTGTAGCTACAAAATAAAGAATACAAAAAATTGATATAATGGTGAAAACCATGCAATGGCAGTATTAGATCATGAAAAAGTAAAAAGAAAGAGTGTATCCAATGGTGAAAAGCTCTCTTAGGAACTGACGGATGAGAGATTTGGCACTCTTCCTAAGCATCATCAAGAAATATCTTCAGTATTGGTTGAGTCTACGCAATCCATAAACATTGGTACTATCCATACACCTAGCAACATCAATGACAAAGCAAGAAAAGCTAAATTTTACCAAATTATTTGAAGAAAGAAAAATCAATTTTGCTTGGTCCTATGCTGACATGCCAAGAATAAATCTAGATCTAATAATTCATCGTTTATCCATAACACCTGGAGTGAACCCAGTAAAGCAGAAATTGAGAAAAATGCATCTACACATCACCCTACTAGTGAAAGAAGAATTGAAAAAATTATTAGATGCAGCATTCATCCAACCAATCGACTATGTAGAATGGATTTCAAAAATTAAACCATTCTCCAAACCAAACAACAACATCAGAATATACACAGATTTTAGGGATCTTAACAAGGATTGTCCAAAGGACAACTTTCCTTTTCCCAATATAGACATCATTATGGATTTAATAGTAGGACGTGCTATGCTATCACTCATGGATGGTTTTTCAGGCTAAAATCAAATCAAGATTACACCAAAGGATAGAAAAAATAGCTTTCACATGACCATGTGGTACATTTTGTTGGAATTTCTTTCCTTTTGGATTAAAGAATGTAGGATCCACCTATCAGCATGCAATGACAACAATCTTTCATGACATGATGCACACATTCATGGAGGACTATGTTGATGACCTATTAGAAAAATCATTCACCAAGGAAGGACATCTAGAAATCTTAGACAAAATATTCACTCGATTGGAAAAGTTCAATGTGCATTTAAATCCAAAGAAGTGTTATTTAGAGTAACATCAGAAAAACTCTTAGGATACATAGTCTCAACTAAAGGCATCAAAGTAGATCCAACAAAAGTCAAAGAAATCATGGAAATTTCACCTCCTAAGAACATCAGCCAACTAAGATCTCTACAAGGAAGATTCCAATCCATCAGAATATTCATCATGCAACTAGTGGACAAAAGTCATCCTTTTACTCATTTGTTACACAAGAATGTTTCTTTTAGATAGGATGAAAGATGTGAAGCTTCTTTTAATCAATTGAAATAATATCTGATGAATCCACCTATATTGGTACCATCAATAGAGGGAAAACCACTTCTACTCTACATAGCAACTACTAAGTTAGCTTTGGGAGCTTTGCTAGCACAAGAAAACTCTACAGGAAAAGAAAGGGCCATCTACTACATCAATAGAACACTGACTGGCTATGAACTTAACTATACATTCATTGAAAAATCTTGTTTGGAAGTGGTGTTTGCTACTCAACAATTATGACACTATATGTTAACACATACCATCAAACTAATAGCCAAGATAGATCCATTAAAATATCTACTTAACAAGAAGATTAGCAAAGTGGGTGATGATATTGAGTGAATTTGACATCCAATATGTGGATAGAAGAGCAATCAAGGGCCAAGTAATAGTAGATTAGTTAGCTGAAGCACCGTTGCAAGATGACCATCCTATGCACATTGAATTTCTAGATGTGGATGTCCTCACAATGACAACACAACATTGGATATTATACTTTGATGGATCTTACACTCAACATGGATCAGGTGTTGGAATCTTATTTGTTACTCCTGAAGGACACACTATCCCAAAATCTTACAGGTTGATGTTCCCTTGCACAAATAACATGGCAGAATATGAAGCATTAATCATTGGTATCAAGGTAGTAGTAGAATGGAAAATCATAGAATTATGGGTTTATGGAGACTCTCAATTAGTCATCAATCAAGTTAATGATAACTATCAAATAAAAGATGACAAGTTGATGCCATACAAAATAATGGTAGATGACTTCAAGAAATACTTTGTTGAGATCAAGTTTGAACAAATTCCAAGAGTAGACAACAAAGTTGCAGATTCCATGGCAACCATTGCTTCTCTTTTACAAATACCAGAAAAATGAAGTTGTTATGAATTCATGGTGGAACAATTGTTTAATTCTACATATGAAAATCATGAATCCTAAGTCATGTGCCATCTAGTTGATGTTGATTCTTCAATCTATGGGAAGATTTATACCTATCTGAGAGATAATACCCTTCCATCAAACCAAAACCAAAAAATGCAAATTTATCCATCAAGTAGCCCGACATGCCCTGATAGCTGATACACTTTATCATCGAGGTCTTGATGGTATTCTTCTCTGATGTCTTGAACGCAATGAATTTGAAACTTCCTTACAAGAAGTTCATTAAGGTATTTGTGGTACTCATTCAAGTGGTCTTACGCTTGGGATATTATTGGTTGAACATGGAGAAAGAATCTTTTAAATTTGTTAAGAAGTGCAAGAAGTGTCAAATCCATGGAAATCTCATATATGCATCGGCATAGGAGGTACAACCATTCACATCAACCTAGGCTTTCTATCAATGGGGACTTGATCTTATGGGTAATATTCATCCATCTTCCTCTAATGGACATAAATTCATAATCACAACTATTGAGTATTTCACAAAGTGGGTTGAATCTATCTCATTAACCATGACCACTAGTAAACAAATTTCCTCCTTTATCCTAAACTACATTATCTGTTGATATGGTATCCCTAGCTCCATTGTCACTAGCAATGGTAGACCCTTCAAAAATAATTATGTACAAGAAATTTATGAAAAATTCCATATCAAACACTGATTTTCCACACCCTATTACCCTAAAGGGAATGGCCAAGTAGAAGCCTCAAATAAGACCATTTTGAAAATCTTGAAGAAAATTGTCAATAATGCTGCACGTGACTGGCATGTTCAACTAAACCCTACCTTGTGGGAATATCATACTAGCATCTACACCCCTACAGGAGCCACACCATATGCCCTTGTTTATGGATCAAAATCCATCTTACCTATTGAGGTTGAGTTACCTTCGCTTCGAGTATCATTGAAAGGAATCATTTCAGAGGAAGACTATCGAGTATCCAAACTACATGAGTTGGAATTGTTAGATGAACATTGTCAGCATGTTGTTGATCATCTGAAAGCTTATGAACAAAGAATGTCAAGGAGAAATAATCACAAGGTAAGACCAAGAACATTTCAAGTTGGCAACTTAGTACTAAAAGAGAATCCTCGCAATCAACAAGATCAGAAAAAGAAGGGAAAATTTGAACCTAATTGGCTAGGTATTTTTGAAATTGTATCAGTATATAGATCTATAGCATATCAATTATCTACACTAGAAGGGGACCTATTTGAAGAAATTATCAAAAAAAATCATCTCAAGAAGTTTTATACATATAACTCATCTAGTGCACAATTCAAAAAGCAAAAAAATCCAAAAAAAGGAAAAAAGTAAAAAAATCCAAAAAAGCAAAAAAAAATTCCAAAAAGAAAAAGAAAAAGAAAAATAACAAAAAAAGGTGAAATATAAAAAAAATAAAAAAAATTATAAAATCAGAAAAAGTGCAATAAAAATTAGTGAAAACCTGGCAACAAACGCTATTTGTGATAGATTAGCTTTTCCATCTATTGGAATGTGTGTTAGTCGACCGCTTTTCACCATCATTATGCATTTTCATCATAAAAACCTCATGTACATATTTGGGCATTGCGGTCGTGTCTCACCCTGGCTTGGTGATCATATAAATGGTTCTTTCTCAATGGGAGAAAAATCTTAAACTTAGTGGGGGGTAATCTACTTTGAGCTTAAAACAATAGATGAGCAACAGTAAGACAACATATCAAACATAACGATCACACTGAAACTCAACATTGAACATCAATCACAGTTTTTAGAAAACCAACCATCCAAATCAACAACAAGATCAATTAAAAATATCTCATTGGATGATGTTATTTTGAATCATGGTTTAGTCACTTTAGCATAAATTTTCAATTGTTGTATCTTGATTTTTTATTATCATTTCTCTGGAGCAACTCAAGGATGTCATGGACTAGATAAGCTATGATGGAGTATGATATTTTTCTTTGTCTGTTGTATGTGAGTTGATCATTACTACTATGTAAATTTGTCACGAGATGTGCTCTACAAAGTATCATTGATGACATTCCAAATTTGCATAGGAAAAGGATTAAGGGTAAGTGCACCAAGATGGTTCCCAAAAAGGGGGCTTAAGTGGCCACTTTTTTTCTGAAATCAGGAAATACTGACCTTGGACATGAAATTGAGGATTGTTACACTCAAAATTTTGAGATGGAACAAA
>VDFB02000003.1:507148662-507321578 GCA_007258455.2 Sequoia sempervirens
AGATGACATCAGTAAGGACATGTGGCAAGTTATAGTTACATCACGCTATCCCTTCACATTGTTGTTGTGAAGAAAAGAGGAGTAAAGCTATTTGAGATATGTGAAGTGGAGTATAACATCATCCAGGACAAATGGCAACAACCTGCTATCCCATTGAAGATTCGGTGGGTCCTTGCTTAACCCTATGGGAATGTGGGCTAGTGACATGTGTGCCCTATGAGATAGTTTATGGAATGTGGTTGCATCACCTCATTTATTCACATCATTATTGTAAATAAAAATACACCAAGCAAGATGTGATGGAAGTTCAACCATGGTGATCAATTTCTTGTGATCGAGTAGTGATCGAAAGACCTCCTCACATGATAGAAACAAAGATCAATGCCCCAGACATAGTTGCAATATGTGATGGTGATCAAATGGTGTAAGCTAAAAGGTGTTTAATCACACAACTATGTTTTAAAGTTGAACAATGAGTGGCGATCATCCAAAAATGTGGCACGAAGAGTCAGTTCAATGGCCTAAATTTAAAGATGAAGATCTCAAACAGTTATGATAGTGTGAACAATGGTTTCGACTATAAACTAACATAACACATGAATTTAATTTATTTACCTACTCCAGCAAACAATTTTATTGGTGATATGAATTGCATAGCGATGACACAAACTGCAAAGGTGATCAAGATTAGAATCACATCAGATACACAAAGATATGACATCAAATGCATATCAAGTTCAGGGTTTTATAGGTTACTATGTTTAGCAAATTCAATGAACCTGAATTTGATGAGGAGTGTGTGGCTTGATGAATAGGTGGATTATTGAAGAATATAATGAGTAATCCCTAGAAAAGGAGTTTTATAGGTATGTGCAAAGCTCAAGGAAATTAATGCAGGTTGACGAAGGTATGCAAAAAGAAGACAACCACTATTTGTCTATGTGTTGATGAGTTAATGCAACAGATAGTGTATGTGTGAGCTTTTGAGGAGGATAGAGAATGTAGTAAGAGAAAAAGTGCAAAATTATGTGTGATCTCTTGAGGAAGATAGTGAATGCACTAACAAAAAAGGGAGAGGTGAAATGAATGATTAGAAGACAAAAAAAAATCAGAGACCTTTATTAGGGTTAATATTCAACTTGCAAAATGAAGAGATGAGCAGTATAGAGAATTGTGTTGTAGTTGTAACAACAAAGAATTGGGTAGTTGCAAATAGGGTTCTAACATTGAATAATTTATGTTCATTTAGTTGTATCATCTATTCTCATCATGGTTTTTCCCATCTTGGGTTTTCCACATATCTTATGTTATTTGCATTTGTGTGTGTGCTTATTTCTTGGCTTGGCTAATTTATCTGCATAGTTTGTTAAGAGGGTTAAATTTTAATTGATCTATTGACTCACCCCCCTCTTAGTAGATTGTTGTGTTTCAACAAGGACACATGGAAAGAAGCTACATGTTCAACATTAATCTAGTGCTTACATCAATTTTTAAGAGTTTATGCAAATCCTCCTTCCTACGATTTTTCTCTTACACCAAATCAGAAACTTGCATTTCTCATTGTCATTTTTACAAAGAAAAATATTTCCATTTGAGAATTTTTTGAATCCTTTTTTTTATAAATTTCCTCCTATCCCGTTATAAAAGTAACTTCTATTTTTTCAATCTTTCTTTCTGCATTTGAAAGACATGGGTAGTCTAGTTAGGCTTTTGAGTAGAAAGAATCAAGTGGCCTTTGTAGGAGAGCTTTTAGATGAGAATATTAAGTGGATTTTGAATTCTGAGAACCACTTAATCATCACTGCATTTAAGTGGGTGTTGGGTGTAGATTTTTTCTCAGATGTGAAGCACTATCATGTGAACACATACATTATCTCTCAATTCATGGTGTCGTTGTTGGACCTAAATGTCCCCAAGCATTATGTGGTGGAGTTATCAAAAACTATGTTCTATAAAGATTATCTAGTGGGTCTCAAAGAAATTGTGGACATGGCCATTTTGTCCTTTGCCATCACCTTAGCCATGGATCTCCTACATCATGTTCACAATGTAAATTTTTTGTCATGGATTCCCTTGTTCTTTGGCTTCCAGATTGTCACATTGGAGTGACATAGCCAAAATTTGAGGCCTGCCAAGTGCTTCCTTCTCTGTGCAAACAATGTTGAGCCTATCTATAGCATGGAGTGGTACACTGACTTCCACAACTTGGTATACCAACTTGAGGGAGTGGTGGTGGAAATTGTAGAATGACCCTTTGTCAGATTCCTTAGAATGGCTAGCCTTTTGATTAGAGTTCCTATTGTCATGTCCTTAGAAAATACTGTTGCATTTTTTGCTAGTCATGGCCACAACATCAGATTTTCACATCATTTTAGATATCATTTTATTCTATTTTTACTATCGGGACAAAATAATATTAATTTTTGTAAATTTATTGTGCATAGAGCTTCTCAAAGAACTTTTTTGTCACAAAAAATAAGCCTAGGTACCTGAAATTTATATGTAAATAATATCATATGAAAATAATATAGTTTTTCTCCTTTTTGCATATGTGTATCTATCTCATAAAAATGACATATTTTATAAATTTTATACATATGGTACATAAAGTATAAAATTTACAAGGAAAACTAATCATGACAATTTTTAATTAAATAGCTTTAAATGAATACTTTTCATTGGTATTCCCAAGAAATCTCCATTAAGGTATTCTAGTTCAAAAGCATTACTTTCCTTGCATTTAGAAATCTGAAATGGACCCTTCCACAAGGATTCAAATTTAGCATGTTTCCCCAATTTGGTGGCACATTCATCATACTTTGGGACTAGGCTCCCTTCTTTAAAATTGAGGTTAGAAGTATTTTTATCAAACCATCTCTTGACCACATATTGTCAATTGACCATGGCATCAAATGTCCTTTTTTTATGCTTCTTGAAGACTCAACAACTCAACTAGCCTTACTTCCATGCCACCATTTTCCTTGACCTCTAAAGATTTCAATAGTTGTAATGCCATAATTTCTATAGAGATAGGTTGAACTACCTCTTTTCTGTACACTAATTCATAGGGAGACACATTTAGAATTTTCTTCAAAGTAATGTGGTCTTCCCATAAGGCCACCCTTAGGTGTTTGTGCCAATCCCTTTGATGTTCCAAATCGATCCACTTTATTAGTCAGATCAAGTTCTTATTTGTAGACTCTGTGAGTCCATTTCCCTACAGGTAATAATTTAACAAAGTCTTAAGGTAGACTTCATTCTTGAGTGAAAATTCTTATATCCCAATTCCCATGAAATTTGCATTAAGGTCTTCTACCACAATTGAGTGTAATGTTAGTGGAATGATTTCGCTTGCCAACGAAGAATTGATATTGAAAACATTTTCTTACCAAGTCATGACACTCTAAAAATAAGTTGGGCCAATAATAACCCACTTGCATGATCTTTAAAGTATAATTTTTTGTGATAAATTTTTTCCTTTTGGGATACTATGAAATTCACCCAAAACCTTTTCATCTTGCACTTTTTCTATGCAGCAAAGGAGGACACCATTGAAATTCCTCTTAAAAAGGAGTCCCTCAATCAATACATACATAGTGCCTTGTAGCCTATAATATCTCCTTTTTTGTGTTTGAATGTAGATACTTATCCATCTGCATGAACCTAAAATAAAATAAAATGGGGGAAGAGTGTTATCATATGGTTTAGAACATAGAGCACACCCACTTTCCCATTTCATTCAAGGATAACCCTAGAGATCTCAATGCAAAGAAGAAATATATATTGCAATAGGGCTATCCTAGGGCAATGTAAACCAATGAGGGGTTGACCACCAAGTAAGAATTTGGAAAGACAAATGAAATTCAACTCACAATGCTTAACCCTAATTCAATGCAAACTTTAACTAAATGATCTAGAAATGTAAATAAAATAGAATAACAAAGTATAGGATGAATCGTATGCACCTAGGAATCTGAAGATGACTGGAAGGAGGTTTGAACTACTATAAATTTTTACTTTAATGATGACTAGGAAACATTTTCCAAGCTGGGCGAATCAGTCCAAAATCTAGGAACAAGAATCTGACAAATGGGTATCAAAATCTACAAAAAATTAAATTTTGACCAAAACTAGGACTCATTCACTAGAAGTGGCAAATCAATCCAGTTAGGGTTTCCTAGAACTTTAAATTTTGAATCTTCCCTTCTCAGTCTACTCAATCAACTTCTTCAAGTTTCTAGATCTGAATCTCTATAAATCAACCTATAGGTGTTCTCCTATGCTTAATGATAGCTTTGAAAAATTTAAGGCACTTTGACAACTTCCTCCAAGCTTGATCTTCAATGTATCTTCACTCTAAATCTACAAATCACACACTAAAGAGAGGGAGAAATGTTGTTTTGTTATTGGATAGGGGTTTTCCTCAATCAAACCTCATTTTGGTGATCAAACCTTGAAATGAAATGAATTAGGAATGGAGAATGATGAATGAACAAAATACGATATTGCAACTCACCAAACCCTAGCAATAAAAGGTTGCAAACATGCATGAAGTGACTCCAATGGATATAGATCTTGACTCTTGCTTGAATGTGATAGATCTTGAATGAAGTGCTAGTTTGAACCATAAAACCTTACATCAGAATTGTTAGCTCAAAAAAAAACATGATGCATGAAATGTTTGACATGATGATTGATTCTTGAACATTGCTCTAAAATGCTTGATAATCTACTCTTAAATACTCTTGAATGATCTTGTGAACTCAACTTTTCCATAAGGATTCTCATTCAACTTGCTAGGTATAAAATGAGTGAAAGAAACTTGTATTTATACTTAATTATGCAAGAATTCCTAAAATTACAACACTACAAGCAAACATCAAATATAGGAGGATAAAATCCTGCCAAAAATTTGAATTAATTTTGATTTTGGGCCACACAGGACTCATTCACCCAAGGTGGTGAATGAGTCCCATTAGGCATAATTTATGGAACCATTTTCAAAAATTCTTAGAAAGGTGTGGAACCAAGTTTGAGACCAAAAAAATTAGGTTGGACTCATTTTCCCAAGGTGGTGAATGAGTCCTAGATCACTGAATTTGGACCATTCAACTTGAAAACACTTGAATTATGATTGGATGTTGATTTGTGTCAGGATCATCCTTGAAAATATGCATTAAATGAGGCTTGTGGATGTAAAATAAGGCCAATTCATAAGAAATCCCAATTATTAATGGAAACCCTAGAAATTTGTGAAAGTGTGTTACAACACTTTACAACACTCCAAATAAGGCATCAATAAGATCATTTAGTTCACAAGGGTTGAAAACCTAATGTGAGTATGTTAGACATATTACAACACTAAATTAAGGCCAAGTTAGGGGGGACCTTTTTCCATCATTACATCTATCCCCCACTTTAGTGAGAAGAGGAACTTGCTTTCAACTCACACTAAAGTAGATGAGATGTACCAATTCCAACTTAAGATAGGATGGCCATGATCAAGGGGGTTCAAATGCACCAATGTGGTAGGACAAGATGACTATGATCAAGAGAGTTGTGCAATCTCCCAAGACTAAGGTCCTATGGAAAATCAACATGGGCACGAAAGAAGACACATGAAAATGGTATAAAGAGCAACAAAAAAGCACAAGCATACACTACCAAATACATATAGAGGGGAAAAAAATTAAAGGAAGGGGGTGGATCAAGCTTCAACCATTTGTCCATTATGATGTGGATCAGATGTAGGCTATTTGTCTAAAATAAAAATACACACTCACTCTGAGGAAACAAAACTCTAGGTTTTTTTCTAGGTGAGAAGTCCAAGAAGGTGAGACACATACACACATAGCCAATATGAGCTCACACACAAGCGCGAGTGGCTAAGGGAAAGTGATGCCCTCATTTAGCTTCCCATCAAAACCATACCAAAGTTATACCTCTTGATAACTTTAATAAGGTTCCACACAACAAATGGTTTTCAAACTTCATGAGACAATCGAAACTTTGTATGCTTGCAGCTCATGATTAAACAAGATGACTCCACAGGCATGCAATTTGTGTTATGTAAGGTGGCCATATAACTAAAAATTCCAAAATCCAAAATGTAAAGAATGTTCAAAGGATTCTTTCTTAGTTCGTGTGAGGTATTTAACTTAGGGAACATTGTGCCTAATGTCTCCAAGAGAGGACCAATCAAATAATAGAAGATTCAAAACTTAGGGGATGTAGTGTGTTGCATCAAGCCACTAAGAGGAATGTAATTTTCTAAGGTAGATCACACTCTTGAAGGACATCACAACAAATGTCATCCACAAAGCAAAAAATGCATCGTATAAAGTAAAAGATTGCACCATGAAAGAAGAAAAATGCAAAAGAATAATGCCAATGTATGGCCCCATTTCAAAAGAAATTGCTAAACACCATACTGTGAGAAATTAATTTGAAGTATAAAATGATAAATACTAATAAAGAATACATGAGAGCTTATTTGAAAATCCCTATACCAAGTCATATGTTTCCAAATAAAGCTACATCATGAAAGAGGGAAAGAGGGGTTCCCCCAAAAATGAAAATCCAAACACATAAGGGATCTATGGATTTGGGGTTAGTATGTTCTTGCTACAATGTTTTTAGAGAGCTCAGAATTGTCATCATTCTCCAAATACACATAGAACTGGAAGAATGACACAAAGAGAGCCAAAACAAAGAACAACCTTTCGGTTCAACATGGAAGAGACATGAATTTCTCAATGCCTTGTGTCATCCCCAAAAGGAAAACATAAGAAAAAGAAAAGTAAAGGAAAAGCTTATGGGTCAACATGGAAGATACATGAATGCCTTGATGCCTTGTATCATCCCCAAAAGGAAAACATAAGAAAAATAAATAAATATAAAGAAAAGTAAAGGAAAAGAAAAAATATGTATGACATAGAGAAGAATTAAGCTACAAATAGAGGAATGTCACAAAGAGAGAGAGATACATAGAAAAAAAACATCACGATGGATCACAATACACACATGTAATCACTCAAAATAAAAAGAGATAATGAAAAGGACTAGTGAGGCATGCACGAGTCAACCTAAAGTAGGTCATCTACATCCCAATCATGTTCCTTGTATACCGAAGGCATAAAACTAGCCAATGGGACAACGAAAAATACATTACTAGGACAAGGCTATCTAATTCTTGTCCCCACTTAGTGCAAGACAAGAATAAGCCGAGGTAGGTGATGGGAGAGATCATGTAATATTGAAAATAGAATACTCTACAACTATTAAATGATAAGGGGCTAAGGGGACCTGCTTTAAGGGACTATGTCTATAATATCAAGCCTTTTGAATATTTGTTGCAAAGAACAACACTCATCGGTACTATGTCCAAGCATTCAATGGTACTGATAGTGTGATGTATTTGTGTTCTTAGGATTTAATTTTCATTCTTCTCTTATGGGAGGTAATTTAACCAATCCTCTATGTAGAAGTATTTTCAAATTTCTTATGTGTTTGTGTTCTTAGGATTTGGTTTTTGGTCTTCTCTTATGGGAGGTAATTTAATCAATCCTCTATGTAGAATTATTTGCAAATTTCTTTCAATTTCAGTTGGTGGATAAGGGAATTGATGTTTCTTTAGCTTTTAAGGTCTTTTGTGCTTGCCAAATTCACCAATTTCTCAAGTTTAATGTTGAGGAGGAGAACCTAAGACAATCCTTTCATCATTACGAATCATTTTTTTTTCTTTAGCAAGGAAGACATTCAGATTAGGAGGAGGATCTTGCTATCCTAACTCTTTTGTATTTTCCATTGGAATTTGTTCTATGAGTTGGTGAATTTCATTCTCACTTGTTGTATCACATCCTTGTTTATTCAAGATTGTGAATCCTTTTCCATGTGTCTCTTCTAGGTTGATGGGACTATCTGTCACTTTATTAACATAAAATGGTTGAGTATTTTCTTACTTGGAGGAACTAGGTTCACCTATTGTAGGGAACTTAGGTTAAATTCTTGTCTCAGTTTTAGGATGTAAGTACCCAAACATATCATGTGGTGGTATTATAGGGGTTGTTGGTTGTTCCATTGATGGATAAAAGGTGCATTAGCTTCAAGGTTGTTAAGGCAATCATTTAGGAACTTATTCATGTTGTCATCATCTTTTCCAATGATGTCAACATCACGAGGAGGACATGCATTAGGAATTGAGTGAGCATCAGTAAGTTCAATTTTTTTAGGGTAATTTCCAAAAGCACAACTTGATACATCCACTAAGGACTTCAAGGACATCCAAAGCTTAGCAAAGCACATATCCATGATGCAAATTTTAGATTCTAAACTATACAAAAATGTGAAATGAAATGTTGTAGATGAAATTTTAAATTTTAAGCAATGCACAAGATGAATTAATTAAACTAGATGTAATGGATTGAATGAAACAAAAATTCTGTAAACTAGAATAAAAAGGTAACAACAGAAAATAGGAGCTCAAAAATAGTGCTTTAAATGCCAAAAAAATGTAGTGTAGAATCTGCACTGGGACTGATTTTCCCAAGGTGGCAAATGAATCCTAATGAGAATTTTTTTCAAAATTTTCTGAAATTTTCAATTTATTTTTATGATTTTTATGTTGTATGTTCTATAACCTAAGTGCAAATGTAGATTTTTTTAATTTTCAGTGAAATGAGATGAAAAATGCAAGCTATATGAACTTTCACTAATGCAAAATTTGAAAACCATAGAATGTCAATTAACTAATGCAAACCCTAATGCAATGTTATTGCAAGAAAGATCTAGGATTATGATGCACTCCAAATAAGAATTATAATTTTCTAAATGCAAGTTCACCATAATGAAATGAAAGAAAATGGGGGAGAGTGCTATCATATGGTTTAGGACATAGAGCACACTCACTTTCCAATTTCATTCAAGGATAACCCTAGAGATCTCAATGCAAAGGAGAAAGAGATCTTGCAATAGGGTTGTCCTAGGGGCTGAATGTAAACTAATTATGGGTTCACTACCAAGTAAGAACTTTGAAAGATAAATGAATGCAACTCAAAATGCTTAACCCTAATTCAATGCAAACTTTAACTAAATGATCTATAAATGCAAATAGAATAGAATAAAAAACTATAGGATGAATAGTGTGCACCTAGGAATTTGAAGATGATTGGAAGGAGGTCTGAAATTTTTTAAATTTTGAATTTAATGATGACTTGGACCCATTCACCAAGTTGGGAAAATCAATCCAAGATCTAGGTTTTTGTGCAGGAACAAGAATCTAAAAAATGGGTATCTAAATCTACAAAATCTAAATTTTGACCAAAACTGGGACTCATTCACCAAAAGTGGTGAATCGGTCCAGTTAGGGTTTTCTAGAACTTTAAAGTTTGAAGTTTCCCTTCTCAATCTGCTTAATCTTCTTCTTTAGGTTTCTAGATCTGAATCTCTATAAATCAACCTTTAAGTGTTCTCCAATGTTCTCCAATGCTTAATGACAACTTTGACAAATTTTAGGCACTTTGACAACTTCCTCCAATCTTTCTCCTCAATGTATCTTCACTCTAAATCTGCAAATAACACACTAAAGAGAGGGAAAAATGTTGTTTTGTTAGTGGATAGGGGTTTTCCTTGGTTAAACCCCATTTTGGTAATCAAACCTTGAAATGAAATGATATAGGAATGGAGAATGATGAATGAACAAAATATGATGTTGCAACTCACCAAACCCTAGCAATAAAATGATGCAAACATGTATGAAGTGGCTCCAATGGATATAGATCTTGACTATTTCTTGAATGTGACAAATCTTGAATGAAGTGCTAGTTTGAATCATAAAACCCTACATCACAATTGTTAGCTCAAAAACAAACATGATGCATGAAATCTTTGACATGATGATTGATGCTTGAATGCTGCTCTAAAATGCTTGATAATATACTCTTAAAGACTCTTGAATGCTCTTGTGAACTCAAATTTTCTAGAAGGATGCTCATTCAACTTGCTAGGTGTAAAATGAGTGAAAGAAACTTGTATTTATACTTAATTATGAAAGAATTCCTGAAATTACAACACTACAAGATGACATCAAATCTAGGAGGATAAAATCATGCCAAATTTTTGAATTAATTTTGATTTTGGGCCACACGAAACTCATTCCTCCATGGTGGCGAATGAGTCCCATTAGGTATAATTTATGGAATCATTTTCAAAAATGCTTAGAAAGGTTTAAAAATAGGTTAAGTACCAAAAAACCTAGGTGGGACTCATTTTCCCAAGGTGGAAAATGAGTCCCAGATCACTAAATATTGGCCATTCAACCTGAAAACACCTAAATTGTGTTTCAATGTTGATTTGTAACGAGATCATCCTCGAAAAGATGCATTGAATGACACTTGTGGATGTAAAATAAGAACAGTAAAGCATAATAAAGCCCAACTATTAATGGAAACACTATAAAAGAGTGAAAGTGTGTTACAACACTTTACAACACTCCAAATATGGCATCAATAAGCTCATTTAGTTCACAAGGGCCCAAAACCTAATGTGAATATGTTAGACATACAACACTAAATCAAGGCCAAGTTAGGGGGGACCTTTTTCCATCATTACAGAACCTTATTCTATTAGTCACCCAAGCCTCATCTGACTCAAACTATTTTATGAAAACCTAATCCGTTTCTTTTCTTTTTATCTGGGAACTATGCTCTTTGGCAAGATATTCACATAGGTCTCTTCCCCTAACTAGCTTCGGTCAGGGCTCAATGTCATTTTCTAGGATCTTGGTGATCCAATTGGCTCTTTTTTCAATGATTACCCTTTCCATGATGTATTCTCTCATGGTAGGGTGAGCAAGGACTATAATCTTGCTTGTTGAAACCAAGTTACTGAATTTTTTCAAACTCTTCAAAATAGTGAACGCTTGTTTCTCCACAAAAATGTATTTGGTCCCATATCCCTTTAGAGTCCTTGAATGGAAGGAAATGAGGGTGTTCTCCACTTCCTTTTGTAGACACCTAAAAATGACCTAGGCCTGCAAGCTTCATTTTTTACCACTTTCGTCCTAGCATAATTAAGCTATTTAATTATGTCCTTGGTTCACATTCAACTATTGGTTAAATAATTCATAATTATTTAATTAATTCATGTCATTTTGTTCCTCCTTGATTATTAAATAAATAAATATTATTTATTTATTTAATACATCACTAATTATCTAAAGTCTTCCTTTGATTAAATAAATTTCATAATTTATTTAATTTCCCTTTATCATTTATGTCTTCTTGATTAATTAAATAAATTTTATTTATTTAATTACGTCACTAATTAAGTCCCCTTCTTCTAAAAATTAAATAAATTCTTATTTATTTAATTCTGTCCATTTTCCACTATAATTAAATAATTTATTTAATTATTTAATTATTCATTAGCTTTTTCTCCCATTAAAATTAAATAAATTTGATTTATTTAATTTGGCCATTCTCTTGAATTTTGAATTAAAATCATTATTTAATTTCAAAATAATTCTTTTATCACATTCCTCCATAATTAAATAATACCTTTATTATTTAATTACTTACTAGTTACCTGGAGTAAATAAATTTTATTATTTAATTTCTCCAGCAACCTCTTTGTCCGTGCCAGCCTTATCTTCCAATTTAATTCTTGACTTTTGACTTCTCATTTAATTTCGACCGTTGATTGAATTATTTCATAATTCAATCTCCACCCTTCATTCTTACCTGTTGCCCTAATTTTGACCTAACCCTAATGCACCCAGCAACATTCAATCTTAAGCATTGATCTTAGGGTTCCTGTCATCTTTTCATCCTGGCCACACATTCAAAATTGCAATTTTTATAAAAGGGCAATTTTGACCTCATTTGCAGATCTCTCAGTCTTTAGCTCATTTTGACTTCTTGCACTCTTAGTCTATGTCAACTTGCTGTCAACTTAGGGTCATAGTCATTAACAGTCATAGTCATTTTAGCTCATTGTAGGGTTATTTTTATTTTCTGCAAATCCTTCAACACTTGCATAGGGCTTAGTCTTTAGTCATAGTTGCTCACATAAATCTGAGGGTATTTTTATTTACTGCAAGCTAGGAGGTATAACAGAGGTTAATCATGGAAGGTGGAGACATAGGGTAACACTATCCCTTTTGTCTTCACATCACTTCCTTTGTACTTTGTTATTTTCATAGGAATTTAATTGTGCTAACCCACTTTAATAATAATTTAGGATTTTCCCTTGATTACATTGGTGAACCCGACGTTGTTATTTCGGCTTTTCGTACGCTTTTTTTGGTGTTTTCTGTTGTTTTGTAGGTACAAGTACGAATCGCCGCAACATTTTTAAAAACAGTGTGACGCATCATATGCATCACGACGCACACGAGAACCGCAGAGCCGCAATCGATCTATCGCAATGCAACTGACGAACGGAACAACGCATCCGTGATTCCTGAGCCGCATTCGAAACCCCAAAAGCCGCATTTGTAATCCGCGACGCATCTGTCTGGTATAACATTTTTCTTTCTAGTTTGAGGGGTTTTATTTTGAATTTCGGGTTGTCCAATCTTATGTTTTTCTGCATTCTGTCTTTATTCCTGCCTGTTGAATAAGATTAGGTTTTTTGTCACTAATCCTTTCTGGTAGTGGCTTTCTGTTTTGGGTAGGGTTTTTGGTTGTTTTTTGTTGTTTTGCAGGATCGCCGCAAAAGTCGAAACGCATCTGATAACAAAAACGACGCAACTTCCATGACAAGCCGCAACTGAGAATTCCAGAGCCACATCTGACATCCTGAGCCACATGCGCCGAAAAGAACGACACATCTGACAAACCGAGCCGCATCTATCTGGTAATACCGCACCGCATTTGTCTGGTAAACTTTTCTGTCAGTTTTTAGGTTTTAATTGCCGAATTTCAGGTTTTTTCTGTTTTCTGGTTTTCTATTTTTTTGTCTTTTTCTGTGTTGGCTATTCCTGCATGTTAACCAGATTAGACATTTTGTGTTACTAATAGTTTCTTGTAGCGTGTGGCGATCCTTTTTCGTGTGTCCAAGACCATCACATACAAGACTACTAACTCAATGTTTGCAGATTCGCATGTCAAAGAAGGAGATAACAAACAGTGTGCTTGTTTATTTCTAGATTAGCAAACTTTGAATTTGGTGCTTTTAAAAAGAATCATGTCTTTCATGCTTGAGTGTGCTTGTGGAGTGGTAGGTGAGTATGCTCTCACTTGGTGAAAACCTTGTGATCAGAAAACCAGACCCATTCTTTTTTGTTAATTTACCCTTCACGATTCGGTATATCGAAGTATCCTCTCCCCTTGCGCATTCGTGCGATCCTAGGTGTAAGAGAAACGGTTACCGACTCTAGAACTTGGGCCTGTTCTAGTGGGAAAAAGTACTCACCTCAGGACGACTCAGACCGGTAGCACCCTGACACCGAGGGACTTCCAGCCAGTATAGAAAAGTGGGTTCTTGGGGAAATCCCAAGAATCACGAGCGTGGTTCCGACGAGATGGATCCGAAAGGGGACTCTCGCTGCATGGATCACGCCCCACGAACGGAATGCCAGAATTAAACACCTCTTGTCTTAGTATCCAACTGTTCTATTGGCCGTTGCTTGATATAGTGCAGGGTACAGTATCATGCCCGAAGATTACTCACTACTGATCCCCTTGAGTAGAGATAGCAATTCTTGGGATGTCACTACCCAATGAATCCGAATATGGTGTGCTCGAATGACGTTAATGAGCCGTGGAGGGGAGCCAATGCCACCAAATTCTAAGCTATCCGCTCTCGAGAAGGAAAGGTGTTCATCACCAATCTGGGGTATAACTGGTGGGCTATATCAAGTATACAAACCCAAGGCCTAATGGCCTTTCTAGGATTGTGCTTATCTCATGTGTGTTTGGTTATCCCTTAAAACGCTGTGTTTGTCAAGTGCATTCTGGTTTTATCACAGTCCAAACAAAACAGTCATCCAACAGATCAAAAACTTCCATCAACATACCACGAAAATCACTTTGAAACAAAATTGTCATATCTGTCAAACCGCAACTAACATTCTGAAACGCAACTGCTCTGATAAACCGCATCTGAAGTTTTAAACAATGCATCTGTAGGCATCGCGACGCATTTGTTAACCCGAAAGCCGCATCTGTTAAACTGTGACGCATATGACAGTCAGAAAGCCGCAAGTGAAAAAATGAACCGCAGTTGCTTAACCGCGACGCAATTGCCAAACTAGGACGCATCTGCCTGTCAAAATTTTTCAATTACACAGTGAAAACCAGAGACCTCCAAACTGTCAACCATTTGTCAAACTCTGTCATCAGAAGAATTTTTCCAGAAACCCAATTTGAAATTGCTCAAAGTTTTGTCCCTTAGCTTGCATTGATCACCTTAGGTTTCATACCTCACCCCATTTAGTATCATACATTTAACATTACGTGTCCCTAGGCTCATATCTTGCATACTTAGGAGTAGGAAAATCTTAAGCACCCCTTGGCAAAATCATTGTTTTCAAAATTAGACCCTTTTGGACCAAGTTATCAAACACCCCTTTAGTCATTGTCCTCTTTTGTGAGATCTCTTCCAACTCAAGAGTCTAGTTGGGAAGACTCATTAGTCATCTTGTCACCTTGTCATTAACAACAAAGTCCTCTAGCAGTCCACATCGAAAACAAAGTTCAAGCTTAGAAGTGCTTAGATAGCCTCATTTTACATTGCATCCACATTGCATACCTTATTCACAAAAATCCAAAAAAAAATAGTGGTCATTTTAGTCGTCAATTTGAACCTTAGATTTCACCTAGTGTCATACTTGCATTTAGTGGACACCCCCTTTGAGCAATCTCATTTATGGTCGAAACCAGACTTCAAAAGAAAAAAATACAAATGGAAAACTTCATGCAAGATCCCAACAGTCCTCCACATGACTCAAACTGGATCGCAAATGATCCCTTTACCAATCTAGACAATCAGCCTCTAGTGACAACACAATCCTTACTTAACAACTCATTCGATCGCTACATGCAAAGAGATGAAAATGGTCAACTCCTTCAAGAACACATAGAAGCATTGACACAAGACCCAGAGGCCTACCAGTTGGCTGAAACAATAGCACGTCACGACAGGGACAGATTCGTAGCTATGCTCTTGAGTGAAGGAGCTAGGTTACCACCAGGATTTGACATTAACACATTACATGATCCTAATGCCAACAATGTTCACAACATCTCACACAGTGGTCAAGTTCTAAATACTACAAGCAACACCCCTTTTGACACAATGACATTGCATACCACATCCAACATCCCAAACATCTCCAATACAATAAACGCTACATCTATTGGGGGATCACAATTATCCACAACATCCACAACACTACCCCAATTAAATACAACCACTCTTGGTTCCATGACATCATCGACAAATCATTCCAATCCTCCTATTATCACAATAGCAAATACCACAGGGGCATCATCAAGTCATCACAACTCCCCCTTGACAACTACATCTACTACCATGAACACAACTTCAACAAAAGCATTCAGTAGTAGTTCACAACATCCTTTGGGAGGAGCCACATGACGTATCTTTATACAAGGACAACAACAAAACGTCAACACGACAACACAGTCAAACGTCACTACCTCCCAAGGTACAACTGCCAATGTGCCCCTTGTGCAAAATCAGCAATTCACACAAAGTGGCCAAATAACTCAACCCATGACATCGTTAATACATCATAACATTCATGGTCACATCCCCCAAATAATGACACGCATAGCTGGGGGACACATTCCAACATATTCATCCAACGTTCACACTCATCAACATACACCTAGCCACAACTTCCAATACCAACAACACACATCATACGTACCACAACAACCCATACCGCCACAATACACCTATACTCACACGGGAACACATGGTGTACCAGGCAACCCAACGTATGGAAATGTAAATGACCCCACCATAGATGAACTTAAAGCAACAGTGCGGGATATGGCGAAGCAAATGCAAAACATGCTCATTACAGGCGGGAAATCCGAAATATCATATGACTTGGACGTATACCCTTTCGACACAAACTTACGTATGCTCGCATTTCCACCAGGATATGTGTCCCCCAACTTCACTAAATACAAAGGAAAAACAAATCCCATTGAACATCTTCGCGAATTAACAACTAACTGTATGGATATCGCCTACAAACCCACATACTTGATGAGACTTTTTTCCAAAAGTTTGGCAGGTCAAGCCCTTGAATGGTTTTCAACGCAAAAAGATATCCAATCATGGGATGAGCTTAAAAGAAGGTTCATAAAAAATTACGCATACAACATTGACATGGACACCTCTATCACTAGCTTGTGCAATCTCACACAAGAAGAGTTGGGTGAGACATTTATCCCGTTCTTCCAAAAATGGAGAAGCCTCGCTAGTCGATGTCACATTGACATTCCTAAACGGGAAAAGGTTGACATGTTTGTCCAAACACTTCTAGGGCCCCTCAAATTCGCATTGCAAATACATTGTTGCACAACCTTCACAGAATTAGTGGAAAAGGGGGTCCAAATTGAGAAAGCCCTTATCGCAAAGGGAGAACTGAAGTATGGCTCCAAAAATACAAACACCAACACACCCGCTGACAAAAACAAATATTGGGTCAAGAATAAACATGTCACAAACGATGGTGTTGTAGACGCCAAGACTGCAAGTCCCGTATTGGCTCTGAAAGGGGTACAACAACAAAATAGACCAACAACGACATCGACACCTCCCCCCAATACTCCTTCGAACAATCAAAATGGTCAAAACCGTCAAGGACAATATCGTCAACCAAGACAATTCCCTAGGGGTCGCACATACACCAATTTAGGTGAACCCATTGCAGACGTCCTCAAGAAATGCATTCAACATGGGGTCATCACACTTCCGTAAATAAAACCTTATGACCCCGGACAATTCAAACCAGCATGGTGTGATGACAACGCAATTTGCGAATACCATCGGGTCAAAGGGCATACAACCTCCAACTGTAGACAACTGAAAAACGTAATTCAAGACCTTATTGACAATCACACTATCGAAGTAGGTGGATCGCAATTCAATTCCAACTCGGATCATACTATACACAAGAATCCACTGCAGGATCATGGTCCCCATAATGCTTCCACTTCAGCTAACTTCACCCGAGCCAAGTACGATTACTCTGGGGGACCAATAATAAATAATGTTAGAACAGACGAGGAATACATCCACACCATCACGATCAAGAGAGCACCACAGTGCAATGCTACTACGCGAAGTGGCAAGGTCACTATACCCAATCCGCCTCCCCCTAGACAAGCCAAGATTATTATAGGAGGCCCATCTGCTAAGCAATCACAACCAGCTCCATCAGCTAAACAACCAAAACCTGTCTCAACCCCACAACCGGGAAAACCGAAAAGTCAGTTCAATCTCATTGACCAACTAGGAAAGACTCCTGCGCAAATATCTATCCTTGAGCTGCTTCGCATTTCTCCCGCACACAAAGAAATCCTGGATAAAACTCTCTTAGAGTCATCGGTCCCAAAGGACATCGATGTCAATCAGTTTGAAACTATGGTGGGATATCTCACCACGCCGCACCATGTCACCTTCTCAGATTAGGATTACTCATCATCAAAAACCAATCACAATGATGCGTTACACATAGAAGTTTTTGTTCACAAGCACAAGGTTAGACGGGTTTTAATAGATGGCGGAGCAGGGTTGAATATATGCTCCCTTAAACTCGTTAAGGCTCTGGATTCTCTCGATGCATGACCCAACAAAAGCATAGTGATCAAAGCATATGATGATCTGAGGAACGCCAGAGGTGTTATCTCTCCCATCGAGTGGGACCACCATTGCTCCATTTAACTTGCCGTGTCCCCGGATTTGGAACTACCATATTACATTTTCTTGGCCATCCATGGATCCATCGCTTTTGAAAGCCGCTCCACAACATACCACCAATGCCCTCCTCAAGTTCCTTTGATCTTACGTGAATCACCATATACGGGGACCCCGACCCTTTCCAATATTGTACCAATTTAAGGGGTGTCTCTGAAAACCAAGTACCTATTAACCGGGAAGCACCTAGCTCCTCGTCCAAATACATCGACCCTTCCATGCTCGGGTCATCTTCCACATCTACTCCATCCACGTCTTCGGACGTATCACAACCCTCCACCAACCTTAAGCCCGAATCAACTGATAAAATCCAGGACCTCGGCTGCGGAGAGTTCAAACTAAATACAACATACAACATAACTACAATACCTACTCCTCCAAAGATATATGGTCAACCATGTTTCAGAATGGAACCGCAAGAAACATTCAAAGTTCCACCGAATACAGTCTTCATCAAGTGGGGAGACATGAGTGATGAAGATCTTACCGACATCACAGGATGGATCTACAAGGACACAGTCTCACTACCTCCACTACCAGTCCAGAAATCTGGCAAGGGTTACAATATCATGAAGGCTAAAGGCTACGATGGTACTAGTGGTCTTGGCAAAAATAAAACTGGTCGAAGAGAACCCATAGAAACTTTCCAAATCCCGAAGTATCTTGGACTAGGGTTTAGATCACTCGAGGCTGACGATCAACGTACCCATGAACTTCCTAATGAGCGGATACATGCTTCTGAAAGTGTTGAGACTACTGAGGAATACCTAAATGAAACAGACTCTCACGAGTGGGAATTTGGTTCCGAACGATCCCTAAGTGACTGTTGTCTTGATGACTTGTTTGTCGAACCAGGGGAATTGACCTCTGAACAACGATTTTGGCAAACATTCAAAATTGAGCAGGCACCAAACAGTCAAAACCCCACTCCCGTGTCTCATGACACGCAACAGCCACCATCCGAACCCCCTCAGTCTAATCTATCCGAAGTATTAGATGACATTGATAACCAGGGCTCTCAAACCTTCACCCCTTATTATGATAACGAACATGACACTAGTGAAGGAGAATACTGGATAGAGTCCGATGTCGAGTTGGACGATGATAACCTCATCTACAACATCAACGCATCCATCTGTATGCTATCGGCATCCTCATCCGAATTCACTAGCCTTGACGATGGCATTTCATTAGTCTACCCTGAACTAGTCGATTGGGACCAACAAGGACCGCCAGTTCTAGACACATTCCAAAATGATGAAGCCATTGCTGAATTCATGGGATTACGCGAAGGCATACCCAGTGGTGATCAAAAATCAGGATTTGCTATTGATCTAGATTGCACGGCATACTTCGGTGAGATGGTTCAGTCCTCTAGTCGCAAAAGTAAAAATAAAGTAAAAAATGAAACGTCTCTAGGTGAAAACCGAAAGGCACCTCTTGATGGTAAAATAGTAAAAACAAAGGACGTATCTGCGGGTGAAAACCTCTCGAAGGCACCCAAAGATGGAGGACTGGACTTTCTCCCTGTGCAACAAGAGAGATCGGCAATGCTTGTTGAGGACACCATAGAGAATAACATTTCAACTCCAGAAGACCCCAAGATGGTCCTATTTGCGGCATCATTGACAGATGAAGAGAAACCGGAATTTCATAAATTCTTTGCAGAACGGAAAATAAACTTTGTATGGTCTTACGCTGACATGCCAGGATTGGACCCCACACTGGTTCTACATCATCTACCACTAGTACCCAATGCTAAACCAGTCAAGCAGAAGTTGTGCAAAATGCACCCTCAAGTTGCTCTATTGGTTAAGGCCGAGTTAAAGAAATTACTGGATGCCGGATTCATAAGGTCTATAGATTATGCTGAATGGATTTCCAACCTAGTGCCGGTGACAAAGCCAAATGGATTGATTCGGGTATGTACAGATTTCCGGGACCTAAACAAAGCATGTCCAAAGGATGACTTTCCTTTGCCCAACATTGACATCATAGTCGATCTAACTGCAGGACACGAGATGCTATCCCTCATGGATGGTTTCTCTGGTTATAATCAAATCCGCATTGCTCTTGAGGACCAACAAAAAACAACATTTACTTGCCC
The DNA here is from genome assembly GCA_007258455.2 of Sequoia sempervirens. NCBI lineage: Eukaryota > Viridiplantae > Streptophyta > Pinopsida > Cupressales > Cupressaceae > Sequoia > Sequoia sempervirens. The sequence continues at coordinate 507,168,728 of VDFB02000003.1, forward strand.
ATGGGGTACATACTGTTGGAATGTCATGCCCTTAGGTCTCAAAAATGCAGGTGCCACATACCAAAGGGCTATGACCACGATCTTCCATGATATGATGCACAATATAATGGAAGACTATGTAGATGACTTATTGGCCAAATCAACAACAAGGAAAGATCATTTGAAGGTACTTGACAAAATTTTCAAGAGACTAGAAGAGTACAAGGTTCGATTGAACCCTAAGAAATGTGTTTTTGGGGTCACGTCAGGTAAGCTATTGGGGTACATAGTTTCCCGAAGAGGCATAGAGGTCAATCCGACAAAGGTTAAAGCAATCATAGACATGCCTCCACCTAGAGGGATCAGTGAACTCAGAACCCTACAAGGCAGAGTGCAATCTATTCGCCGCTTCATAGCTCAATTGGCAGATAAGTGCCACCCATTCCAGTATTTGTTACGCAAAGGTGTCCCCTTTGTATGGACAGATAAATGTCAACATGCCTTTCAACAAATCAAAGATTACCTGCTATCACCGCCAGTCCTCATGTCACCTATTCATGGAAAGCCATTAATTCTATACATCTCGACCACTAGTTCAGCACTGGGGGCATTACTGGCCCAAAATGATCATGAAGGGAAAGAAAGAGCAGTCTACTACATCAGCCGCACATTGATCGGTTATGAGTTAAATTATACATACATTGAACGTGCATGCCTCACAGTTGTCTTTGCAGCCCAAAAACTAAGGCATTATATGCTCAATCATCAGACACAACTAGTTGCCAAAATTGACCCATTGAAATACCTATTAAGTCGAGCAGCGTTAACAGGCTGATTGGCAAAATGGGTTATGATCCTAAGTGAGTATGACATACAGTATGTTGAATGCAAGGCAATAAAAGGGCAAGTAATAGCAGATCAACTGGCAGAGGTGCCAATGCAAGCCTCTCATCCATAACTCCGATCGACGAATGATTGATAACGATCGGGTCATGGCTCAGGAGCTGGAATCTTATTCATCACACCACAAGGGGATTCAATTCCTAAGTCATTTCGAATTGCTTTCCCTTGCACAAACAACATTGCCGAATACGAAGCACTAGTTACAGGTCTCAAGCTGGCAATCAAATGGAAAATTCAGACATTGCTTGTATTCGGAGATTCCCAGCTGGTAATCAAACAAGTGAATGGTGACTATGAAACAAAGGATGAGAGAAGTTGCTCTTTACAAGAGGATGGTGGACGCTTCCTAACATATCTAATCGAAGGTCTTCGAACAAACTTCGTGGTACGTATCAAGGCAGCAGACGCAATGGCTACTATTAGTTCTCTCTTGGACATCCCTAAAAATGTGTCGCAATTCGAGTTCCTAGTAGAACAGCTGTTGATACCAGCATATGATATCCCAAAGTCGGAAATGGTTTGTGAACTTGTTGGTCCCCACTCTCCTTGGTATCAGGACATTTATGACTATCTAAAGACTCACACCCTTCCATCGAACCTATACAATAACCAAAGGAAGTCCTTTATTAGAAAATCCAAGGTATGCCATTATCAAGGACACTTATACCATCAGTTTCGACAAGCATCTCCTTTTCTTAGATGTCTTGATTAATCATGAAGCATGTACCTAATCTTATGAGAAGTACACTCCATCTGTGATATGATCTCATTCGAGTGGTCCTACTCTAGCTAAGAAACTAACGATATTATTGGCCTAATAATGGAAAAAGGATGTAAATAGAATATGCCTAACCTCATTTTAGTGTCAGATCCATAGTGATTTGGTCCATGCTCCAGCACAAGAACTACGGCCAATCACTTCTTCGTGGCCCTTCGCTCAATGGGGACTCGACCTCGTGGGTAAGATCCATCCAACCTCCTCCAACGGCCATAAATTCATTATCACCGCCACTGAGTATTTCACAAAGTGGATCGAAGCCATTCCATTGACATACATTACAGGCAAACAAATATCAAAGTTTATCCTCAATTACATCATTTGCCGGTATGGCCTCCCACAGTCCATCATCACTGACAACGGACGTCCGTTCAAAAACCACGACGTACGTGAGTTATGTGAGCGATTCCATATCCAACACCACTTTTCATCCCCATACTACCCCCAAGGAAACGGCCAAGCTGAGGCGTCGAATAAAACCATTATCAAGATCCTTAAAAAGACTATCAATTATGTTGGCCGCGATTGGCACATACAACTTAACCCTGCTCTGTGGGCTTACCGAACTAGCATTCGTACGCCTACAGGGGCTACCCCATTCGCCCTGGTTTTTGGCGCGGAAGCCATCTTACCCATTGAGGTCAAAATTCCTTCACTACGGGTCTCTTTGAAGGGTCTAGCTAATGAAGAGGAATACCGACAGTCACGCTTGCACGAGCTGGAAATGCTGGATGAAAGAAGACAAAACTCATTGAATCACCTCCAGGCATATCAAAACCGCCTTTGTCGCAGCTACAATAAAAAGGTCATGGTCAGAAAGTTCAACATTGGCGACCTGGTTCTCATGCAGAACCCTAAGAACCAAGCAGACAAAGAAAAGCCAGGCAAGTTTGAACCAAACTGGCTGGGTCCATATATCACCATATCTTCTTTTCGTTCTGGAGCATATCAACTAGCAACTCCAGATGGGGAACAATTGACTGAACCCATCAACAGTTTAAACCTTCGAAAGTTCTATGCATAGCATCAGAGGACAAAGTTGGAAGACCCTAAAATACAAAAAAATTGCAAAATGGAAAAAAGATTGTCACCTTGATGAAAACTTGGCAAACAAGCGTCTTGGCGACACCAAAAAAAATCAAAAAATCACAAAAATAGTAAAAAGAAAAATAATTCGTCCAATTGTGAAAACCTGGCAAACAGGCGCTTTGGACAGGTACCATGGTGAAAACTTGGCAAACAGGTGCCATGTGTAATCAATCATTGCTCTGCCATCTATTGTCACTTGGTCTAAACTTGGCTTAGGATGAAAGCTATCTTCACCGTTCTTCTGCCAGTCACCATCACATCCTACTCTACCTATCCTAGTGGATGAATGATTGACATCAAGTCCTGACGGCTATCTGTCCAGCAAGTCAACAACATCCTATCTGTATCCCTTGCAAATGGCTAAGTCTTAAACCTAACTGGGGGCAAAATGTTTATCACGCAACATCGTAAAATGTCCTAAAAAAAGACAAAAACATCGTAAAATGTCCTAAAAAAAGACAAAAAAATCATAAAACGTCCTGAAGAAAACCAAACAAAATAGTCGACCGCGCAACGCACACAAGTGCACTGTCATCTCTAGTCTAAGTCAATCAAGTCAATAAGTCCATGTCATTGTCCGAACTACGTTGTCTCTGCGCATTTGCTATGTAGGCAAGACTCATACTTGAGTCCCCAAGACATTAGGTCAGTCCTATTAGGTTTGTCAAAATAAATCATGGCGCAATATTTACTCATCAAGACAACGTCATTGGTCGTGTCGAACTACGAGGTCTCTGAGTGTATGACGTAGGCAAGGCCATCTATTGATGAGCCCCCGAGGCCACACTAGGTCAGTCCATTAGGGTTCATGACACTAAAATGGCACACACATCAAAAATCTTCAATCAATCTTCAGATAAGAAAACTCCTGAAACAAAGTAAAACCATCTTTTATTCAATATGACACTCTCATCAAGACAATATCGGCATATAATCAAACACAGGTCAACCTCGATCACAACAGGTTAACCTCAGTCAAACACAAGTCAAAGAAAGTCAAATCATTATAACCGGTCAAACTGTCAAATTTTGGTTAGTCTTCAGATAAGTCATTTTGAAAGATAACCTCTGTCATTTACGCCTTAGGATGTGTCCTTCCCAGGCGTCATCATCGTCATTTCGGCCTTTCGAGCGATCCTCTTGACATCTAAGGATCCCTCTTCCTGACACTAGCGTTCTTCAGATGAGTCCTTCTGAAGAACCAACTCTGTCATTTATGCTTTAGGATGTGTCCTTCCTAGGCATTGTCATTATTTTGAGGGACCCCTTACGACCATTAGGGATCAAATCCTCCCGACATTCGGCATCATTCAGGATATGTCCTTCCTGAATTCACCAAGTCTCGACATTTTCAAGGTCATCAAAACTTTAAACACTCAGACATCTTGACATCGTCAAACATGACACCTTGGCATCAGAACAATGGCTACCCAGATGCACTTGACAAACACTTGGCAACTGTCTTTTCATCTCTTATCATGTTATTAGTTTTTCAGCGAGATCCCACTAAGCAGGATTTAGAGAAGCAGTGATGTAGCATGACAATTGACACGCATGACTACTAGCTTCTCAGCGAGATCCTGATCTTGGGATTTAGAAAAGCAACGACATATCATGATAGAGACTTTATTTTTGTAATTTGGCAATCATGTCACTAGTTTCTCAAGGATGTCCTGGAAACAAGATTTAGAGAAGCAACGACGTTTCCTGATCTGTCATTGTCTTTTTCTGCCTATGGTTGATTATGACGACAAGACTGGGGCAAGCACGCTCCTAGTATGAATCATAACCGTCCTTGTCTGTGACTGTTCTGTCTTGGGTAATGGTACAACCTTGCACACCTAGATCTATGTCATATCTTGGTGTTTGTTGACCATTACGACAGTTTGCCCAATGATGATTAAAGAGCAACGAATATTAAAAGTCCTATAGTAAAGTTTTGAAGGATTTGTATCTTCTCATAGGTCTCATATCTTCTCCTCTTTTGTCTGGTCATCTTCTCGCATCAGCCCCGCCATCTTCTCTCGTCCATCCTGTGATGATATCCTGTGTCATTCAAAAACATAAGTGCATACATGATATATCCATTGTGTTAGGTCCATACATACATCATCCATGGCATTAAATAATATCATACATGGCATTACATCATATACATAATCACAAACATTGCATTAACATAATCATCATCATTGCATCTTTTACATAAAGGTATCATGCACATCATTAACATAAGCATATGAATATTGCATCATCATGGCATCAAAAATCACAACATAGACATCATAATACATAAATGGCATCATAAATTAAGCATCATATACCATACACACATAATGCATAGAACATCACATAACACATATAGGTCGCATCAAAACTGCATCATCATATAAATCTCATCTCAAAAATATGCAATGTCACAGGATAGAGTCAATGGATATCCCAAAAATGGAGCTCGCAGGCTCAACAATCAACATAATGTGTCCAAATACAAATATGCCCCTAAGGTAGGCTCTCATCATCCCCTCGGGGTGAAGAATGTGGTGGTGGCCGAGGCCCTGTCACTGGCTCTGAAGCAATGGACGGTCCTGTAATGCCCTGTGGCTGTGAGGATGAGGGAACTGCGAATGAAGGCATCATCTCAACAGTAGTAAACACCTGTGAGGTCACTGCTGCTGGACTCTGAGAAGTGGTAGGATCTGTCACTGGTGGCTGACCCTATACTGACCTCTGAGATGAACCAATAGAACCCTGACTATGCCCTGAATGATGACTCAGAGTATGCCTGCGGGAGTGATGTGATCTGTGGCCTGATGTGTGTCCTGTGGAAGTCGACCCTCCGACACTGCTGTGGCTCCTGGTACCACTGCCACTACCCGACCTGTGCCCACTGCCTGTCCTCGTCTGTGATCGAGACAGGGTAGGATCTTGTTGCTCTGGTGGCACTGCCTACTCATATAATGTCCTGTACTGACCTAGCCTCGTGCTCACCCTGGCCAACTCCCGAGCCATGTCCCCTATGGGTCCTGAACATAGGGCCGCGAACTCTGTGCACCATCGCGCTGAATCCTGCTGGCGGATCACCGCCTGATCCCACTCCACACGGGCTACCTATAGTGCTAACTGTAAGGATCTCACCTGTTTCTGGCTGGCATCTAACCTCTGCTATAGATCGGCCACTCGCTGATCAGCTGTCGCATCCGGTGGCAACTCTGAAGATGGTATCTCCTCCTCACCCTCCACCATCTTCCATCTGAGTACTCTCTCTGCCTCACCTATGGCCTCATCCTCCTCGTCATCATCGTCATCCTCCTCTCCTACCACCGCCATCTCCTCCTCTCCTGCCACCTCCGTCTCCTGTCTCTCCCCCTCCGCCTCCTCCTCTCCTGCCACATCCACCTCTGGGGCCCTGACATCCTCCTCCTATCTCTCCCCCTCCGCCTCCTCCCGTCCCCCCACCTCTGGCTCCCCCTCCTGTCTCCCCTCACCCTCTCTCTCCTGTCTGGGCTGCTCCTCCATCTCCCCCTCCTCACCAACCTCGGGGATAACATCTAATGCTACCCTCGCCACGCACTGTCGCACCCTGCGACCTGGTACCTGTCTGTCCCGTCGTCGCCTCCTGCCATCTCCTCCGTCATCTCCACCTCGACCTCCGTCTCCACCTCGACCTCCGTCTCCACCACGGCCCCCGTCTCCACCTCGACCTCCATCATCACCCCGACCTCCGTCTCCACCTCGTCCTCCATCATCACCCCTGCCTCCGTCCCTCCCTCCATCACCACCCCTCCCTCCATCTCCATCCCTGCCCCTGCCTCTACCTCTGCCTCTGCCCCCATCTCTGCCTCTGCCCCCTCGTCTGGCTCGCGGCACTCATGGAATCACTGACCGCCTGTCAACTGGTGCTGGCCCGTCAGGATTTGGCAATGGCATGGGTTGACGTGCCTGCCACCATAGATCATAGGCTGGTGTGGTACCTGGATCTGCTGCCCCACCTCTCCAACCCCAGGCCTGGGCTACTAACCCGTCAATCTACTGTGTCGCGAAGGCCACTAGGATGGCCGACCCCCATGCATACTCTCTAGATGATCGTGCATACTCTGCAATCCCCATGGGTACATCCTGCTGCTCCCCGAACTGTCTCAGTACACGCTATGGCAGATACATCTCAATAATCAATGACGTCTGTACTGTCCTGCCAATCAGGTATCGATACTGCCTGCAAAAATTGAGATGCTCGTCCTCATCATCCCATACCTCACAATCCCTGTAGGGTCTCCAGATGAAGGTCACCATGGTATCAATCTGATGCCGCCACCACCCTGTCTCACCCATACGAGTCTGTTGTAATGCACCGGCATAGTAGTAGGAGTAAGGCATCCCCGCGGCTAGCTGTGGTCTGTCGATAGGAGGGCGGAATATGGCAATACGCTCCCATTCCCAAATCATCATCAGTGTGGTCCCACAGGAGATACTCTCTCCTCTCCTGTACACAACGTCATGTAGCTGATGATAAAGTGTCCCCAGCAAACAGGGACCCCATGCATAAACTATCCTCTCTCGTCGCATGCCGACCATGACATTCCCCCAGCCAATCAGAAATCCATGTCCTCGTCGGTCTGGAACCAAGATGCCACCAATTAGAGTCGCCAAGAATGCATCAAAGTGACTGTAATGCTCCACCAAGAAATCCCAATGGATCTTGTAACCCTCAATGCCGAGTCCGGCACCCTGATCCTGGTAGTACGCCCGGAAGGTCTACTCGCCATGGCGGGGATCATACACGATCCGCTCCCCTCGAATCGGAATCCGGAGAATGCGATAGACGTCCTCCAGAGTGATGGTAGCCTCACCTGTCGGCAGGTGAAAGGAACAGGTCTCCGAATGCCATCTCTCGCATAGTGTCGTCAGCAAACCCCTATTCACCCGAATGGCAGGCATGAACGCAACATGGAATAAACTGAGTCTCATCAATCATCGCCGCTCTCGCGGGCCTAGCTGATCGCCAAACCGAAAGGTCCTCGGTTTGCTCTCTCTCATATATATAGGGGCAAGCTGCCTCTGCAAAAAGACGAACACCGCATTAGCACCATTTTGGACAAACTGGGACCATCACGGAAAATGACATAGGGCATGCAAGCATTAAAACAAGTTAAAGAAAGAAAACAGGCAAATGCGTCGTAAAAATGCAATTGCATCGCAAAAACACAAATGCGTCGTTTGAAAAATCAAATGCGTTCCACCAAGTCAAGTGCGTCGCTATACATCACTTGCGTCACGAATTTAGGTGATTGCGTCGCCACATTGCGAATGCGGCGCGGAAATTCATTTGCGGCATTCGAATAATCAGTTGCGTCGCATCTTTGCAATTGCGGCTTTTGATGGGTCAAATGCAATGCGGTTAAGCACTTGCGTCGCACCAAAAATCGAATGCGGCGCAAACCAGTGGCGCGGCTCGTTTGGTCTTTGCACTTGCGTCGCGACCCATCAAATGCGGCGAACGCGAAGTCAATTGCGGCTTACGCGAACGCATATGCGTCGCGGCGCATTCATTCACTACCCTAGAAAGCATAAAAAAACACGTAAATCGAGAAAATGATAAAGCAAGTTTAGGGTACATACCGTAGGTCCTGAGCCCTCTGGCCGTCTGAAGGTCCTCACGATCTCTCCGCGGTGCTCTGTCACTGGAATCACCATCGTCGCTGCTGCGCCTTTTGCTCTGAGCTCTCAAGATTTACAAGGTGAATAGTGAAAGTGAATTGACTTTTACCCCTTTGACCATCTATTTATAGGGTGAAAGTGACATTTCTTAACTGCAGTTAATACTGGAGGCTCATTTCCGCGCCTTTGACCTCTCCGTACGTTGCTTTAAACATGTCAGAATTTGAAACCGACTGCGCCACTGTTTTTCTGACCACCAAATTGATTTATCGGGACCTTTTGCAAATTTTTCTGGCGCCGACCCAAAATTTGAAAATTTCCCGAGGGGGCAAGAATACTTCGTACCTTCACTGGGGCATATTTTGACTTAATTTTCTTTGTCACAATACGACAAGCGACATTATGACAAAGAGGGGCAAAATGTAGACACCTAAAAATGACCTAGGCCTGCAAGCTTCATTTTTTACCACTTTCGTCCTAGCATAATTAAGCTATTTAATTATGTCCTTGGTCCACATTCGACTATTGATTAAATAATGCATAATTATTTAATTAATTCATGTCATTTGTTCCTCCTTGATTATTAAATAAATAAATATTATTTATTTATTTAATACATCACTAATTATCTAAAGTCTTCCTTTGATTAAATAAATTTCATAATTTATTTAATTTCCCTTTATCATTTATGTCTTCTTGATTAATTAAATAAATTTTATTTATTTAATTACGTCACTAATTAAGTCCCCTTCTTCTAAAAATTAAATAAATTCTTATTTATTTAATTATGTCCATTTTCCACTATAATTAAATAATTTATTTAATTATTTAATTATTCATTAGCTTTTTCTCCCATTAAAATTAAATAAATTTGATTTATTTAATTTGGCCATTCTCTTCAATTTTGAATTAAAATCATTATTTAATTTCAAAATAATTCTTTTATCACATTCCTCCATAATTAAATAATATCTTTATTATTTAATTACTTGCTAGTTGTCTGGAGTAAATAAATCTTATTATTTAATTTCTCCAGCAACCTCTTTGTCCGTGCCAGCCTTATCTTCCAATTTAATTTTTGACTTTTGACTTCTCATTTATTTTCGACCGTTGATTGAATTATTTCATAATTCAATCTCCACCCTTCATTCTTACCTGTTGCCCTAATTTTGACCTAACCCTAATGCACACAACAATATTCAATCTTAAGCATTGATCTTAGGGTTCCTGTCATCTTTTCATCCTGGCCACACGTTCAAAATTGCAATTTTTATAAAAGGGCAATTTTGACCTCATTTGCAGATCTCTCAGTCTTTAGCTCATTTTGACTTCTTGCACTCTTAGTCTATGTCAACTTGCTGTCAACTTAGGGTCATAGTCATTAACAGTCATAGTCATTTTAGCTCATTGTAGGGTTATTTTTATTTTCTGCAAATCCTTCAACACTTGCATAGGGCTTAGTCTTTAGTCATAGTTGCTCACATAAATCTGAGGGCATTTTTATTTACTACAAGCTAGGAGGTATAACAGAGGTTAATCATGGAAGGTGGAGACATAGGGTAACACTATCCCTTTTGTCTTCACATCACTTCCTTTGTACTTTGTTATTTTCATAGGAATTTAATTGTTATTGCACTTAATAATAATTTAGGATTTTCCCTTGATTACATTTCCTACTCAATAAATTGTTAGATATGTATAATAAAAGTTAGATATGATCCATTTCACAAGTTTTCAATCACACCCTCCCATGAAATGGACCATTTATTCATGAAGACTCTTAAAACTAGTGAAAACTTTGTACTTTTTGAGGACAATCAGCAATATAGCACAAAAAATTGATTCCCAACATTATTCAAGTCATTAAAAAGGTTAACTGCATGTAAATACAAGTTCTTAAACCATCCAAATGAGCATGACACCAAAAAGAATCAGAGATTCATCAAAAAAACTCAAGAAAATGCAAAAAGATTGAAGTTTTTATTGATTTTTGTTAGCAGTTCATACAACACTTGCACTATTAGCCAACCCTCCATACAAATGCTTTCTCCAAGCTTATAGACTCACCCTACAACTATCCCAACTAATTAGAATTTATTTTATTACATTATTGTGATTAAAAGTCTTAAAACTCACTTTTCCACCCAAAGTTGGATTTCAAAAATTTGAATTTCCAACATTGCAATTTATTAACTCCTATTAACTATAAAGCTTCCAAAACTATTACATATCATCATTCAACCTTATTTAACCTAATTAAAACATCATATACCTATTTAAACTCCTAGAACATCATTGTTCCATTTACAAGTCAATTTGGTCCTATGGTCCTTATCAAGACCCTTAGGACTTTTGATCTTCCTGTTACACTCATCCATGCCAAATGCCATTATAGGCTTCAAAATGCTATAATTGATGATCTGGAAAGGTTTATAGGCCTTCAAGACCCCTGCCATCTCCTAACTCTCCAAATGATCGTCAAGGAGCTTGGGTACTCCTGCACCATCATGGCATTCCACCACCATGAGACTGCATTTCTTTGAGGTATTTTTTTTAGATAGTTCATTCCCTTGTCTATGCTATTACTTACTATTATGCTATGATAGATTTTTTCTAAGTATCCATAGCTTGTTTGAAAGCACCTATTTTAGGCTTTTAGCCATAGCAGCAAGGCAATGATATGTTTGGCTAAATTTTTTGATAGACATGTATGAAAAATGTGTTAGCATAGACAAGGCTGTGAACTCTTTGAAAAAATTCCTCAAAGAAATGAGATCTCATGGTGATGTAATGGCATGACGAATGCCATGACAAGAAAATTGCTATGGATTGTCATGGAATTCCATCACCATTGAGACCACATTTATTTGAGGCTTTTTTCAAATAGTTTGCTTCGTTTTCTATGCTATTGCTTATTAGTATGCTTTGATAGATTGTTTCCACGAGCATCCATAGCTTTTTTGGAAGCACCTATTTTAGGCTTTTAGCCATAGCAACAAGGAAGCAAACTATTTGATAAAATGCTTTGGTAAACATGTATGATAAATGTAGTAGCATAGACAAGGCAACAAATTGTTTGAAAAAATGCCTCAAAGAAATGTGGTCTCATGGTGATGGAATGCCATGACAATCCACAAATAATTTGCTTGCTGGTAGCATTCACCACCATGAGACCACATTTCTTTGAGGCTTTTTTTTCAAAATAGCCATTCCCTTTGTCTATGCTATTGCTTACTATTATGCTATGATAGATTTTTCTAAGCATCCACAACTTGTTTGAAAGCACCTATTTTAGGCTTTTAGCCATAGTAGCAAGGCAATGAAATATTTGAAAAAATGCTTTGATAGAAATGTATGAAAAATGTGTTGGCATGTATAAGGTGTTGAACTTTTTTAGGGTTGCTCAAAGAAATGAGGTCTTCATGGTGATGGACGCCATGACAATCAAAAATCATTTGATTGTCATGGAATTCCATTAGGTCATGAGACCTCATTTCTTTGAGGCATTTTTTCAAAGATTCTTACTTTTCGTCTTGTCTATCATATTGCTTACTATTATGCTTTTGATAGGATTTTTCCCAAGCATCCATAGCTTGTCTCGAAGCACTTGTTTTGTGGGCTTCAGCCATAGCAACAAGGCATACTTGTTCATTTGACAAAATTCCTTTGTAGATATATGTATGAAAAATGTGGTAGTATAGATAAGGCAGTGAATCCATTTGAAAAATTCCTCAAAGAAATGTGGTCTCATAGAATGCCATGACAACTAAATGCAATTGGCAAATATTCTAGTTATTTGTTATGCAATGTGGAAGTAATTGCATAACCGCTTAGGTTGACTTTGTAAAACTATATTGTAATTAAAATTTTGTCATCTATCAAAGATCTAGTTATTAGTTATGAAATGTGAAGTAAATGCTTTTAGTTTGAAAGATGTGCAATGCAATGTAATCAACGTTATGAATATAAACTACAAAAATCTATTTTTTACTAAGTTACTGGTTCAATTTTGGGTTCAAGAACCCGGTTCGCCAGTTTGGGAAAAAAATTTTGGGGGTTGGGTTCGTTTTGGGTTCGGTCATACAAAAACATATAAAAATCATAAATATATACATATTTGCAGCAGTAATCAAGTTCAAAATACACCACCATATTAATAGTCGAATAACATAACAAAAATACACCACCACTTTCATAGTGAAATATTAAAATATTAGTTATCTACTCGAATGTCATGATACAAATATATAAATTAAAGTTCAAACATAAAAATGTCAATTGCTTACAATTAGCCATTATTGATCATTGATCAATCTGAAAAGTGTGAACATTTTTCTATGTGGAAGGAAAACAAGAAAATAGTGTTACATAATTATTTACATTGTGAAAGAGCCAAAACCTTTTTCTTCTAGATCGTAGAAGAATCTCAGTGATTTTTTGGGTGTCCTTGCCTTGGAATGGAACTATCTTGAGCCATGAATGATTGACCAGGAATTGTGAGAAAGAAATAAGATAAATCACATACAACTTGTTGCAATTTCTTTCCTTGGGAAAAATGTTAAAGTTTACTTTTCAGGGAGAATCTCCTTTAGAGTTTGAATGCATTGATAATTTTCAAGATAGACTTAGCCAAATATGTCATCTAGGATTGAAGCTTTTAGGTAAAATGTTTGCTTCTTAAAATTTTGTTCAAAATTCAAGATGCAGGCTCTCCTCCCTTAGGGAAGAGAAGGCCTATCAAACCTAACACTCTTATGCAACACTTATTAAGTTCTTGTTGATACAGTATTAGATGCGAAGTTTCAAAATAGGCATGGTTATATAAATTCTCATCTCACGACTATCATTGCATCAAATTAAGAATTTCCAATCCTTTATGGTCTAGACAAGAGAAGTATGGAGTAGTGTTCCAATGCTAAAGTCTTATTGTGAATCTCTTTGCTATGAGTGGTTCAAAAATGAGGAATCTATCTTCTGCACCAAATGAGAAATATTCACAATATGTGCTAGGAAGGAATAAGTCCATAAGATCGAGTATGCAAGAACTGAGAATTGCAAAATTGGCTTACATTTGACTTCCAAACACAAAAATTTTCACACTTTTAGATGTTCACACGTAAGTCAAAAAAATATATGTGTAAGTTGTAAAGTATACACTTGAATACATAACTCATATCTATTGAACCATGAATTTATAATTTGCAAATATGGACACCATCGATAAAAATATTTGTATTAAGTAAATATCCATGTACGCATACATCAATATATGTCGATATAAGTATAAAATATAGTTATAAAATAGCCATATAGGCTTATGAGAATGCCATACAGGCATTCAATGTCAAATATATCCAATACAAAATATGTACAAAATTGCCATGTAGGCATACAACAAAGGGCTCTATTCAAAATTCATTTCTCTCCATGCTCTAGTTCAAATACAATTTTCTTTCCCTTTGTTGGGTGATTCAATGGTGATAATCATCACCCATTCTCTGTGCTCGAGGAGTGCTCCTTTCTCCTAGTGTTTAGCTCCGGTGAAGTTTCAACTATTACAATAAGAAGTAAAGACATTAATATATATGAAATTACATTATAAAATTAATATATTTAACAAAATAATCACTTATGGCCATCTCGATCACTCTCCTCAATGGAAATATTTGCATGCTTAGGGCATGCTCAAGCCCATATAAACCATCCAAATAGGAATTAAACTACAAATCCTGCGGTTTGATTTTTCACTAGAACTAGTTCATCTATAACAATGAATGTAAATTGAAAATTTAGTAATTTGCCTCATACCTCCCTATTAGAGCCATCAAGGATTGTATAGTGAGGAAACACCAATATCCATTGGCCCCCTCATAACATTTGGCGTTGGTGTTGTTTCTATCACCAACATTTGAAAATAAAACAACAAATTATTCAATCACAAAAAAGTTACAATAGCGATCCATGTGATGACTTATAATGTATGAGATCTAATGAACAAAATTTTGAGTACAAGTATTAAACATATATATTTCTGATTATTAGTTATCAAATTTGAAGTAATTCTTTATTTTAAATGATCTGTGTGATGCAACGTAAGGTCAACAATATGAATATAAACTACACAAATCTATTAAACTTAGAATTCATTACTTAAGTTCTCTTTAAATTCTATATTACCTCTGTGAACGTTTGATCAAATCTACTGGCACTCAGAGGTGTTTCCTTGAAACCTTCAATAGTACCCTATTCAACATCTAAAATCACATATTAAAATACCATTCATAAAACAATATTATTAACACATGTAATAAATTTATAATTGTTTACTAAATTTACATACCCCATCGATAGGTGTACTGCAAAAATAAGTAGGTGGATGATTGGTGTATCTAGTCTCTACACTGTGACCCTACAATTTTATTAAAATAATAAAACTAAATTAGTTAATCTTGCATTTCACAGTCAAAATTTAATAAATTAAATTCAATGAACATGCTGAATTTTACCTAAGTGTCAATGCTATATGCATCATGCAAAATTCTAGGCATCCTCTCCATCCCCGTAGATGCATATGGATTAGGCTACATAGTAGCATATGGATCCTACGTAGCACCCTCTTGAGTGTCGGTAGGGTCATATGAACAAGTCACCCCACAAGATTGACACATATGGGTTTGAAGGCCACCACCTAAAGACTCCCCTGGATGGCGTTGTATAATAGGGATAGTGTGATGGATGACACTCTAGGTCAAAGTTGTGATCACCTGCAATGTCTCTATGTCAGCACTCTCCTTCACAATGGCAGGCATCACAATATGCTCACTAGGCGGCCTAGCAAGAGGTCATCTCCCTTGCCGTGTAGGATCCGGCTGTGCACCGGGCCTATCCTAAGCTGACCCGCCACCTCTCCCCTAAAACTCCCTCATATCAAAATGATTTGGGATTTGGTTCAATACAAACTCACTGTATAGTTTCCTAAGAAAATATTGGGGGACTTCACAATTATTGCACGGTGGGTAATCAAAGACCATATACCATCTTTCATAAAAATGGTTCTTAATCTCTTGGTGGTGGCACCAATGAATAGGAAACCTCTTTACATTGAGGGTAAGATTTTGATTTGTTTTAGGGTCAGTGAATAGAGAGCACAAATCACCGTTAGTAATTTTTAAATCTTTTACTTGTTTATATGATAATTTTTCTGCATAATATGCCCTAGCTATCTACCTCCTATCTTGCCATCCAAATATTTGTTGGGTGATTGCATCTACATTTTTTAACATGTCTTTCAATGAATTTTCTAGAAGCATTCTTTATGTGTTTGAAGCATTTGGATCAATCAACCTACTGATAATATCCTCAAGTTGTTTTCTATTGTTCTCAATTTCACTCCTCAAATTTTCTTGAGTTCCAGGAGGGAATTGAGAGAATGGTGGGTGAGGTTGATTTTGTGTAGGATTTTACTGTTGAGGATTTACCTCCTCTTCTTTTTGAGGATTTGCAGGATTTCCTACATATTTAAAAAAAACAATCAAATCTAACCTAAAACAAATAAAATTAATTTCAAACTAACAAATTCAAAACAAATAGTAAACAATACTTACCTCCTGCATCTCTTCGTCATTGTGGCACCATATTTGTAGACAAAATCCAACTGTTCTTGATGAAATTTGTAGAAGTCCTTCCTCCTAGAATGCGAGCATGAAAATGAGGGTTTTTGGCTATGGGTAGAGCTGAGAAACAGTGAAAAGCAAATTCACCTTTTTTTCTTTTAAAAGCACATAACGCACTCGCGTTATAACGCGAGCATGTTATGTGTTTCCCCATTTTTTTCCCATTTGGCCACAACAGTGTGACCAACTTCATGCACCCACCCTTAACTCTTATTTGTTTTACACAAGCAATACTCAGGTCATCTCAGTTCAATTATGCCTAGATGCTTATATTACCGTGCAATATCAAAAATCAATGGAAGTTGTACTCAGGTCATCATGGTTTAATTATACCATTGATATTTGTACTAACTTTCAAAATATGGGTATGTACAGGATCATCATGGAAAAAATAGGCCCTTAAGTGGCAAAAAATTTAGAAAAATCAAAGTTAGGCAACTTGACCTAAAAATTTGAATAAGTTATCTATATTATTTCAAAAGAATGTAAGAATAGAATTTGTAGCAAATTGAATGTAGTTTATAAACTTCTAGGTTTATTTATTTATTTTAAATCTATTTGGTGAAAATTTGAAATTTCAATGTAGTAGTACTTAAATTTCAGGGAAAAAATAAGAAGTAGGTGTCTGTCTGACCACCCTACCCATAATAAAATGATAATATTTTTTTATAAGATTTTAGATATAAGTAGAGGACTCATGTCCGAATGTGATGCATATTTTTTTAAATTTTTTTTCTAGGTAAATAATTAATTATGATTTTTTTTATCAAAATTTTAAAAAAATATAAAAACTTGTATGTCTGACCACCTTAACTTGGTCAAAACTTAATGAAATTCATTTTTTATTTTTTTTAATCCTATAGTATGTGAAACATAGAATGTGATGCATGTTTTAGATTCAAAAAATGTGATACCTTTTGAAAGCTATAGATGTTTATCAATCAGCCTATCAATCAAGACTTTATTTGTAATTTGAATAGAAAATAAATAATAATTATTTATTAAATTCAAAGTAAAGCATAATTTATATTGGTGGAAAGCTGAGAATCTCCTTAAGAAACTCTCTTCATTTCATCAATTTTGGGTAAAAGAAAAGTCATCAGCCACATACCCTACACATACTCATCATATCGCCACTTTTTGGCCCATCATGATCCTGCACATACCCATATCAAAAGCTCAATGATGATAACAAGCACAACAAAATGGCTAACATGATGACAACATTGCATATTTAGATTGGCATGGTTAAGATAGATTGCATCCATATTAGTCTTGCATGTACACTTTAGGTTTTCCAAGGCTAGAAAATTTCAAAATGATTTTATCTCTCATTAGAGGATTCAGTACATTTGACATTAAAAAAAAAATAAATCATTCACATGTAGTTGCATAACCATTATCATATCATACATACATTAGAAAGTATTATCCTAGATCATCCATCCATGCATTAGATCATATGTTTGCATTAGAAAAATAAAAAAATAAAGTGCATCAAATCTTATATGCATATCCTAATGCATCATCCATATAGCCATATAAAACATCATAATCCATGCATCATCATTTCATTATTGCATCCATACACAACCATGGCATAATCATATGAACACCACATAACATATAGAGAGAAAATTAAATGCATCCATCATAAGCATTCATCATACAAACATGTAGAGAACATATAGATCAATATTCTCCACTGCATCTCATATAATCCCAAAATAATTAATGTCAATTGTACAATGATATCACAAAATGTGGAGAGATACATCAAAAAAATATCATAGGAAATCATAAAGTCCCTCGATTGAATCAGTGAATACATCAAGTCTCAATACATCAAATGGGAACACAAAAGCTATGTGTTGCTCCCCCTAGATGTTGTAGGTATAGTTGTGCCTGTTGTTGCACCACTAGTTGGACCTTCACCTGGTTCTCTGCCTGATGGATCTCAGGGAGGTGGCCTAGTCACACCCCTACTTATCGTCCATGACTGACTCCAACTTGACCTAGCACTGACATACTATGCATAAATAGGGGTATGCCGCTCTGTAGGAACCACTTGATAATACTGTAATCTATAGTACTCTACATCTCAAGTCGAATGTCTAACCTCTTTGAGCATATCCCATGCAGTAGTCCCCTCAAAAACTCTTTGTAATCTCTCAGCTAAGGCCTCTACATGCTCACATCTCTGTCTCACGACATGTCTCTCTATTGTTAGAGAGGAAATCTACTATTGTCCCTACACTAACTATCCCTGTAATCCCTCCACCTATAACTGTATAAGATATATTTGTGCTTGCTACTGATGGGAAGGCATGCAAATCTAAACCTGGGATGGTCCTATCTGCTACTAGCTCGAGGAAACCATAGATCTCCTCCTCTGGGGTACTCTAAAATTCAGTATCTCTCTTCCACTTGCATCTCCACCATTTCCATAATCCCCCCCCTCCCCAACATCTTCCTCCTCATCATCACCATCTCCCCCATCCCTCTGATGAGGGGTTCATAAATACTTTCAAATAGTCATTTTATGGTTTAAAAAACTTGTTTATTTTATTAATTAACATGACTGGCAGTAGACTATATGTTGATATATTTACTTGTTTTACTTTATGTTTGCTAATTTGGTAAATATATTAGAGGTAATGCTTTATATTAAATGTGTTACTTTTGTGGTGATAATGATGAGTTAATTATGCAATTTTAATCTTTTATTGGCATAATTGGTATCATATTCTTAAGGATCTTATTTAGGGTATTTAAAGACTGATGATTGATGACTTAGTTCAAAGATAAAGTTAAACTCCCTTTTTAACCACATGAAGACAATCATGCCACTGATCGGCCCATTTCGATGATGAATCATTGAAGTTTCAAATCAGCTCCTTTTAGTCGATTTAGGAACTTCTAGTCCCAGCATTGATCTGGCATTTTCCCATTGTCTATTTTTAGTTTTGTTTTAGTTCTATTTTAGTCTTTAAGTTTAGATGCCTTGTATCTTCACATTTAATGCCATTTTTTGAATTCAATAAGGATATAGTTATAAATATCCATCTTTAGGTTTTAGAGAGGAGATAGATAATTTTCAACTAGAATCTTGTAATGGCTGCACTACTTTGTTCTGCATCCCTATTTTGATGAATTTGAATGAAAATAAGAAATTAACTTGAATCATTGTGTTAGAGGTCTCACTAGAGGAAGACAAGGGCCAGCTCAACCAAAGGAATTGTCCTTGTGTGGTCTTTCTCTAAGTTTATTTTTTTTTTTTTCATTGGATATTAAATTTAGAATGTTAATTCTATTTGAATATTTTTCAACAACTATGTTTAATAGATTTTAAGCTAAGTTTATCATGGTTAGAATGGTTTATTAGATTGGTTATAAAGTTTATTGAGTTAATCAATATTTAGATGTTGTTTGTAGAAATTAAGTTTGATAATTATCTACTAGGTTTAATAGAAGCAATGATGGAAACTTATGGAAAGATGAAGCTGAAACTTGTTTGGAATCTATTCATGGAATTTAGTGTTTATGTTTTCTAGGTTAATACTTATTTCCCTACAATTTATTTATTTTCTTTAAAATAGGATTTATTTTCTAGTAGATCTTAAAATAGATTTCATTTGAAGTAAATTAGAATTACATTTGGATTTTGAATTCTAGATTAAGAATTAAGTTAAATTTTAGTCTTTCCATGAATTTTTCTCAATCAAGTCAAGCAAAGTTAGAAATAAGTCAAAAGAACTTTAGATTAGGAAAAAGATAGAATTAATCCTTAGGAATTAGTCATTGAAGTTAAGCTCTTAAGAGCTCCTGAGAGCTCCTAAAAGCTCCTGAAAGAGACAAACTGAAACCAAAAGTCACTGTTTACAGTACAAACCCCCCCAAAAATCCTTGACAAACATACTTATCGCATATAGCTCTGAAACACACCTGGTTCGATAATTAATTGACTAAATGATGCAAGTTGTGACATCAACGACCTTTACAATCATTTTTGTTGCTATTGTCAGGGAATAAAAGATCTAGCTATTAAGTGTGAAGCCTTAGTGTTGATAAGGAAGATAGATTTAAATTGTGGATGAGGTGAAATAGAGAACATCTAGGGAGGTTTCTTCCATAGAACATTGATTTTTTGAAGAAATATTGATTTCGATAAAGAATAAGAAATTCAACAATATTAGATCAAAAATAAAGAAGAGAATAGAGATCCATTTTAGTAAGAAGAAATGGGTGACCAACCAGTACGTCCACCAGCAAATAGGACCTTTTATTATCCCATTAATCTTGAAAGACAGATTGATGAACCTCCTATGAAGAATATTTCACCCTTGGTTTTTCCTACCTTTAGGGGAAAAACTTTTGAGGATCTTGATCAATTCCTTTTTGAGTTTAAAGTTTTATTCCAAACCTATGATTGTACAAATGATAACTAGAAGTTGAAGTTATTTCCTTCTACCTTGAAAGAGTCAGCTTTACAATGGTTCATGGGTTTAGGTGCATGAACAATTGCAACTTGGCAGCAAATGGAAACTGATTTCTTGAATAAGTACCAAGATTATGGTCAAGTAAGGGATAGGAAAGAGGAATTGTTTTGAATAAGAAAAATGGAGGATGAAAGTTTGGAAGATTACGTTGATAGATTTCAGTTTGTGCACCAAAGGTGTACTAATGGGTTGGATGGTGAAATTAGTAAAACAATTTTTCTGAGAGAAATTGATGATGAATCAAGAGAGTCTTTGAATCTTATGGGGAAAGTAGACATTAACAATATTTCCTTGGATGATATTGTTGAAATATGTAGAAACTACTCTAGGACTAGAGTAGGGACTATAAACTCTAGAAGAAACAAGGCTCATACTACTGATATGTCAAAAGTAATGGAGGAATTAGCAAACATGAAAACTAATTTACTTCTTCATCTCAGCATGTAAGGAGATAAGAAAAATACTGAACCTTTATCTATTTATTGTTCCAAGTGTAGGGGGAAACATCTTTTAAGAGAGGGTATGTGCAGGATCATGATGGGCCAAAAAGTGGCAATATGATGGGTTTTTGTAGGGTATGTGGCTGATGACTTTTTTTACCTAAAATTGATGAAACGAAAAGGGTTTTAAAGGATATTCCTTGCTTTCCACCAATATAAATTATGATTTACTTTGAATTTAATAAATAATTATTATTTATTTTCTATTTGAATTACAATTAAAGTCCTAATTGATAGGTATTGAAAAAAATCTATAGCTTTCAAATGGTATCACATTTTTTGAATCCAAAACATGCATCATTCTATGCTTCACATACTATAGGAATAAAAAAAAATGAATTTCATGAATTTTTGACCAAGTTAAGGTGGTTAGACATACAAGTTTTTTATTTTTAAAAAGTTGTAATAAAAAAATCATAATTAATTATTTACTTGGAAAAAATTACAAAAAATATGCATCACATTGGACATGAGTCCTCTACTTATATCTAAAATATTATAAAAATATTATCATTTTATTGTGGTTAGGGTGGTCGAGACACCTACTTTATTTTTCCTTGAAATTTAAGTACTATTGTATTAAAATTTCAAATTTTCACCAAATAGATTTCTTTAAAAAAACCTAGTATTTTAGAAACTATATTCAATTTGCTACAAATTCTATTGTTACATATTTTTGAAATAATATAGATAACTTATTCAAATTTTTATGTCAAGTTTCCTAACTCTAATTTTTCTATTTTTTTTACCACTTAAGGGCCTATTTTTTCCATGATGATCCTGCACATTCCCGAGAGTGTCCATTGAACCAAGTTGATATCTGTAAGATTTGTGAGAAACAACACTTAACAAGTTCCTGTAATCTTTTGGCTAGGATGAAGAGCAATATGAAGAAACCACATGTGATAGAGGAAGAGCTTAATTATGTTGGCCAGAGACCTCAAAACAGAGGGTATAATGCTAATCAAAGGAAATATGGTTCTACATCTAATTGGAATCAAAAACCTAGGAAAAACCAAAATCAATGGATCCCTCCATATTGGGGTCAACCTGAATGGATGAATCCTCAATGGAACCAGTCACAATGGCAAGCTAATTAGTAGCCATAGTGGTAGTCAAATCAACCATCATGGCAACAAAACTAGACGTAGTTTCAACCATGGAAAAATTAGGGGCAAAAACATCACTGGGTGCAAACACCTCCGGTAATCAATGCTCCTAATTCTACTAATGAATAGGTTAACCAGCCTCAATTACCAGCCCAATCGGTTGCAAATCCAAGAAATACCCATAATGATGCAAATTCCCCTAATTTGAATGTGATTGATGCTAATGATATTCAATTGAGAAATCAGACTGTTCAATTTACACCAATAGAAGAAGTTCAAAAAGGTGGGAAAGAAAATGATAATTTAGAAGAAAAAAACCCTGAGGATGGAAAAAAAGTCAATCAGGCACCTTACCCTGAGAGATTGAAGGAAGAAAAAGTAACTCTTGAAATCTCCCAACTAGTTACATGAATGTTGTTGATTCTCAACTTCTTCGTGAGTTGAAGAAGATTAACATTGAAATACCATTGTTACAAGCCATTAAAGACATACCAGAGATAAATCAATTGGTAAAGTCCCTTTGCATGAAAACTCCAGGGAGGAAGAAGAAATTACCAACCACAATACAAATAGGGACAAAACTCACTGATGTGTTATCAGGAAGATTGCTTCACCATAAATACAATGATCCTAGTAGTCCTGTAATAACCTTGAGTATTAATGGAGTAGAGATATCCAATGTTCTAATTGATTTGGGAGTTGCCATAAATGTTATCACATCTAATACTGTTGAAATGTTAGGAATGACAACTGTTCAGCCAACAACTATTTTACAGTTGGCTAACCAATCTACTACCAAACCTGAAGCTATCATAGAAGAGATCATGGTCACCATTGACACATGGGATTATCTAGTTGGATTTTTGGTTCTTAAAGCCAAAAAATAGATTTTGGTTATCCAATCATCTTGGGAAGACCATGGTTAGCTACTACCACCACCTTAATAGATTATAGATTTGGAAGTATGATCATTCCAAATGGTCAGAAACAAAAAGAATTGTCACTCTATCCACCATCACAACCATCAATTCAACCAAACACTTAATTTTGGGTTGATGAGGATATAGAATCAAAGGTTGATGGCATTGTAGAGTTAGCTATGGTTACTTTGGTTGAACATGTTAATGAATGAGAAGAACAAGAGTTTACTTCTAAAGAAATTAATCCAATTTAGAAAGGAAATTATCAAACACCATTGCATCAACAACACTCTTGTCCTCTGTATACACTTGTTAAAAATTCCCTTGATTCTAAAAATGGAACTAAAGAAATTACAATAGCTGGGGATAAACCTCTCAACATTAATTCATCTTTATCCTCAACACAAGAAAAATAATTGAAAGAAACTTTAGAAAAACATACTGAAGCATTTACTTAGGATTATATGGATATGAGAGGAATTCATCCTTCAATTTGCAATCATCACATTCACACTGAAGATGTAAAACCAATTAGACAAGGTCAAAGAAAAATCAATCCTGTTATTTGTGATATTGTTAAACAAGAAATAGAAAAGTTGCTCAAAGTAGGGTTCATTTACCCAATATCTGATAGTCAGTGGGTTTCTCTATTGGTTATTGTTCCCAAGAAAAATGGTAAATAACATGTGTGCATGGATTATAGAGAATTGAATAAAGCCACAAAGAAGGATCATTTTCCATTGTCATTCATTGATCAAGTACTTGATAACCTAGCAGGAAACAATTATTTATCATTTCTTGATGGCTTTAGTGGATACAATCAGATCCAAGTAGCTCTTGAAGATCAATATAAAACTACTTTTACCTATCCTTGGGGTACATACACTTATACAGTTTTACCATTTGGACTATGTAATTCGCAACCACTTTTCAAAGAGCGGTCCTTTCTATTTTTTCTGATTTTACCACTTTGTGTGTCGAAGTATATATGGATGACTTTACAGTTCATGCAAAATTTTTTTTGAAAGCATTTAAAAATTAGAAAACTTTTTGCAGCGATGTAAAGATCACAGGCTAGCCTTAAATGATGAAAAAATTCCAATTATGATGAGAGAAGGTATTGTTCTAGAATATCACATCTCAAAAGAGAGTATAAAAGTTGATCCCAAGAAAGCTAAAATTATTCAAAACTTTGAGATCCCTAGGAACCAAAGGGGTGTTTGAAGTTTTCTTGGGCATGTCGAATATTACAAAAGATTTATTGAAGGATTTAGTAAAATTGTTGGATGTTTGTTTACATTGATCAAGAAAGAAGAGGAGTTTGTATGGACTAAAGATTGTCAAAAATATTTTGAGACAATTAAAATAGCTTTAACAACTTCTCCAATTATCAAAGGACCTGTTTGGGGAGATCCATTTCACATACATTTTGATTCATCCAATTTCACTATTGGAGTAGTATTAGCACAAAAAGATGACAATGATGACATGCATGCAATCTATTATGTTAGCAAAAATCTAAATCTTGCTGAAATAAATTTTACAACAATAGAAAAATAATTTTTAGTTGTAGTATATGCAATCAAAAAATTTAAGTATTATATTATAGGTTACAAAGTTTATGTACATACAAACCATGCTACAATTAGATATTTGATGAACAAGGCTGTAGTAAGTGGACACATTATCAGATGGTTACTGTTGTTGTAGGAATTTGATGTGACTATCATAGATAAGCCTGGAAAGGATAATGTTGTTGTTGACTTCCTTTCCAAAAAAAATTTGTAGGATGATCAAGAACCAGTGGATGACACATTTCTAGATGAACATTTATTTGCAATATCAATTCATCAACCATGGTTTGTTGATCTAGAAATTTTTCTTGTAATAGGGAAGTGTCCAAATCATTTCAGCCATCAACAAAAAAAAGGTTAATTCGTGAAAGTTCTAGATTTCAATGGATTAATGGAATTTTATTTAAAATGTGCCCTGATCATGTTCTTCATATATGTGTTGTTGAGATAGATTTCTATGATGTTGTACACACTTGCCATCATGAGCTAGAAGGAGGACACTATTTGGTGGTTAGAACAATTCATAAGATCTTAAGAGCTGGTTACTTTTGGCTATCAATAATAAAGGATGTTTCATTCTTTGTTAAGTACTGTGACGAATGTCAGCAGATGGGAAGACCTACCCCAACAATGGAGATTCCATTTTAGCCACAAATAGCTGTAGAACCATTTGAAAAATGGGGAATCAATTTTTTGGGACGTGTTGACCCACCTTCTAAATGGAAAAATTATATACTTGTTTGTACAAACTATGTAAAAAAATGGGTTGAGGTGAAAGCATTTCTAGCAGCAAGAGAGGACAAAGTAGCATATTTTCTATACAAGCAAAATTTTCAGGGATTTGGTACAAGAGAATTTTTTTTAGACCAAGGACCATAGTTTATATCTATAATGATGGAAGCCTTTTTGAAAATATGTCAGATGAGCCATAGGAAATCTTCACCATATCATCCTTAGGTGAATGGACAAGTTGAAGTCACTAACCAAGAATTGGTGAATATCTTGCAAAAGACTATTTCATTAAGGAAAACAAACTAGGCAAAGAGGTTAGATGAAGCAATATGGGCTTATAATACCACATGGAAAATAATAACTATATTTTCTCCATATGAACTTGTGTATGGGAAAAAACCAGTCATACCTATAGAATTTGAATTAAGAACATTGAAAATAGTAGTAGAAATTAGAATTGATTTACCTGAGTCTAAGAAAAGTAGAATTTTGTAGCTAAACAGATTTGATGAGATGAGAATGGAGGCTCTTCAGCATGCAGAGGTAATCCAAAAGCAAAGGAAGGAATGGCATGATAAGCATATTGTGTCCAGACAGTTCAAGGAAGGAGATTGGGCATTATTATTTGACTCAAGATTTAAAAATTTTAAAGGGAAATTCCATACAAGATGGTAAGGACCCTATGAGATAGATCAAGTATTTGAAAATGGAGTTGTTCAATTAGTACCAATTGATGGAGAAAAGAGAGCTATGCTAGTTAATGGTCATCGATTGAAAACATATCATAAGCTAGCAATAAAGTAGGAATTTTTAGATGATCTACAACACAAAATATCTTTGAACCTTTGAAGAAGGCATGAATAAATAAGGTAAATTAAAAACTAGAAAATGGCAGTTTACCTTGGGAAAAAAAGACATAAATTGAAAACTAGCAATGGTGGTTTGCTTTCCAAAATAATAATAATAATAAGATGACTGAAAACTAGCAATGGCAGTCTAGCTAGGTTAACTTCGATAGCTCTTGAGAGCTCTTGAAGGCTCCTGAAGACTCCTAAAAGATCCTGAAGACTCTAAAGACTCAAGATGGCTCGATAGCTCCTAAGGAATCCTAAAGCTCATGAACTCCTAAGACCTCCTGAAGGCTCCTAAAGACTCCAGAAGATCTTGAAGGCTTGCAACACATAAAGGTGCACATTTAATGTGAATATTATTCCTGAAATATTATTTTCTAAGGTAGTTAAGCTAATGTAAAGTAGGTAAATATTTAAAATTTTAGAAATCTCCACCATATTGTTATTAATAACTATAATAAATGTATTTTAATCATTTCAAAAAGCGGTAGAAAAGTTGGTATAAGTATGATGTGTCATTCAAATGACATTCATAATGATTGCAAGTCATTGAGATTTGCATGTCTTTTCAAAATCTTTTCAAATTTAAGTTGACATGTGTAAGGAGTGTCACCAACTTTGCAAATTGAATTGCAACTACAAAATTGTTGTGTGTGAAGTGTCCAAAGTAGTAAAGAAATTTAATGCAAAGAAATAATAACACGTGTCATTTTTCAAAATTGTTGCTTCAAAAACAAGAAAAGATCACTTTGGAAATTGTTTAACAGCTCAGTCCGCCAAGTTGATGTCCGTCATTGTTGAAGTCCACCATTTTTGACATAAAAGATGGGAAACAAAAGGAATGCAGAACCAAAAAAATTTACTCTTGATTATGAAATCAAGAGGCTACTGAGGGAAGCATGATGGTTGGATTTTATTATGAAATATGAAGGTTTTTAGCAAGAAATTGTGGAGGAATTCGTAAGGAATTTCCATGTGGATGTCACAAGAGTTATAGGAGAGATCATTGAAGTTACTCCTAAAATTATAGGAATTCCTGCTGAGGGAAAACCAATTAATAAGGGCTACGTAAAGTTCAATAAATTGGTAGCAAAATTTCATCAAGAATCAGAAAAGAAGCCTAAAATTCTTATGCATAAATGAGATCAACAAGGAATAGCTCATAATAGATTGGAAGAGCCTTGGGGAATTGTTGAAATGTGGGTAATGAAATTCTTCACATTTGAGGGACAATATGCCACTGTATTAGGGCTAGGAATGCAACTATTGATACATTTGAGGTATGGAAACACAAAACCCTCTACTAGAATCAATTTTCCAACATTTTTGTTTCAACAAATTGCTTCAATGATTTCCCAGGTAAAATATAGAGGAGATTCTTCCATAAAATTCCATGGTTTAATTCATTTGATAATTAAACATCATTTCTTGAAGAAAGAGTCTTGGAAGTAGGGTTGGGTTGATTTTTTACTGCATCTATTGAAAAACAAAAAGGAAAACCCACAAAGGGGCCCGTGGCAAAAAGGGAAAAAGTAGAAAAGGGTGAATCTTCTAAAGGAGAGCAAAAAAGGGGAAAAAGAAAGCTACATGAATCCACTAGAGTGACCTGTAGTGCCTCTAAAAAGAGAAAACAAGACTTGACTAAATAAATCCCTAATACTGCTAAGACTATTGTGTTGACTCCTAAGGAAACCCCTATATTTGAAACCCTTGTCTTTGAAAGCCCTAAAGAAACTTTTGAAGTCCATGAAGAAACCCAAACACCAGTGCATTCCCCTAAACAACTTCACAACCCTCCTGAATGCCCAATGCCATCTCCTAAAAGAACCCCGACAACTGAGGTCCATGAATATGTTGAAGATTCTGAAGCACAATCAGAAGAAATGGAAACCTCATAATAATTTGAGGAAGAAGAAGCCAAAAGATCACCTTCACCTTCCCCAACTGTTGAGAGAAGAAAAGGAAAAGAGTCATTAATTGAAGAAAAAGAATTTCATGAAATACAGAGTGAGGAAGAATTAGAAACAGAGGAATTGTTAAGAGCAATGAAAATATCAAGAATTGAAGCTGATTCAAAGTAGGAAAGGAAGAATATGCAATTTCTTGAGGAAATTTTGAAAAGAAAAGAGGAGGAATTACAACAATCCATCAATAAAACATAGGAAATGGAAAAAAAAATTGAACAAAAGGAAGAAAGGTATAAAGAACAGTTGAATAACACTAAGGAAGCATTACAATAGGCTAGTGCACAAGAATTAGCAAGTACAAAGGAAATAATGATATTAAAAGAGGAATTGTAGTTGAAGGAAGAGCGATTAAAACAACAGTCAATCGGGTTTTATTCTCAAGAGGCTTCTACTTTCGTAGCTCCACCAAATTAGCTTGCTCTACCTCCTATTCTATCTGATATTCCATCAGATGTTCCATGGAGAACTCAACCTGGATATCTTTCTTCAGCAGTCTTGAAATTGAAGTATGAAAATGACCAATTAAAAAGAAAAGTACAACAATTGGAGGAAGAAAGAGATGAAGTAGAAAGAAGATTTGAAGAAGCAATTGAGATATCCTCTACAATTTTGTCAATGAGGAGGCCATTAGAGATATCTGCATTATTTTTGAGGGAGAAATTTCTACAGTGGAAGCTCAATCAATTAGTTTTAAGGAGAAACTTTGATTATCATAATAACAAAGATTTTCTACAAGACTATTTCCATAGCCAACCTGATATTCAAAACCAAATGTGTGAATTTTTCCAACATGGGTTTTTGATGGGGGATGATGATGAGTCTTTGTTAAATGTTTATGTTAGGGAATTACAAATCCGATCATTTGTCTCTTTAATGCAAAATCAAGTTGAATGGTCGAAGAGGATTAAAAAATACAAAGAGGCACAGAAAAGGTATGGATTGCCAATGAGACCTGAAATGCCTCATGCAAAGAATTATATTACAAGAGTCCAATCAATAGTAAGGAAAAACAATATCAATCCTCTCTATGTTTCCAATTTGCTAAATAGTATATCTACTTTCCAAAATGTTGAAGGAACACTTCCTCCAGTGGCAAGAAATGCATGTTAGGAAAGATATTACACCATCCCTAATACATTAAGAAGAAGAGAGCCTATAAGCCCAAATAATATCATATGGAGCTTAATAACAGTAAGGCACATGATCTCTTTGATAGAAAAACAACAAGAATTATGGGTTGGTATGTGCTTCAGTATGTGGATCATCATAATGCCTGCTCCCAAACTCAATGCACCTGCCAATATTCTAGCAGAGGTCTTAAAAACCTGGTATGAGAAACTAAAGGAGAACAATGGCTTTGCACTCAAGACCAAACTACCACCAGAATACAGGGAAGGAGTGTTCAACAGTGCCATATGGATGGAAGCAGTGAACAAAGAGAAGGAAACCACTATAATTATTGAAAAAGAACCATGAGGACATAGTTCACAATAGGTGGGGGAGAAAATGATGAGGGGATCAAAAATACTTTCAAATAGTCATTTTTATGGTTTAAAAGACTTGTTTATTTTATTAATTAACATGACTAGTGGTAGACTATATGCTGATATATTTACTTGTTTTACTTTATGTTGGCTAATTTGGTAAATATATTAGAGGTAATTCTTTATATTAAATATGTTGCTTTTGTGGTGATAATGATGAGTTAATTATGTAGTTTTAATCTTTTACTGTCATAATTGGTATCCTATTCTTAAGGATCTTATTCAAGGTATTTAAAGACTGATGACTAATGACTTAGTTAAAAGATAAAGTTAAACTCTTTGTTTAACCATATGAATACAATCACACCATTGATCGCCCCAGCTAGATGATGAATCACTGAAGTTTCAAATCAGCTCCTTTTAGTTGGTTTAGGAACTTCTATTCCTAGCATTGATCTGGTATTTTCCCACTGTCTATTTTCAATTCTATTTTAGTTCTATTTTAGTCTTTAAGTTTAGATGCCTTGTATCTTGGTAGTTAATGCCATGTTTTGAATTCAATAAGGATATAGTTATAAATATCCATCTTTAGGTTTTAGAGAGGAGTTAGATAATTTTCGACTAGAATCTTGTAATGGCTACACTACTTTGTTTTTTGTCCCTATTTTGATCAATTTGAATGAAAATAAGAAGTTAACTTGAATCACTATGTTAGAGGTCTCACCAGAGGAAGAGAAGGGCCTACTCAATGAAAGGAATTGATCTTTTGTGGTATTTCTCTAAGTTTATTTTATTTTTATTCATTGGATATTAAATTTGGAGTGTTAATTATGTTTGAATCATTTTCAGCAACTGTGTTTAATCACTATTAAGCTAAGTTCATCATGGTTAGAATGGTTTATTAGATTGGTTATAAATTTTACTGACTTAATCAAGATTTAAATATTTGTATAAATTAAGATCGATAATTATTTGCTAGGTTTAATAGAAGCAATGATGAAAAATTATGGATAGATGACGTTGAAACTTGTTTGGAATTTATTCATGGAATTTAGTGTTTATGTTTTCTAGGTTAATACTTATTTCCTTGCAATTTAATTTTTTTCTTTAAAATAGCATTTATTTTCCAACAGATCTTAAAATAGATTTAATTTGAAGTAAATTAGAATTACATTTGGATTTTGAATTCTAGATTAAGAATTAAGTTAAATTTTAGTCTTTCCATGAATCTATCTCAATCAAGTCAAGCAAAGTTAGAAATAAGTCAAAAGAACTTTAAATTAGGAAAAAGATAGAATTAATCCTTAGGAATTAGTCACTGAAGTTCAGCTCCTGAGAGCTCCTGAAAGCTCCTAAAGGATCCAAACCAAAACCAAAGGTCACTGTTTAGAGTGTAAAAGCCCCCAAAGATCTATGAAAAACATCCTTATTGCATATAGCTCTGAGACACACCCAGTTCGATAATTAATTGAATAAATGATGCAAGTTGTGACATCAACAACCTTTCTCATCACCCTCCTTTGTCTAGGTGCATATTGTGGTGCTCTCTCATCATCATCGAATGCTTGTACTATCTCATCGGGACTAGATATCCTTGGCATGGCATGTGTGAAGAAATACTCAGCATACTCATCTATCATCACACTGGCTGTGATCTATGGATAGTAATCCCATACCTTTGGTTGTAATCCAGAATACTCCTCGCAAGTTGTATCATATGATATGGTGGGTCCCCACTCTGGAATTTCTTGTTGTCTCTGAACATATAATGTAACTCCCAAGGGAATCCCCTGCACTCATCCATACTGGAAAAGCACTCTCATGAGCATGAATCTCTTAATAAAAAATTGGGTCTGGCCAATCAAATACCTCAAATTGCACACATATGGCATCTCCAGATCATCCTTGGGACACTGCTCACAATCTAAGTATGGTTGCCATGTGATAGTCTCTAAATTATCAAGAACTCATTGCCAATAATCCAATTTTCCTAGTTTGCACTAGACAAGAGTACCTATATACCCAAAGACATATGGCCTATCAATTAGATGATCTTTTTCCACCAAAGGATGAGTAACAACTATATTCTTTGAAGCCCAAATCTAAAGAAATGTCACTCCAAATGATAAACTCACAGCTCCAAGGTATACTACCTGATGCAGATCATGATACAAATGAGCTAACATACAAGAACTCCATGCATATCTGATCCCCTACATGATAATCATCTCCAATATCCTACCCTAGCTGATGGAAAGTCCCTTTGACCTACAGTCAAGACATAAGAAACTTCCAAAAAACCCAACTAGGATGGATGGTAATGGCTCATATGAATCAACCATATCCTACCACAGGATTTGGTAGCCACTAATCCCATAATCATCAAAGATCCTCCTCAGCGCCTGAATACCTCCCTCCTTTATATGATCATATATAACTAACTCTCCAACAATAATAATCCCCAATATCTGGTACACATCCTCTAGAGTAACTTTCATCTCACCGGTAGCCACATGGAATATGTTGTGGTCGTTATGCCATCTTTCAGCTAATGCAATCAATAGTCCCCTATTTATTCTATAATGGGGCATATCAAGCAAGGAAGATAAACCACATCATGTAATAACATCCAATTCTTCCTGCACCATACATGAAATCATATCCCAAGTCTTCGGGTAGTGCTCCTGAGATTGAAGAACTCGTAAGTCCTATAATCATGACATATCGCCAATAAACATTTTATCAATCAATCTAATCAATTCAAATGAGATTTTGATCAAATATTGTAGAGCATCTATCATTGATTCTCATATATCATGAGATCAATCATTATCTATCCTATCATTGAATCTCATCCATCATGAGATCAATCATCATCTATCCTATCAAACATCATCAAAACAACAACTGACGTGATCATCAAACATCAAAAGCAAGGAGAAAAATCAAATTTTCATCATTTCTAGTGTCAATGTCCCAAAATAGTGCATTTATGCGTTGAAACAAGGGATGCGCTACAAAAATCCATCAATTCACTAAAATAGAGCAAAAATGTGCTAAAACCCCAAATGCGCTACCACAGACAACATATGTGCTACTTGGCAACCTAAATGTGCTAAAATCTTATATGCACTAGAAAATTCAATCTATGCACCATTTTGTGACTTAAATGTGCTAAAACATTTAATCAATGTGCTAAATCAAAGTCTAAATGCACTAAAACACAATTTCACAATTTTTAAAATCATGAAAATGCGGGAAAAACAAATTCAAATTTCAAAAAGCAATTTATTGGGGTACGTACCAGAGGTCCATATGCTACGGGGTGGTTGTGGCATCGAAATCACTCAAATTGATGGGTGTGGTATGGGATCACCATTTTGTTCAAATTGCTCAATCAGCTCAATCACTCCAATTGCAAATGAATTCAAAGCTCCTTTTCCAACTTTGTATCTTTTAAAAGGGGGTAAATGGAGGGTATTTAAGTGGTATTCTTATTTTCAAAAAAGGGCATCAATTAATCAATTGGCATAGTCATTCTTCTTCATCGGGAGATAAATCATCACAAAATCCTAATAAATTTGAAAATTCTCATAAAATCATAAAAAATCAAAAATTTCTTGATTTATCTCCTGAGGGGGCGTACGTGCATCATCACTTGGAAATCAATGTTTGGGGCATATCAAACATTTTTATTGGCACTATCAAAAAAATTTCTTTGAAGCAATGTGTCACAAACACATCATTTCAAAGAGGGGCAAAATGTATACACTCAAATTTGGTCTAGATGATTAATTAAATACAAGTTATTTAATTAATGATCTTTAATTCCTCTAATTATAAATAAATTGAAAAATTTATTTATATAGTTCATTTTCTCTAATTCTTCCTATCTTAAATCATTTTCTTCTTGTCTTAATTAAATGAACAAATTTAATTATTATTATTTATTTAATTAACTTGCTCTCATTAAATTTGAATTTTAAATTTGAATTTAAGCACATTTATACTAACTTCCTCCACCCTCCACCTCATCAAGTGTCTCAAGAAATTAAATATTTCTAATATTTAATTTGTGTCTCAATAGGCCAATGAGGAATAAAGGGGGCTCATTTGATCCCCCCTTCTATAAGGAGTTTTGATGGCTTTTTTGGTAGGAAAATATTGAGATGGTTCGGCCGAACCTTGGTTGTAGCAAACCCCTAATTGGTTTGCCCGAACCTTGGTTCTAGCGAACCCCTAATTGGTTCAGTCGAACCAATAGGTTTGTACGAACCCCTAAAATCAAGCTTTTTGCCATGCATTTATTTTTTGTGAGTTTTCCTTCCTCACTTCAATTGTAAACCACTATTATGGCTTCACCCCATAGAGAAGAATGAAGGTGCAACTAGAGGAATGTCACAAAGAGAGAAAGAACATCAAACATAATGTCATGGGGATCACATTACGCACATGCAATCACACATAAAATAAAATGAAATAGAAAGAATTAATGTAAAATACTAGTAATGCAAATGTGAGTCAACCTATGAGCAGGTCATTTGCATCCCAATCATGTTCTATGTATATCGAAGGTGGGGTGCTACCACAATAGTGGTTTACACTTTCTGGGACATCCTCATTTTTGTTGAAATCACATATTTTTAGAAAATATAATTATTTAATCCTTGAAAAGTTTAATTTAAAGGATTTCAATTAAAGAGGGTTTGATCCAACCACCATATACCAAGCCCCCTTGGATGGAACCCCGCTAGTTTTAAACCATACCTATAACAAAGTCTCCTTTACACCTATCAAAATGCTGATAAAAAACCACTTTTGATTTACCTTTTGGGGATCAAATGAATTCATTTAAAATTTATTTTTTGTATGTAGAATTCTTAGATCGACCCTTTATGAGGGATGATGTCTATTGTCCCTACCATTTCATCTATAGGATTGATATTGATAGCATTATTTAGAATAGAATCGTTGTTTTCATCATCTGTATCAATATTCATCACATCATTCTTTGTAGTTTCATTGTCTTTGACAAATGAAATATTATGTTTGGGCATTGGGTTGGAGAAAATCTACAAGTTTTGGATCGGAGAAGCAAGGTACTTATTTCCTTGATCACTATCACCTCCAATGGATAGATGGCAGGAATCAATGAGGTCTTGCACCAGATGTTTAAGATGCTTGCAATGTTCTGTTTCATTCCATTTTGTCAATGATAGTGGCAATAAGCATTTTATTTAAATCTTGGAGGTAAAGGATTATTAGGGTCAGGTGTTCTGATGGGAGGTAAGGTAAACATTTGTTGTTCTAAAATTTGCAACATTATGTTATGAAGGGTATCAGGCAAGGGAGTGAATTCTATTTTCAGATCCCCATAGCTAAAGGGCACTGTGGCTTTGATAGTAGCTACTTGGTTTTTGAGATTTTGAGTTGTTTTTTGAGGAGGGTTAAATTGAAGAAACCTTTTTTTTTTTCTAAAGGGTTGGGAATTGTTTTGGTTTGTGGGCATAGATCTCTCAATTCAGTTAGAAGTGGACTTTGTATCTTGACTGCTAATTGAAATTTGATAATCGTGGAGGGTAGTGCATATGTGCATGAAGAATGGTAATATCATCATTGTAAGTTTTTCTTGAATCTTAGTTTGCAAGTTTTTTATGAACATCTTTTGAAGGTGTGGCTCAAAGACCTTGACATCGATTTGGGAATAAAGTGATTGATAGCATGAGATAAAATCAATTATCTTTTCATCCTTTTTTTGCTTGCATCTCATAAGATTAGCCAAGGTTATTTTAGGAGTCATATGCACTTGGAAATGGTTTACAAATTCCTCAACAGGTTTAGTGAATGAACAAATTGAGTTGTTTGGTAAAGAAGAGAACCATTCCAAGGAAGTATCTTTCAAGGACCTAGGAAAGAGTTTTGCTAATAGTTTATCGTCAAGGAAAAAGTCACTACATAAGGTAGTGTAGGAATTAACATGGTTAGAAGGATCTCCCTTCCCTCCATATTTCTCAAATCTAGGCACCTCTACACCTTGTGGAATCGGTGTTCACAATATCTCCAAGTATAATGGACTACTTTTGACATAATATGTAGGTGGACCATTTTGATTTTGGTTGATGGTGGAGATTTTGTTTTGGAGGGATGAAACAACTTGGAAAAGTTGACTTATGAGAGGGTCATAGCTTGTGTTATGAGATGAAAGTGAAAATGGTGATGGAGTGTGTGTTCTTGGGATAAGTGATTGGAATGCTTATAGGTGGTAAGGTAGGAGATATAACTTGCAATGCCACATAGGAACTAGGGATGCTAGCAAGAATACTCAGGGAAAGAATCACATTACTAACTTGTTGCATTGTTGTTGTGACTTGAAGAGTGGTATAGGTAGGTATTGAGGCTATTGTTGTGGGAGGATGAATTTGAGTTCCTCCTTGACTTGGAACATTGCTTGTTGGCCAACTAGTTGTTGAGGTGAGATGTTTTCCAAAGATTTGCACTATGTTTTTCATAAGGTCAAGGCCATCGCCCCTTTCAAGCATGCGGTGAATGTTTTTGATGGTAGGAATTGCAATAGTTGAAATATTCTCAAGGCTTATTTGATGTTGTAGGTTTACTAGATCCTCAATAATTTCAATTATGTTTTCTTGTGGGATGTTATCATTCCTTGGTTCATCTTGCATGCTACTTGAAGGCAAGGAGTTGCTAAGGTTATTATCCATGCATAGTGTACTACTATCAATACTAGGAGTGGAAGCTCTAGATAACCCAAGATCAATAACGATTGTGCTATCACAGGATGACATGAGTCTCGAACTTCTTCTCACTATGGTATTAGCAATATGACACCAAACATTCATGAAAAGTCTACTAAATGTGGAGTGAGTGCAAATGAAATGTAAGCTAATAAGAATGAAATGCTTATAACTAAAATTCTAGAAAGTAAAATAGAAATGTAGAAACAAAAAACAAAAACTCAAAAACTAAAGATGAAATGTCGAAAAATGCAGTGAAAAATATGCAATGGGACTGATTCACCTAAGTGGAAAATGAGTCGAGGTACTAACTTTTTTGAAATTTTTGAGAATTTTTGAATTGGATTTTATGCTTTTTATGTTTTCTAATGCAAATCTGAGATGCAAATGTAGAATTTTATTGATTTTTAATGAATTTATGTGTAATAATGTAAGCTAAATGAGCTTTTCACTAATGTGAGAAATGAAACCCTAAAATGCAAATTAACCAATGCAAAACCTAATACAATGTTAATGCAAGCCAAATCTAGGATGTAAATGTACTCCAAATCAAGAATATAATGCTCTAGATATGCAGGTTCACCAAAATGAAATGAAGAAAATAGGGGTCTCTCTTTCACTTCTAGGGTTTTGGACCTAAAAGGATAGAGTCTATTTCCTACATTTCACTCAAGAACAAACCCTTGAGATTTCAATGCAAGGGAGATTGAAATTTGGTAAAGGGGTTGTCCTAGGGGCTGAATGAGATCTAATGAGGGGTTCACCACCAAGTGTAAACTTTGAAAAGACAATTAAATGCAAAACACAATGTACAAACCTAAGTGCAAGCAAGACAACACTAAATGACTTGGAAAGAAAAGTAAAATGTAATAGAAGGTTATGGAACTAAAAGTGTGCACCTGAAAGAATGAAGATGGAAAAATGGAAGTCTAGGTCATTGAAAAATATTTTGTTTATGCTGATTGGAACTCATTCACCAATTTGGGTGAATCGATCTAGTTTCTGATAAATGCTTCAGAGCAGGTTTTAGCCAAAAGGGTATCCAAATATGTAAAAACCTTTGTCAAGCCTCTATAGTGGGACTCATTTTCCAATAGTGGTGAATAATTCCACTTCTACTTTTCTAAAGTTCTGAACTAGATTCTATGCTTCTAGGTCTGCTCTACTCTTTCTGACTAGTTTTCAGATCTAAAACTACAAAATGCCACCTGTAGGTCTTCTCCAAGCTTCTCCAAGGCTTGAGGACAACTTTGACAACTTTTCTCCAAATTTTCTTATTGGAAAATATACAACCTAGCCATGCAAATCATACACAAGAAGAGGGAAAAATGTTGTGGGGGTTAGGGAATAGGGGTTTTCCTTGGTCAAACCCCTTGTTGGTAATTAAACATTGAAATAAAAGCAAATAGTAATGGGGGATGAATGAAAAAATAGTAATGTTGTAGCTCACCAAACTCTCACAATAAAGTGTTGCAAACATGTAAGTAGTGGTTGCAATTGATGTGGTTCTTGACTCTTGCTTGATGGAGATAGATCTTGAATGCAATGCTTGCTTGAATAAAAAACCTACATCACAATTGTTATCTCTAAAACAACATGATGCAAGAAATCTTTGACATGATGAATGACACTTGAAAGATTCTCTAGAATGCTTGATAATCTACCCTTGAAATGGCTTGAATTCTCTTGTGAACTCTCTTGATTGCTTGATAGGATGAAATGAGTGAAAGAACCTTGTATTTATACTTAATTATGCAAGAATTCTCAAAATTACAACACTACAAGCCAACATCAAATCTAGGAGAATAAAATCTCACTGGAAATTTGAATTAAATTTGAATTTTGGTCACATAGGACTCATTCACCCAAGGTGGCGAATGAGTCCCATCACACATAATGTATGGGACCAAAAATCAAAAGTGTCTAGAAATGTGTGAAACCTACTTCAGGGCCAAAAATATGTAGGTGGGACTCATTCACCCAAGGTGGTGAATGAGTCCTAGAAAGTAAATCTGGGCCACACAAGGTAGGAACACTTGAATTATGATTGATTATTGATTGGTGTTAGGATTATCCTCGAAAAGATGCAATAAATGAGGCTTGTGGATGCAAAATAGGGCTAATTAAAGCATAAGAAAGCCCAATTATTAATAAAAAGCCTAGAGGAATGTGAAATTTTGTTACAACATTCCAAATAAGGAAAGATTAAGATTAATTATGAATAATATTATGCTTATTATGCTTAGTTTATTGATAAAACCATTGAAAAGTGTGAAAGTGTGTTACAACACTTCACAACACTTTTGCAAGGCACCATTAAATTTCATTAGTTCACAAGGGCCCAAGACCTAATGTGAATGTGCTATCCAC
This sequence comes from Sequoia sempervirens, assembly GCA_007258455.2. Lineage (NCBI taxonomy): Eukaryota > Viridiplantae > Streptophyta > Pinopsida > Cupressales > Cupressaceae > Sequoia > Sequoia sempervirens. Next base: position 507,207,566 of record VDFB02000003.1, read on the forward strand.
ATTAGAACACTAAATCAAAGCCACATTAAGCCAAAATCCACAAGGAGGACCCAAACAAGTGCAAAAATATCAAAGGACACTTTTTTGACACTATAGGTTAATTCACCCCCTTTGAGACTAACTTTCATCCTATTTAATTAGATAATGAAAATTATTTAAATTAAACCCCTTATTTCCTCTCATTTAATTAAATAGTCTTAATTATTGGGTGATCCCACAAAGCTGGTTTACGATTTCTGGGAGATTCTAATTTTTGTTGAAATCACATATTTTTAGAAAATATAATGATTTAATCCTTTAAAATTTCCATTTAAAGCATTCCAATTGAAGAGGGTTTGATCAAACTACCTTAGATCAAACCCCCTTGGATAGAACCCCGCTAGTTTTAAACCATACCTATAATAGAGTCTCCTTTACACTTATCAAAATGTTGATAAAAAACCAGTTTTGATTTAAATTTTGGGTGATCAAATGAATTCATTTAAAGTTAATTTTTTTTAAGTATGTATTCCTTATTATAAGCTTCCCAAAAATTATAATTTTAAATAAATTTAATTTAATTATTATATTTATTTTTTATTTCTTGTGAACATTTTTCACTGAAAATGAAGCTCTTTGTTCTACACATGTGGAAAAATAGAAGAATATCAAAAAAAATATTTGAAAAATATAAGTGCACCAGATATTGAAGTCTTTGATCGAACAAAAAAAATAAAACTGAATTTCAATACAAACAAAAACATTTGTGTGTTATACGGTCTGCCTATGTTTGATTTGTAATTGGTTTGACTTTGAAACTTTATAATGGAAAAAATATTCAATAAAAAACTATCTAACCAACTGGAAGCACTCAATATGGGAGTTAAAAATATAAATTTGAAATAATTAGAATTTTATCCTTCATGGAAAAAAAGTTATATGTTATACGGTGAGCATCACTCCTTAAAAATGTTGTTTTCTAAAAAAACTAGTTTTCGAGGGAGATGGAAAAAGAGGTGCAATTTGATTCCAATTTTTTTGAAAAAACTATATTTAGAATGTACAATTTTTTTTTCACAAAACTCTAGTTTACATCATCTTCAAATTCCTCACGATTTAGCCGCTATAGGTGCCCGAAAGTGAAGATTTAGTTAGAAAAAATTATTTCAGTGTCCAGTTTGGTAAACATTTGTAAACCACTATTGTGGGATCACCCTATTGAATTAAATATCATTTAACCCCCTTTCATTAAATAAATAAATTATTTAATGAGTATCCTAATTTCACTCAACTTGCACAATTAAAACTTTTATTTAATTATCTAATTGCTAATTTTCCTCACCCTCCCACTTACAAGAGAATATGCCTATGAAACATTCCCTTCTTTGCACTCATTCAAAAATGGGAATATCTTCTAACCACTTCCTAAAATTTAGGAATTTTGCTTCTTTGGGTCAATAAGAGCCATTGATTAACTCTTTGATCCATGTCAACTTGGCATCTTTGATCCATGCCTTCATCTCTCATTACGGGTATGTGCAAGATCATGATGGGCCAAAAAGTGACAATATGATGGGTATTTGTAGGGTATGTGGCTGACGACTTTTTTTTTAACCCAAAATTGATGAAATGAAAAGGGTTTTAAAGGAGATTCTTAGCTTTCCACCAATATAAATTATTTTTTACTTTGAATTTAATTAATAATTATTATTCATTTTCTATTTGAATTATGACTAAAGTCTGATTGAAAGGTTGATTGAAAAACATGTATAGCTTTCAAATGGTATCACATTTTGGAATCCAAAACATGCATCACATTTTATGCTTCACATACTATAGGATTAAAAATAAAATTTGAATTTCATGAAGTTTTGACCAAGTTAAGGTGGTCGGACATACAAGTTCTTATATTTTTTAAAAGTTGTAATAAAAAATTCATAATTAATTATTTACTTGGAAAAAAATTATAAAAAATATGCATCACATCCAGACATGAGTTCTCTACTTATGTCTAAAATATTATAAAAAAATATTATCATTTTATTGTGGTTAGGGTGGTTAGACAGACACCTACTTCTTAATTTTTCCCTGAAATTTAAGTACTACATTGAAATTTCAAATTTTCACCAAATAGACTTTTTTTTAAAAATAAACCTAATAGTTTACAAATTACATTCAATTTTCTACATATTCTATTCTTACATATTTTTTAAATAATATAAATAACTTATTCAAATTTTTACATCAAGTTTCCTAACTCTGATTTTTTGTAATTTTTTTCCACTTAAGGGCTTATTTTTTCCATGATGATCCTACACATACCCTTACCTCTTATCCATTGATTGTGCAATTTGATCTTGACCCTTGATTCACCATTTTCTTCTATAAATACTCCTCATTTTGAAGAGAAATGGATCCAAAATCATTTGAGAAAATTTATGTTGTTGAAATGCATCCATACTTTCATCCATTAGCATTCATTTGAGAATTTTTTTTCCATTGTGGTTCAAATATCCATTATCACTCGTCAATATATCAAACCAAGCTTGTTTCAATCTAAGGGATTGGGAAAGAGTTTTCATTCCATATCAATACAACACCATTCCCCCAATGGGATGAGGTTTGAGGCATTTAAATAGGTTCCTTTATGTATTTCATCATTGTTTATGTTTAATGGCTTGTTCATTTCTTGCTTTCAAGAATTTCATTGGGATTAGAGCTTGACTAGTTGGATATTGCCTAAAATCTATTGGATCTAGTGTATTTAGCTTGTGTTATGATTATAGTCACACACTCACATAATAATATTTCCTTAGTCAAATCCTAAACCTAGCCCTTATCCACCATATGAAATTTGTCACATGAATACAATTTTGATCAAAACCCTAATCCTCATTCATGTTAGATCTTCCAATAAATTCCATAAAACTAAGATCACTTGGAAAACCTAGATCAGAATTCTACAAGGAGAAAATCAAATATGAAAGATCAATTTTCATAAAATGATGCAGATAATATTATTGGGAATAATGAATTACATAAGATAACTTGCTTTTATAGAGCAAGATGAAAACCATAAAAGGAAAACCTAATTAACTGTCCTACCTAAGTAAACTTAATAAAGTGTAATTAAATATTTAATTACACCAACAATTCAATCCTAGCCATTCATTAACTAACGCATCTTGGACCTTGATTTCCTTCTTACAAATTCTATAAATCAGAGGCCCCTCATAATATTTTTAGAATCTTTCATTATCATACTACTATGTTTCATAACTTTCTATTGAATCATTTTGATCATACTATCATGTTGTTGGAATCTTGAGCAACCAAATTCATCTATCAACACATCAACATATCATACTTGATCCTTTTGAGGTTTGCATGTATTTGATTTGAATAGGTATATTTTATGCATATTTCATTTGTATGTAATACATTTTAGTGAACCTAACATGAATCCTATTGGCATGACTATTACAAACACAACAACATGCAGATAAATATTTACCACTTGAACAAAGGAACATATCTATCTTGAAAGAATCACTAGGAATTTCTGGATAAAGGGAATCTTAGTTATCCCAAGGCTCGAGAATTTTAAGTCTTGATGCACTAGGTTTGCTCAGTGTTTTTTGTGAAAATTGTTGTTAATCATAAGGGGCTTTTGGTTTTAAAACTTTAACACTTTGACATGATAGAGTAATGCAAAGAACTAATAGATGTAATATGCATTACTTTCCATACTTTTAAAATCTAAATCATTTATAGAAAATCTACTGAAAATTAGTTCAAAGAGAGAAAAGATCCTAAGAATTTAAAAGCTCCCAGCTATTATCCATGCATTTACCAAGTAATAACTAATTAAAAGCATAAACCATTTAATATTTAACTAGATTGCTTCACAACTACATATAGAACTATGAATGGTGATCCTAGACCTACACAAACATAAACAACAAACACAACATTAGTCAAATATGCAAGTTAAAACCATCATTCCCCATGGAATTTATTTAAAATGCAAAGAACAAGAAATAACATCAAGAACACAAATAAAAGTTGTTAAATTGTATTGTATGCAAATAAAATCTCAATCCCATGGGGGAATTAGTGCCATTTTGATGTGAAAAATGACCCTTTCCCAATTCCTTGCAAGCTTGATGAAGATTTGTTGATGAATGAAGCTCCTTTGATGGAATTTTGGCATAACCTAGCTATGAAATCATGAAAATTATGAACACTTGATGCAATAGATGAAAACAACTCTAAGTATGAAGATAATGAATTTGCTATGAAGTTGATGGATCCAAAATGAGCGAAAGATCCTTCTATTTATAGAAGAACAAGATGGAAAAATAGGAAAAATGGATGAATGTGGGATAAAAGTGTTGACTTCTCAGTTGTCTTTGGCTGTCCTTGATGAAAAAAATTGTTGGCATGCTCTTTGGTATTCATGTTTATGGTGATTCAGGATTATAATGATATATTAGCTCTTGATGTTTACTGTTGGATCATATGGTGATACTCCTAGTTCATGGCATGCTCTTTCAGTTTCAGTTATTTACTTGAAGGTACTAACATTTGACATGGTTTTCTTTATGTTTGGACAAGCATAAGCTTCAAATATGTGTCTTTTCTTTCATGACAACCACATGTATATTCAGTATGTTTACAAGTCATTGTGACATTACTGGAAGATTCATTTTCAATGAGATATCATTTGATTCATGGAATCATAAATCATACTATTTACAAGGTATTGGATAGCATCATGGTTGTGAATATCAGCTTCATAAAGTGATCATGGATATGTTTGAAGTTTGTTCTAGGTGATATCATTTCAGTATACCTATATCACTAGTTTTTCTTTGATATATTGTGGCATTGTTCTTACATTGATAAGGACTCACATTTGTTCATGTATATATCGAGTTCTTGGATCAATGACATGTGTATATTTGCAAATTTTTTGAGATTATGTCATTGGAAATATGGTTGTTCACTTTGGCATTCATAGGTGCTAGTAACAGGTTTATAAAATGGCATCTACAGGTTATATTGGCACTTGATTATTTGGGTTTCAATCTTTAACCAAGGCAATATTTTGTCACTTGCATTATATTGGTTTACTTGGCTTCACATTGGTTTCACTTGGTGTTAAAATCTTTCACAAGGGGACATATTGTATTTTCCCTTGGTATTTATCGGGCTCTTTATATTTGACATAGCTTTTTTTAATACTCTTTGGCATTGGTGGTTTGTATTTCACATAGAAAATATATGCTTGTAAAGGTGATCGAGCCCCTATGGTTACAAATGGTAAATGTTTATGGTAAAAAGAAAACAAATGAAGTCGGTTTTCTTTACATGGCTAGTGGTCTTTGATACCTTGGATAGTCAATGTCATATTTCACTTTGGTAGCGACACCTACATATTATGTGGTGATGACTTGGAATAGTCAAAATGTTTTCATGTTCACGTGGACAATGTATTGACAACAATAATAAAGGTTGACATCAATAATAAAGGTATTATTTGGAATATTTTTTTCACATGGACTTCAAATGATTACCAAATAAAGTGAAGTTCTCGAAATCTTTCTTTTCCAAGAAGGTTAGGGAAATGATTTTGTCTTTTTGGTTTTTCTCTAAAGACAAACCATAGCACCACCATGGAGAGGTTACAACCTTAATCACAGTGTGTTCTAGCTGGTATTCAACCTTGGTTTTCAGGTATGGTAGTTTATGAATGGTGGCAAGCTAGTTGGTGGACTCTCCATGAGCTGGAAGTGAAGGTAATAGAAAATCTTATGGGATTTTTTTGCAGTTTGATCCCCCATAACAAAAGGTAATATCTTTACATTTCTTTGGTCTTTGGAAAGTAAGTCTAGTGAATGGAAAAGTGAAAAAAGAAAAGAAAAATAATATTCTTTCAATTTCATACTATTGACTTCCTTTCTAGTTTTAGTTTTTATATAGATCTTGAGTTTTCTTTAATCATAACTGAATTTGAAACTGCTTTGAACCCAAGTTCAAACTTGAGGGTTTTGTTGTATAAATACATGAATCAAAACTATGACTCAGTGATGAAAGTTTATGAGACATAACAAAGTATTGTTGAAAAGAGAATAAGGGTTTATTACAGTGATATTTTTGAATTCTGAAAAATTGTAAAAGAGAGAGTTTAAAGTGTTTATATCTCAGATTCTTATTACAAATATTGCATATATTTCAGTGAGGTTATATTTGTACTCTTTCATTTAGTACAAATTATAGTGGGAATTATTGCATATCTTTTATATGTACTCTGTAGAGATTTTGCCATTACAAAAATAATGCAGTTACATAATTATTGAGACACTTTGTAAAGGATTTAGTGCTCCTACTGAAGTTGGTGCTTTAAAATTTTGGCGGAGTTGGTGCTCCTACTAAAGTTGGTGCTTCAGAATTTTGGTGGAGTTGGTGCTCCTGAATGGTTACAGAGTTGGTGCTCTAAAAAATATTGTAATCAGTTTGGAATTAAGCTTGTAAGGCATTTAGAGTGGTTTTTCTGCCTCGAGAGGGTTTTCCACTCATCAAAGTTCCGTGTTTCTCTTTTGTGTGGTTTGTGATTATCTTGCTTAATCTTTCATTCATTCATTTGTGAAAGTGGTTCATGCAATGCTCTGATACATTATCACAGTTCCAAGTTGTCTAAAAGAGTTCAAAGTTTAATTGTTCATGTTCAATGTACGAATGTTAAATTTTGGCATTAGTGAGTTTGGTGTCCTATGTAAAAGAAAGCATTAAAAGGTTGTTCATTCAGCATTATGTGAACAATGTATATCATTCTTTGACATGATTTGTTAAGCATTCATGTTATGTTTGGTTAAGTCATTGAAAACAATCATTCAAAACTCAGTATTCACATTGCATATATATGTCAATCATTTGTTCAAAATCAAACAAATCAAATTTGCATTTCAAGTCATAAAAAGTTTTAATTTATACATTTCTCTAATTCACCCCCCCCTCTCAGAGTAATTCCACTTCCAACAAAAAGATCAACCAATGACAAAATGCCACTTGTTAACATGTGAGTGGATGAAGGTTGAGCACATTTTGATCAATGTGCAAATTTGAAATTTGAATTTGAAGAAGTGACATGTTTAGGGGGATGTAAGAAGAGTTAAATGCCACTTGGCTCAAGGAAAAAGACATGTAAGAGGCTTTTAATTCCTTGCTAGAAGGGACAAGTCCCTTTTGGGGGGATATTTCAAATTTGAATAATATTCCCTTTTGATGCCATGTTGAGGGAAATTAGAAGATTTAATAAATCAAAAGAAATGATTTATTGTGAAAGTTGCAAAATCTAGAGGATTGGAGTGATTAGGAATAGATTTAATCATGATTTGATTAATTTCTTGGAAGATTAGGTGATTTGACAATTTGATTTATATTTTAGGATTTAAATAAATCAAAGTGGGAGGAATAATGATTTTACACTTAATTAAATAAAGTTTGATTTATTTAATTAAAGAGGATGGTGTTAGTTTTAAATCAAATAAAGATAAATTTATTTAATTTAAATGAGATGACTTTAGAGATTAATTAAATAAAATGGATTATTTAATTAAAAGAGGGACTATAAGATTAATTAAATAAAATTATTTAATTAATTAATAGGAGATGATGACTTAATCAGATAAAATTGATTTATTTAATTAAGAGGTGAAATATGACGAATTTAATCAAATAAAGATTATTCGATTAAATGGTTAGAAAAGGATATGTTTTAGGACGAATTGGTGTTAGTAAATCAGGATCAAGTGTATAGGATCAATCGGTATATTTTATGTCTATACATTTTGCCCCTCTTTGAAGCAATGCATTTGCTATGTTGATTCAAAGAATAGTCATGCCGTGATCAAAAACTGATTTTTTTTTAATTTTTAAATGCCCCAATGCTGCCTAAGCATGAGGGATTACGTTGGTATACTGCCCCCTCGAGGCATCGGACGAAAATTTGGATTTTTGGGTGATCTCGCGATAAAGATTCAGGGTTAGTTCAGTCCAAAGAGGACTAGAAAGCTTGAATGTTTTGTGTAGAAAGATTTGATGATGTATAGATAGTCATCAACCATGGATAGCCTCATGTATATTTTGATATAACACACAGATTTGGATAGAGATGTTAGTAAAGATAGAAGAATAAGAAGAAATGAGATGGTGACAAGAGGATCCAACAAGTCCATGAGTCATTAAGACTTTATTAGATATGATGATGAGTGATGATGATGATTTTCTTATCAGGAATTGGGATTTTAAAAGGGCCACTTACCTTATGTTTGATAACACACATAGGTACGATACATCAAAGTATATAAAGAACCAAGATGGAATTGTACCTAGTGTGATGGACTTTGACTCGACAATCAGATAGGAGTACTCCTATTCACACCTCACATACCAAACCTCATTCAGAATGTAGTTTAGATACTTCAAACATCTCAAACCAAAACATAAAAAGGAAAGACTTCCTATGTGGTCAACAAGACACCTAAAATACCCTCCCTACAAACTAAACAAAGCACACACGATCGAGGTTATATTGCAAGAATATCCAACAAGTACAACAAAAAAAGATAATGATTGTTTCCCCATTCCTATCTCTCTAAATATTTTTGTTTAGACATCATCGAGAGTTCCTTGGAATGAGTGCAATAAGATAAACCAACAAGATAAAATCAAGTAAACAAACAAGCTAGAATGTTCTTCATACCGCTAGCCAAGACTTAAAACATGGTGATGCTGATTGTTATGTTCATTATAGGAAGGATGCATCCTAGGACATGATGATATTAGATGATGCTGAGATTTGATTGGATGATAAGCTATTGACACGAAAATTTGACCAACCTGTTTACTCATTGACCTAGACTTGAGACTTTGACGTTTAAGTTTTCACTTTTGATTGCTAGACTTTTTTCCAACTGTTTCCCCAAAGGATGAGGGTGATGACAATTTATTATAATTGGATGATTGATTATTATGGGCAAAGAAAAATGAGACAGATGAACTTTTTGGGTTTTTTGAATGTTTTGATCTTTTTGAAATGTTTTGATGCTATTTTTTGGTATTTTTGAGTTGTTTTACAAATGTTTTGATTTTCCAATTTTCCAAATGTTTTTGGGTTTTATGAGATTTTATGAATGTTTTTGGATTTTGTGTCTTAGGAGCTAATCAAAGATTAGCATTGCCTACATTTAAGATCAGAGACGACATAGTTCAGATGAACATGTCCTTGATGTTTTCTATTTTTTATGAATGTTTTTGGATTTTGATATGTTTTTATTTTTTTTATTTTTTTGATTTTATGAATGTTTTTGGATTTTTTGATGATTTTGATGATTTGGATATGAATATGTGTGATGATATCAATGATTTGTTTTGGGATTTTTTTGACAACCAAGCTAAGGTTGATTGATCTAATTGATGGATTGACTGTGATAACATTGTTGAGGATACACAACAATGCAAGGATAATGTTAAGCAACACAAGGATTAGGATGGATATCCCCAAATGATGAGGGATTGATGATGATAACATTGTTAAGGATACACAGAAATGTAAGTATAGTGTTAAGCAACATAAGGATTGGGAAGGATATCTCGAGATGATGATGGATTGATTGGATTTGATTGATCAAGATTTTGAAGCTTGGTTTTGAAATAATTTTTTTGAATGATTCAATGTGATGCTTGAAGTGAAAATTAGATGTAACTGATATTGATTGTTTGGATTGATATTTGATGAAAGATAAAGCTTGACAAGGAACATCCTCTCATCAAAATATATCATGGGTTAGTGATTTGGATTTTTTGGATCACAAATGCTTTGACCAATGTGAACGCTTTGCTAATGTTTGGATCACCACATAAGTTGGAAGATATAGATCAAGATATATTCCTAAAGCAAGATATAAATATCTGCCCTCAGTGTCTAGCAATGTATGGAATTCCATGATTGGATGCTTGGATAGATATATGGATGGAGGGATATGGATTATCTTACGATAAGATAAGGTGTTTAAATAAAGAATGCTCATTGGATAATGCTTCATGGCTCAGATAATGTTGGATAGGATAGGATAAATGAAAATTAATCATGTCAAGATGTCTACCATAAGCAAGTGTATAGTGTGCACCAAAATTTCATCAAAATCAAGATAATTTGGAAAATGGATGGAGATGGATGAAAATGGATTGGATCAAAGGTTTATGGATGAATGGATTTATTATGGATGAGATGGATGAAATATTAGATTTATTATGGATGGGATGAGATGCTTTCACCTGAATTAGTGCACATAGATGATTGATTATGTACATGATGCCTATTTTCTAGGTTTTCATCATGGTACCTATCCAAAGCGCCACTGAAGTGTTTTTCACTAGAGGACAATTTTTTCTCTTTACTGTTTTCAATCCTTTTTCTGATTTTTTTTGGATTTTCATATTTATTGATTTTTATGTATTTTTCTATGAAACATTTTAAGCTCATGCTAAATCATCTTGTGGTGTTGATGTAGATACTTTTGTCATAATGTGCCATTGATATCTTTCTTGAAAGAGTTGCTTTGTTAAGATCTATGCACTTGAAAGCAACTTTTGAGATTCCTAATTTGCTTTGTTAATACTGGAGTTAACTTTGTCTTTATGTGCACATCGCAATAGAATCCCTTTTGAATCCTTATGATGAAGGGTCATTTCCAACACATGGTCAATGTAAGAATTGGATATCATGCATGGAGTGTGGATGGAGTGTGTTTAGGAATAAAAGATGGATTGGTTGATAGATTGGAACCCTTGACTCTCCAAACTTGGGAAGATGAATAATGATGGCTAGATATGAAAGTGTGCTTGAAATTAGGACTGACTACTTGATATGAATTGTACATTGCTTGAGAATCTTGCTTTTTCTTTTTTGGAAATATTTGATGGATACTTTTCCCTTTTTTATTTTTCCCCATAGTTTCTTTGACAGATGGAGCTTCATAGGGATAATCTTTCTTTGTATTTTTTGGTATCCATGTGTATTTGATTTTTCCATTATGCTTCTTAGCTTCTCTTGCTTTGATAACATTCTTTGTGTTTTGATCCAAATCTTTCTTTTGATGTTGGTCACAATTTGTGGATGGGGTGATGGGTGGATGAAGATTAATGACGTGGCTAGTTGTAGTATTGGCATCAATTTCATCATAGGGATTCTTCGTGCTTCCTATGTTGACATTTTCACTAGATAAAATTGCCCCGAGTATTATAGAGGTATCACTGATATTTTTAGATCCCTTAATTGTTGAATAACCAAGACCTTGATGCTTAGGATTGCCAATAATCTGCACTAGTTCTAGGATACACTGTTCATGTAGACCTAATCCTTTGCCTTGATAATTCATCTATTGAAACATTTTAATTGCAATAGGATATGATTTACCTTGGACACAAGGTGCTAATCCTTCTCTTCTCTTTTCTGGATCTTCAAAGGTGATAGCTTCATCATTGATAAGATAGCTTTCCCTAAAAAAAGTAAGTGATCCTAGTTTATAAGTGACAGGACCCTCTGTAACGCCCGCCGTGCAAGCCCCAAAGAACAAACAACAAAAGAACGCAAATATTTTTTTTTTAAAGAAGGATAAATAATCATCATACCAATATTAAATGATCATATACATACTCATATACTTCATACAAACAACATAATCAACCATGTCCTTTGGGGCCCCACGAGGTTACATATACTTCATACAAACAACATAATCAACCATGTCCTTTGGGGCCCCACGAGGTTACATCGAAAATAGACATTACTAAACATCATCTCATAAGATATCAAAAAGGAACTATAAATGACAGCATTAGATAAATACATACATAAATTGTATCACTAGATAAACCCATGAGACATTTCATAGCCAATTAAAATTACAAAGTAGATAACTACATTGCATCATCTTTCAAATGTTACATCGTCCATAAAGTTACATCATGAATCCCAAACATGTGGGATGAATACAATATACAAGTTTATCAAAATACAAGGAGATCAACTGGAATAAATCTTCAACTGGATGAGACTGAAGCCACGAACGCTGATGGGGAACCCAACGGTGTGCGGAGCACGTTCCACCCGACCACCCCCGTGCTAAGAGGTGACAGAGAAGTAACTCCGACCAAGAATGACAACAAAAGTACAACCATACGAAAAGTACCAACATAGATCCATCACACAATACACCAATTAAAACAAGCAACCAATAACATCACATCACAATGTCATAAAGATGCAAGATCGTAAATAAAATATAAATGAGATCATACAACGCATGTTAAATATGTATCAAAACAATAATCTTAAATCAATTTAAATCAATTCAAACAACAATCTAAATCAACTCCCATAACCCACTTCCAGAGGAACACAATAACACAAACACATGGGCAACTAGGGGAGAGTGTCATCGCATAGTCCTACATGGGCTGTCCTGTGCTCTTCCTCCCAACTGGAGGCGCCGGTCCATAGGGTGACTAATGCGGAGCCATAAACCTCTCGAGGGGACGAGGTTACGACCTTGCCGACCACGGCCTTCTCAGCCTTCCATTAGCCTGCGGAAGCACTAATGAAGACGAGGCATCCATATTTTAAATCTTGTAATGATGTTACTACCCAACCCTCCTAAGTTAATTATTAGGTTATCACTTGTTTACTAACTCACTTGTGGGTTATCCTGAGCCCTTCCCCTTAAACGGGGCGCTAGCCCCCACGAGGAGCCACTCTCCCTAGAGACCCACCAAAACCAAGAGGAAACAGGGGTTGTACCATGCCAATCATGATCATCAAAATATGACAACAAAAGCAATACACGAGGCATAAACCATCTCGCAAATAAAAATACCAGAACAAAATCTCATAATTCGGTACACCCCATTAATAAAACATAACTCATTAGAAATCAAGATGAAAAAGTATAAAACTCAACAAAATCATCATCCTCTGGAAGACTAAAGTGTTAACACAAACGGGTTCCCACATCAAGAAATTAACAGTGTCCCAAACCCAACAATGCAACAAGATTAAATTCCAAGAATAAATAATTAAAAGAGATAACATATTTAATTCCAAAGTAGATTACAAAATAAATTCCATTCCTAAAATACAATCATACTAAAACCAGAATTAATAAACAATGCTGTTTTACTTTCATAATGTATTTATTTTTTTGCCAACAATATCCTTTCCAAGTTGTAATTTAACAAATCAATAAGACATATTTCTTTCTATTTGACTAATATTTTCATTGTAAAAATTTCTGCTTTCTTTTTAAATAGAAAAGAAATAGAATCTAAATGTGAATATCTATTTTCTAGATAACAGATAAATTACAGAAAATATAATTTTAATCAGAATAGAACAGAATATATTTATACATTTGTTTAACTAACAGTTAAATTAACAGAATATCTATTAATCATAAATGAAACAGTATATATATATATATATTCTTCTTAAATAACAGTGAAATTAATTAAATAATACTACAATCAGAATAAATAAATTAATCTATATATATATAAATATATATCTACAAATATATATATATATATATATATATACATATATATATACATATATATATATATATAATATTATATATATACATATATATATATATATATATATATATCTAAATAAAAATCACATAAAATTTTACATATAGAAACTGTGTATTAAAAATTATATTAAAAAAACATTAAATTTAAAATGGGAATTTAATCCCAAACAAATGAGAAGACCACGACTGTAAGGCACGACGGATCGCACACACACACGGCAGTCCGGCGACTACCGTGATGCCTTAGACCACCACAGCACTGACGGTACCGGATAACACTGATGGCAGCGTGGTGGCACGGCCGAGGCCGCCCCCTTACACAAAATTTTTATAAATATATAAATATAAAATCAAAATTAAACTATGAAATAAAGCAGGATGGAAAGAAATAACACGGGTTTTCAATAAATTTGAATTTCCATTCAAAGTTTCATTTGTTTAAAAATATATATATATATATATATATATATATATGTATATATATATATATATATCTAATATATATATGTATATATATATATATATATCTAATATATATATGTATATATATACACAGATGTTCAAATATTATAATAACAGGGAACAGAGAATTACTGTACACATACAATTCATTGTGCATGTTTGAAATAAAAACAAAAGTGTTTTATAAGGTATATATATATAAACCAGCAATTCGTGGAAAGGAAATTGTTCTCAAAAACAATAATAATTTTATTTTTTTTAAAACAAAACAGGCCAATGTAACGTTACCATTTTACTGTAATAAACTCCCTTTAAATAACAGTCAACCACAACTCAAACCTCTAAAATTCATTAATCAAATAACAACCCCACCCCTTAAAATCTTTGATTAAATCAGAATCCCAATAGATTTTTTTTCCCATCATTATCTAATTTTCAATCTAAATATAAATTCTCCCATTTATAAGCACCACCCTATTTTAATGTAAGATAAATAAATTAAGTATGAACCCTAGCGTCCTTCGCTTGCAGAAATTGAAGAAGCTTTGATCCTCTTGCTATACTAATTCCTTTGCTGCAAATCTTCCAGCAACAGATCCAAATTTTCCTTCCTCTTCACCAATTTTCTCCAGAAAACCGAAAAGAAACTAAGGGCAGAAAAATGATTGGAAACAAAATTTCTCCAGCATTCAAAAACCATCCCCTCAAACAAAGAAAAACCCCTATTAAATTTTATGCCCAGGAATCCTTTCAATTCCTCTTCCCGGGAATACCAGAGGTCACAATTCAAGAAATAAAACCAAATAATATTCAACCTTAATTCCCTTTTGATGCTTTTCCCATATTACATTTTCATTTTCATGCATTTAATTAAAACTAAATAAATTTTAAATCCACAACATGAACTTTTATTTAAACAAATATATAAATATTCATCATCTCCACAATTCTCTTTTAAATAATTACTTATTAAAATCAACCATTGAGAGACTCAGAATAAATGTAATATTTTTATTATTACTAATATTTATTCATTGCCATATTTAATTATATGTTTTATGTTTCTATTTTATTAATTACTTAATTATTTAATTTACCACATAAGACCATTCACCACTTTAGACAAATCATAGAATCATACAAAGACCAATGTAACTACACAAATGAATGTGACCAATATGCACAAACCATGAAGATACAAGACTGTTGACACCTTGGTGCGGAGTTACTTTTCATGTCACCTTAAATATTCAACTTCTTGCCGTTTGGTTGGTTCAATGCTCGCCCAGACCTACCGAAATAGGTGGAATCGAGTCTTATTCCTACAAAGCTTGCATCCAACAAGATGATATACAATAGACATAAAATCAAAGCATTGTGAGGAGGATTCATAGTGTAGCAAGGCGCTCACGAACGAGTGATGCTACCTGTCCCCTCACCAAAACATATCATCATATAAAGCATTATAATTTTACACCACATCATAAATTACTATTCTATAGTCTACTGCATTCCAAATAACTCCATCAAATGATCATAATAAAATGTCATCACAATATCCATGGCATCATAAGAGTATAGTAATAGTCTAAGCTACCACACATAATAGCAACAGTATCAACCAAAATCACAATGTGCCAAACAAAACCACAGTGAATGTCAAAATAAAATAGTAACATGAGGGGTATTACATCCTCCCCCCCTAAAATTCGGCTTACTCCTGGAAGCCAGTAAAAAGATAAGGATAAGAATCCCTGATATGAGAGGCATCCTCCCAAGTAGCTGAAGCCTCATCATTCGGGTCCCACTGAACCCCCACCTGATCAATCTCTCTGCCTCTGAGGGTAAGTCGCCGACGCTGAAGCATAGCCACGGGCTTGAGTGCTAGCTGCCCGTCCTCAACCTGAAGAGCATTCCAATCCAAAACATGAGTAACATCAGGAAAATATGGTCTAAGAATAGAAACATGAAATACATCATGGATCCGCAACAAATTGGGTGGCAAAGCTAAACAGTAAGCAATAGGTCCAATCCGCTCCAACACCTCGAAGGGTCCAACAAAACGAGGTGCAAGCTTCGAACCCTTTTCGTAATGAATTGGGCTCTTCCGTGGACGCACTCGAAGGAAAACCTGATCACCAACTGCAAACTGCCGATCAACTCCATGACCGTCAGCATACTTCTTCTGTCTATCCTGAGCAGCTACAAGATGCTCCTGAATGTGAGACACCTGCTGCTCCATATCTCTAAGCATCTCGAGCCCAAGAAGCACCCTATCCTCCAATTGATCCCAACTCAGAGGAGTATGACAAGGATGACCATACAAATCCTAAAAAGGAGCCATACCAATAGAGCTATGGTACCCATTGTTATATGCAAACTCAACCAAATACAGATAGTCCTCCCAACATGATTGCTAATCCATGACATACATACGAAGCATATCCTCAAGCACCTGGTTAACTCTCTCAGTTTGTCCATCAGTCTCAGGATGATAAGTAGAACTGAAGTTCAATTTCATTCCCAAAGACTACTGCAAAGATGTCCACAATGCAGACGTGAATATCAGATCTCTGTCAGAAATGATCCTCCGTGGTATCCCATGCAATCTAACTATATCATTCATGAACACCTTAGCAACATAAGATTCTGTATATGACAATCGAATAGGAGAAAAATGAGCTACCTTAGTCAATCTGTCCACTGTGACCATAATAGCATCATGCCGTCTAGATGACATAGGCAACCCAACAATGAATTCCATGGAAATAACATCCCATTTCCACTTCGGAACAAGGTGAGGCTGTAGCAATCCTGTTGGATGATGATGTTCAGCCTTCACTCTCTGACATTCAAGACATCGAGCCACAAAATCGGCGATATCCCACTTCATTCCTGACCAAAAATAGAGCGAACGAAGATCCGCATACATTTTCTTAACTCCAGGATGAGTTGCGTAAGGCGCCCGATGACCTTCTGTCAAAATCAATGTACGAAGACCCTCCAAAGAAGGTACATACAACCATCCAGAGAAACGTAAAGCACCATCCGAATCTAGCGAATAACCAACAAATTTCCCCTCCAAAGCTCTACCTGATTCTACCTCTGCTTTCACCTTTGAATACCAACTATCTGAAGGAAGGGTTGCAAGAATCTGACTCTTCAAATCCACCTCAAGAGACATTGTAGAAACCTCATGTCTACGCTGACTTAGAGTGTCAGCCACCACATTTTCCTTACCCTAAATATACTTAACCTCAAAATCGTACTCACACAAAAATTCCATCCACCTCCTCTGCCTTGCATTCAAATTCAGCTGAGTGAAGATGTATTGCAAACTTCGATGATCTGTATGCAACTCAAACCGATGCCCTAACAAAAAGTGCCTCCATCTCACAAGAGCATGAACCACTACGGCCAATTCAAGGTCATGTGTGGGATAATTGAGTTCATGATCTTTTAACTTCCGAGATTCATAGGCAATCACTCTCCCATCCTGCATCAACATAGCTCCAAGAACCTCCAACGAAGCATCAGTACAAACCACAAAATCACCTGAAGGATCTGGCACTACCAAAATTGGAGCACTAGTCAGTTTCTCCTTAAGGGTTTGGAACACCAACTGACACTACTCTGACCAAAGAAATTTCTTTCCCTTCCATTGAAGTGAAGTGATAGGATGCATAATCCTCAAGAAGCCCTGAACGTACCGCCGATAATACCCAGCTAGTCCCATGAAACTGCGAATTTCTGAGACATTAGTGGGCATGGGCCAATCCATGATGGCCTAGATTTTAGCAGGTTCAACAGAAATTCCCTCTTCAGAGATCACATGGCCTAAATACTGAACTTCAGTCTTATAAAAGTCACATTTTTCCAAATTGGCATACAACTGATTGTCCCTTAAGCACTGCAAAACCTACTTTAGGTACACCTCATGCTCCTCCATAGACTTAGAATAAATCAAAATATCATCAAGAAACACGAGGATGAACCTATCCAAGAAAGTTCGAAATACCCCATCATTAGACTCATAAAGACTGAAGGTGCATTCGTCAACCCGAATGGCATCACTGTGAACTCGTAATGACCATACCGCGTACAAAATGTATTTTTATGAATATCGGCCTCTGCTATCCGCAACTGATGATACCCTGATTTAAGGTCGATCTTGGAAAATACCTTTGCCCCTTTTATCTGATCAAAGAGATCATCAATCCTGGGAAGGGGATAACGATTCTTTACTGTTACCTTGTTCAATTGTTGGTAATCGATACAAAGGCAGAGAGACCCATCCTTCTTTTTGACGAAGATCACTGGTGCTCCCCACGGAGAGACACTAGGGTAGATAAACCCCTTAGCTAACAATTCTTCTAACTGTAGATGAAGCTCTTGGAGCTCCTAAGTGGTCATCTTGTAAGGAGCCTGAGAGATAGGCTCAGCCCCAGGCACCAAATCAATCCTGAAATCCACCTCTCGCTTAGGAGGCATACCTGGTATCTCACTAGAGAAGACATCAAAAAATTCTACAAGAAGAGGGTAACATTCAAAGACACCTCCTGACTAACCTCCGACTCAAGGTCATTAACCGATACAGCAAAGAGCTGACAACCCTGACGAAAACACCTTTTTAACTGCATAGCTGAAATCATTCTCAAAGAGACAGGCCTCTGAACACCCACAATTTCCACCTCTTTACCAAAATCATCCACACACCACACTGCCTTACAACGGCAATCAATCAAAGCACGATGTGAGCTTAGCTAATCCATGCCCAAGACTACATCATAAGAACCAAGGGGAAGAATTCTGAGATCCACCTTAGTTGACATTGCCCCTAACTCTAACCTACAACCTTGCACAAGCTTCTCGACCTCCACCTTAGATCCCAAAGCTAACTCAACCTGCCACTTTTCGCTTTGCTTTATTGCCCCCAGTTTACATCGCTCAACAACTAAAGGAGAGATAAAAGAATCAGATGTACCAGAATCAAAAAGTACTTAAATGTTAAACTTATGTAATGAACCTATAGTTTCAATGACGGTGCTCTGATGATCCGCCTGCCAATTATCCACTGTTGCGAAGACTCAGTGAGATCTCCCTATGTCTCCTACCGTCGGCTCGGATAGCGCTGGTTTCTGACTAAACTCTGAAGCACTCTTTTGAGGACACATCCTAGCAATATGCCCTTGCTGCCCACATGAGAAACATCCAGAACCTCGACCAAAACCTCTTCCCCCAGATGGAGCATTCAATTGTTGGAAACTCCCACGACTAGGTGCAGATTGAAAACTCAGTGCAGGCTGTCCTGAACCTGTATGGTTCCGGTTCTGATCCTTACGAAACTGAAAGTGACCACCTTGCTGAGAAGTAGCATTCTTGTGCTTCAGTTGAGACTGCTGCTGCTGACCCCCTCTTAAAGGCCCAAAACGACTCTTAGAAGGTCCTGCTGACTGTGTCTGACCCCCTCGCGAAACAGCTCTAGGAGCGGGCACACTACCAATCTGTACTCCTACATGACCACCCAAAGCCATGGCCAAGTTTTCCTCTACCAAACGAGCCTTCTCGACAACAACTTCCATGGTATTAGGTTCGAAGACCCTTACACCACCACTGATGTGTGTGTTCAAACCTCGAACAAAGTGTTGAACCAACACCCCTTCATCATGGTTAATCCCTGCATACTGCTTTAGCTCATAGAAGCGATGTTCATACTGCTCCACTGACATTGCCATTTGCTTAAGATCATGAAATTCATCTGCCCTACGCTGCCTCCAATGATCTGAGAGGAAGCGAGCCCTGAACCTTTCCAAGAAAAATTCCCAAGTGACCATACTAATATCCATATGCAACTTTTGTTCCTCAAGCTGCCACCAAGTGGACGCAAAACCCCGCAAATGCATAACAGCACATCGATCCTTGGTATTACTACCGTAGGGGTGCATTGCGAAGCATCGGCCCAAATCAATTAACCAGGTCTCGACTTCCAACCCTCTTCTAGAGCCATCGAAGGTAGGTGGATGAGCTCTCAATAAATCCCTCATATGACTAGCTAATAAAGCATCCTGATCAATTGAAGCTCCCCTATGCCTTGGAGACCTTTCTCTTTCTCTCTCAACCGGCTGATCCCCCTTAGGTCTAGGACCCAATCTATCAAGAAGCTCACCCAACAGATGCTGCAACTGTCCATCCAACCTCGGCTGTTCTGGATTCGGTCCACCACCCGATGGATTGTTCTGAGAATTCTGTTGCTCCTCAGACTCAGGACCATGAGAACTTGGCGGTGAAGGATTCAATTGATTGGCCCCACGGCCACCACCTTGGCCTCTTCCTCAGCCTCTACCTCTACCTCTACCTCTACCTCTAGGCATGCTTCTGCACAACAAGACAAAGGTACACATGAGCTCAAGAGCCAACACGCAAAGGTTACCTAGTGGACATAACTACCTAGAGACCCCAGCGTGTGCAACCTTGGCTCTGATACGAAGTTGTAATGCCCACCGTGCAAGCCCAAAAGAACAAACAACAAAAGAACACAAACATTTTTTTTTTAAAGAAGGATAAATAATCATCATACCAATATTAAATGATCATATACATACTCATATACTTCATACAAACAACATAATCAACCATGTCCTTTGGGGCCCCATGACGTTACATCAAAAATAGACATTACTAAACATCATCTCATAAGATATCAAAAAGGAACTATAAATGACAACATTAGATAAATACATACATAAATTCTATCACAAGATAAACCCATGAGACATTTCATAGCCAATTAAAATTACAAAGTAGATAACTACATTACATCATCTTTCAAATGTTACATCGTCCATAAAGTTACATCATGAATCCCAAACATGTGGGATGAATACAATATACAAGTTTATCAAAATACAAGGAGATCAACTGGAATAAATCTTCAACTGGATGAGACTAAAGCCACAAATGTTGATGGGGAACCCAACGGTGTGCGGAGCACGTTCCACCCGACCACCCCCGTGCTAAGAGGTGACAGAGAAGTAACTCCGACCAAGAATGACAACAACAGTACAACCATACGAAAAGTACCAACATAGATCCATCACACAATACACTAATTAAAATGAGAAACCAATAACATCACATCACAATGTCATAAAGATGCAAGATCGTAAATAAAATATAAATGAGATCATACAACGCATGCTAAATATGTATCAAAACAATAATCTTATATCAATTTAAATCAATTCAAACAACAATCTAAATCAACTCCCATAACCCACTTCCAGAGGAACACAATAACACAAACACATGGGCAACTAGGGGAGAGTGTCATCGCATAGTCCTACATGGGCTGTCCTGTGCTCTTCCTCCCAACTGGAGGCGCCGGTCCCATCTATGGCTGTCCTGTGCTCTCCCTCCCAACTGGAGGCGCCGGTCCATAGGGTGACTAATGCGGAGCCATAAACCTCTCGAGGGGACGAGGTTACGACCTTGCCGACCACGGCCTTCTCAGCCTTCCATTAGCCTGCAGAAGCACTAATGAAGACGAGGCATCCATATTTTAAATCTTGTAATGATGTTACTACCCAACCCTCCTAAGTTAATTATTAGGTTATCACTTGTTTACTAACTCACTCGTGGGTTATCCTGAGCCCTTCCCCTTAAACGGGGCGCCGGCCCCCACGAGGAGCCACTCTCCCTAGAGACCCACCAAAACCAAGAGGAAACAGGGGTTGTACCATGCCAATCATGATCATCAAAATATGACAACAAAAGCAATACACGAGGCATAAACCATCTCGCAAATAAAAATACCAGAACAAAATCTCATAATTTGGTACACCCCATTAATAAAATATAACTCATCAAAAATCAAGATGAAAAAGTATAAAACTCAACAAAATCATCATCCTCTGGAAGACTAAAGTGTTAACACAAATGGGTTCCCACATCAAGAAATTAACAGTGTCCCAAACCCAACAATGCAACAAGATTAAATTCCAAGAATAAATAATTAAAAGAGATAACCTATTTAATTCCAAAGTAGATTACAAAATAAATTCCATTCCTAAAATACAATCATACTAAA
The DNA here is from genome assembly GCA_007258455.2 of Sequoia sempervirens. Classification (NCBI taxonomy): domain Eukaryota; kingdom Viridiplantae; phylum Streptophyta; class Pinopsida; order Cupressales; family Cupressaceae; genus Sequoia; species Sequoia sempervirens. Next base: position 507,229,751 of record VDFB02000003.1, read on the forward strand.
ACCAGAATTAATAAACAATGTTGTTTTACCTTCATAATGGATTTTTTTTTTGGCCAACAATATCCTTTCCAAGTTGTAATTTAACAAATCAATAAGACAGATTTCTTTCTATTTTACTAATATTTTCATTGTAAAAATTTCTGCTTTATTTTTAAATAGAAAAGAAACAGAATCTAAATGTGAATATCTATTTTCTAGATAACAGATAAATTACAGAAAATATAATTTTAATTAGAACATAATAGAATATATTTATACATTTGTTTAACTAACAGTTAAATTAACAGAATATCTATTAATCATAAATGAAACAGTATATATATATATATATATATACATATTCTTCTTAAATAACAGTGAAATTAGTTAAATAATACTACAATCAGAATAAATAAATTAATCTATATATATATATATATAAATATATATCTACAAATATATATATATATATATATATATATACATATATATACATATATATATATAAACATATATATATATATATATCTAAATAAAAATCCGCACAGAATTTTAATATATAGAAATCGCGTATTAAAAATTATATTCAAAAACATTAAAATTTAAATGGGAATTTAATCCCAAAACAAATGCATAGAAGACCCTGCCGGCCGTGGGCAGTCTACGAACTGCACACGGCAGTCCGAAGGACTGCCGTGGACAGGGACGGTACCGACAGTACCGACGGCACCGATGGCAGTGTGGTGGGTACGGTCAAGGCCGTCCCCCACACAGCCTTTATAAATATATAAATATAAAATCAAAATTAAACTTCATGAATAGTGCGATGGAAAGAAATAACACGGGTTTTCAATAAATTCGAATTTCCATTCAAAGTTTCATTTGTTTAAAAATATATATATAGATATTTATATATATGTATATATATATCTAATATATATATATATAAATATATGTATATATATACACAGAGGTTCGAATATTACAATAACAGGGAACAGAGAATTACTGTACACATGCAATTCACTGTGCATGTTTGAAATAAAAACAAAAATGTTTTATAAGGTATATATATATGAACCAGCAATTCGTGGAAAGGAAATTGTTCTCAAAAACAATAATAATTAATTTTTTTTAAAACAAAATTAAATAACAGAATGCTGTTCATTTCCCAGATTGCAATAAAAACCCCCCCTTTTTTTTAAATAAACAACCACAACCCAGAAACCCCAGAAAATTCATTAATCAAATAACAATCCCCAATTCCCTACTAAAATTACCTTTGATTAAACTGTAACCCCAATAGATTTTTTTTCCTATCATTATCTAATTTTCAACCCTAAATACAAATTTCATTTACAAGCACCAATTCCTATTTTAACAGAAGATAAATAAATTAAAAGAAGGAACCTGGCATCCTTCACTTGCAGAAAAATGAAGAAGCTTTGATCCTCTTGCTGTACTAATTCCTTTGCTGCAAATCTTCCAGCAACAGATCCAAATTTTCCTTCCTCTTCACCAATTTTCTCCAGAAAACCGAAAAGAAACTAAGGGCAAAAAAATGATTGGAAACAAAATTTCTCCAGCATTCAAAAACCATCCCCTCAAACAAAGAAAAACCCCTATTAAATTTTATGCCCAGGAATCCTTTCAATTCCTCTTCCCGGGAATACCAGAGGTCACAATTCAAGAAATAAAACCAAATAATATTCAACCTTAATTCCCTTTTGATGCTTTTCCCATATTACATTTTCATTTTCATGCATTTAATTAAAACTAAATAAATTTTAAATCCACAACATGAACTTTTATTTAAACAAATATATAAATATTCATCATCTCCACAATTCTCTATTAAATAATTACTTATTAAAATCAACCATTGAGAGACTCAGAATAAATGTAATATTTTTATTATTACTAATATTTATTCATTGCCATATTTAATTATATGTTTTATGTTTCTATTTTATTAATTACTTAATTATTTAATTTACCACATAAGACCATTCACCACTTTAGACAAATCATAGAATCATACAAAGACCAATGTAACTACACAAATGAATGTGACCAATATGCACAAACCATGAAGATACAAGACTGTTGACACCTTGGTGCAGAGTTACTTTTCATGTCACCTTAAATATTCAACTTCCTGTCGTTGGGTTGGTTCAATGCTCGCCCAGACCTACCGAAATAGGTGGAATCGAGTCTTATTCCTGCAAAGCCTGCATCCAACAAGGTGATATACAATATACATAAAATCAAAGCATTGTGAGGAGGATTCACAGCGTAGCAGGGTGCTCGCGAACGAGTGATGCTACCTATCCCCTCACCAAAACATATCATCATATAAAGCATTATAATTTTACACCACATCATAAATTACTATTCTATAGTCTACTGCATTCCAAACAACTCCATCAAATGATCACAATAATATGTCATCACAATATCCATGGCATCATAAGAGTATAGTAATAGTCTAAGCTACCACACATAATAGCAACATTATCAACCAAAATCACAATGTGCCAAACAAAACCACAGTGAATGTCAAAATCAAATAGTAACATGAGGGGTATTACACCCTCCATAAGTGGGATAACTTCCTAATTGATATCTTTGGCTTGATCTTGTGAAGTATAAGATTTTAATGCTTCTCCTAGAGGTGTTGATGATTCAATTTACACATAGAATTCTTCCTCATGATTCACTTTTGATATGCCTTCATAGGATTTTTCTGATTCACAACTTCTATAGAAGCCTTCTTCATGATCCCATTTCTAATGTCCCTAGTTTTTTCTATATCTTGACCATGTGTAAAAATGTTAAGAGTAAGAGAATCTTGTCCCTTGGTAATAATATCAAGAGTATGAGACTCTTTTTTTGAATCAAGATCATCTGCATGTCTATTAGGAGTAAGCATCTCATGGGTAAATGGAGGAATATGTGCTATATGGATATTATCATCATTTGTGACATCTTGTATAGATACGAGAGTGTCCATTAGATCATTGCAGTATCTTGAATATATGAATTCTTGATCTTGAATTATTTCAAAACTACTTTCAACATGCTTTGGATCAAGTTCTTGACATGGGTCAATTTCAAAGGATGGGTTGCTGAAAAAGGATTCTTGGACATCGTCATTAGGCATGGGAAGTGGCTCAATATCCTATTGATCTTTGAGTGGACTTGGATCAAACATTGAGTTGAGGATCCCTTTAGTATCTGTAACCATGAGATCAAAGCATGCCAATATGTCTTGGAAAGGGACATTTCTAGACTTTGGTGAAAGATGTTGATCATGCTTTGGAATAAATTCTTGAGATATGTTCTCTAACTCATTAGGTGATGTAGAGACATTTTCAACATGATCATTGGTCGATGGGTCATGGATTATGTCAATAGGATCAAATAAGTCTAACACCCCTTGAAATAGATCATTGTTGAATATTGTTGAAGGATTTTGATCATGACTAAAAAATGACTCTTGGTGCATGTTGATTTGATCATTGGATGAGGTAGAAACATCTTTAAGGGTCTCATTAATGAATATATATTGATCATTATTTTCAAAAATTGTGGTGGAGAGATTGTTAATGCTATCAATAGTGGTTGAATCTTGATCATTTTCCCCAATAGTTATTATTGTTTGATCAATCAATCCTTGGATGATATTTTTTAGTTGAATACAATCTGATGTTGTGTGTCCCTTTATTTTGTGAAAATCATAAAGGTTATTTTCATTGTACCATGGTGGTTTCACTAAGGGCTCTTGATAGTTTTCATAGATGGGAATTGTGATGATTTTTCCCTATACCAACTGTGGATGCTAAAATCTGCATTTTGCTCATAAACAAACAAGCATGAGTATTGTTAAATCAAGCAAATCAGATATAGAATCCATATGAAATATTGAATCATGCTTCATAATGCAATCCAAACAACAAAATATCAACTAAACTAAGTGAAAGCACAAAGAAGCAAGAATCCAACTTTATCTCATATTGGATTGGTGTCACATGTGCTAGTGACCCTTTCCCAATCCTTGATTGATAATCTTAGATGATGATGATGCAATGAAAATGATGAGAAAAATTAGTTCTCAAGGAGAATAACTTTGCATATGCTTTTTGGATGAAATTGTGGAGGATTTGCTCAAAGATGAAGCTTGTATTTAAAGATTTTCAAATGCTGAGTGTTGAAGAGGGACCAATGTGGGACTAAAGATTTTTCCAATGATAGGAGGACACTTGTCAAGTGGTGATTGGTTGATGTATGTGAAAGATTTGGGAAGAGTGCCCATGAGAGGGAAAATTTGAATTCAAAATTTCCAATAAATGTTGAGTTTGACTTTGGAAGGGGACATGTAAGAGACATGTAAGGCCTCATAAATGCTCTATTGGGTGTACATATCCACTTGGGGGGAAATTCAAACTTGGAGAATATTCTCCCTTTATGCCAAGTTGAAAATAAAGATTTTGATAAATCATTTAATTGCAATTTCATGTGCAAGTGGCCAAATCTAGAGAATGCAAGTGGGATGGGATTAACATTTAATCAGGGTTAGATTTAAATAGATGATGATTATGCTGATTAGATGATTTTGACTTTTAGGACTTTGATATTTGATTTATTTGATTTAGAAAATGATGGAATATGATTTAGGATTTGATTTAAATGGATTTTTGATTTATTAAAAGATCGATGATAATTCTTATTTGATTTTTAAATAAATAACCTTAGGAAATGAGATTATTTAAACAAATGGATGAAGGTGATGAATGGATCTAATGCGACATCTAGTTCAGTTGATGAATGATCCTGATCAAATGCAGAATGTTAGTTTTGCATGTCTACATTTTGCCCCTCTTTGAAGCAATGTACTTGTTGCGTTGGTTCAAAGAATAAACTTGCCGCAATCAAAATTTAAAAATTTCATGATTTTTCGGATGCCCCAGCGGAAAGAAGTAGACTGGTACATTGCCCCCTCGAGAGATCGAGCAAAAAGATTCAATTTGAGGGTCGATCTCGTGATAAAGAGGTTCAAAATTGATGGTTATGGATGACGATGCAAATGAGATGATTTTAAGATGCTTAGAATAACAAATCTATATTATCCTAAACAACTGAAGTAATGATATGATATGAGATGGATGAGATTGATGATGTGAATGATGTGATATGTTGTGATTATGCAATGGATGATTTATGAAATGCTTAGACTAACAGATCTATATTATGATGATTATTATGCAATGCATGTGAAATGATCGATGTTTCCTATGATGTATGATATGAATGATATGTGGTATGCTGACGGTTTGTAGATGTAGGATGGATGCATGACGGATGCAGGATGGATGGATGCATGATGGATGCATTGGCAATGTTATGTTAGCACGGAAATGAGATGATGACAAGAGGATCCAACAAGTCCATGATTGGTCGAGACTTTATTAGAGATGATGATAGATGATGATGATGATAAATGATGATGATTTGCTTATCAAGGATTGGGATTTTCAAAGGGTCACTTACTTTATGTTTGATAACATGCCTAAGCACGATGCATCAAGGTATAAAGGACCGTGATGGCGCTTGTACTTAGTGTGATGGACTTTGACTCGACAAACGTATAGTATTCTTGTTCACACTTGACATAATAAACCTTAGGGCGCACTCTAACAAAGCAAGTATTCACCAAGTTATATTACAAGAGCATCCAACAAGCATAGCAGCATAAAATAATAATGATCGCTGCCCATTCCCTATCTCTAAATCCTTCGCTTCGGATATCATCGAGAGGTCCTTGGAATGAGCACAATAAGATAAATCAAAAGAAAAGATCAAGTACACAAACAAGCCAATGTTCTTCATACCTTCAGCCAAAGGGATGTGTTTTGATAGGATAAGAATCCAAGTGATATCCAAAATGATGCCCATTGTCAGAACGATATATCCTAGGACATGCATTGTATAGGATGATGATGGTTTGATAAGTTGATTGATAGGCTGTTGATATAAGGTTGAATGACATGTTTGCGACTGATCAAGAGTTTGATTTTGTGTTCAATGGTTCATTGTTTCGATTTTGATTTTACGATTGAAGCTTGATTTTGCTAACTGTTGTGATTGTTCCTATTTGTTTTGCCAAAGGATGAAAGTGATGATCAGTTTATTATGGATGATTTATTATTGCGTGAAAGTTTAAATGAGACGATGGATTTTTTTCAAATATTTGGATGTTTTGACGTGTTGGAATGTTTTGAGGCTATTTTTGGTGTTTTTGGATTTTGCGATGTTTTTGATTTTTTGTTTTTCTTATGTTTTTGGATTTTGATGTTTTTTGAATGTTTTTGGATTTTGATGTTTTTTTGAATGTTTTTGGATTTTGATGTTTTGGATGTTTTTGGATTTTCGCATGATTTTGATGATTTTGATATGGATGTGTGTGACAATATCAGTGCTCTATTTAGGATTTTGTTGAAAACCAAGCTAAGGTGGATTGATCAGATCGATGGATTGATGATGATGATAACATTGTTGAGGATACACAACAATGCAATGATAGTGTTATGCAACACAAGGATTCGATGGGATTGATGATGATAACATTGTTGAGGATACACAACAATGCAAGGACTAGATTGATCAGGATTGATAATGATAACATTGTCGAGGATATATGACAATGCAAGGATAGTGTTAAGCAACACAAGGATTGGGAAAGATATCCCTAAGATGATGATGTTTTGGATGATGTTTTGATTGGATTTTGATTGATCATGATTGATGAAGCTTGGTTTCTAACAAAATTTGTTTGGATGATTTGATGTGACGTTTGACGTGCAGCTTAGATGCGACTGATATCGATTGATGTTTGATGAAAGATGAAGACTGATAAGGAATGTCTTCCAATTTGATTTCATGCTTTCCAATGTTCGGATCACCACATAAGTTGGAGGATATAGACCAAGATTTATTCTCGAAGCAAGATGTACATATTTTCCCCCAATGTCTAGCAATGTATGGAATGCGATGGGTGGATGCTTAGATAGGTGTATGGATGGATGGATATGCAAAGGATGCCAAGGATTATCTTGCAATAAGATAAGGTGTTTGCATCAAGAAAGCTCATTTGGATAATGCTTCATGGCTCAGATAATGCTGCATAGGATAGGATCAATGAAAATTACCCATGTCAAGATGTTTATCGTAAGCAAGCATAAAGTGTGCCCCAGAATTTCACCAAGATCAAGATAATTTTAGATGATGGATGTAGATATATGTGAATGGATTGGATAAATGGTTCATGGATGGTGGATTTATTATGGATAAGATGGATGGAATGTTGGATTTATTACAAATGGGATGAGATGCTTTCAACTAAACTGGCGCACATAGATGCTCGATTCTACACATGATGCCTGTTTGCCAGGTTTTCATCATGGTCTTTCCCAAAGCGCCGCCCATGCGGTTTTCACTAGAGGACGATTTTTTATCTTTACTATTTTCAATCCTTTTTCTATTTTTTTTTTAATTATTTTTTTTGGATTTTTTTTTTTGCTTTTTTTATTTTTTTGTATTTTTCTGAAAGATTCATGCTGAACCACTTGGTGGTGTTGATGTAGATGCCCCTGTCATAATGTGCCATCGATATGCTTCATCAATACCAGGGTTAACTCTGTCTCTATGCGTACATCGCGATAAAGTGCCTTTTGAATCCTTATGATGAAGGGTCGTTGCCAATACATGGTCAATATGAGAATTGGATATCATGCGTGGAGGCATGGATGGAGTGCGTTTAGGGATAAGAGATGGATCAGTTGATAGTTTGGAACCTTTGACTCTCCAAACTTGGGAAGATGAGCAATGATGAGTGGATACGAAAGTGTGCGTGGAATTAGGACCAACTACTTGATATACTTTGTACGTCGCTTGAAAAGCCTGCTTTTGATTTTGTGGACATCTTTGATGGATACCTTTCCCTCTTTTAGTTTGCCCCACAGTTTCTTTGACTAATGGAGTTTGATAGGGATGATCTTTCTTTGTCTTTTTTGGTATCCATATGTATTTGATTTGTCCATTATGCTTCTCAGCTTCTTTTGATTTGATAATGTTCTTCGTACTTTGATTCAAATATTTCCTTTGATGTTGGTCCCAATTCATGGATGGGGTGATGGGTGGGTGAAGATTCATGGCATGGCTGGTTGTAGTATTGACACTAGTTTCATCATAAGGATTCTTCATGCTCCCTATGTTGATGTTTGCTTGAGATGAAGTTGCCCCCAGTATGGTGGTAGTACCTTTATTCTTTGACTCTTCTTGTTTTGAGATGTCTTGTTCAATAAACATGCTCTGACAAATGACCACTGTAGTTGACGTTCTTTCAATTTGCTACTCCGCTAACTCTGGATGTTCTATCTGACTTGTTTTGTTGAGCGGATAATGATGGATATCTTTATTCATGATGTCCTCAATCTGAGTTTGGGACATATTTGATCTTGATGTTAACAACTCCATTTGATTGTAGGAGTTAAGAATCTGCTCTTTTTGTGTAACACAATCTTGTTCTAGCTGAAGATCCTCTACATGTCCATCTGTAGAAAGCATCTCATGGGTAGATGGAGGAGTATGTGCTACATGGATATGATCATCATGCATAGATAGGAGAGTCTCCATTAAACTGTTGTAGTATCTTGAAGATACAAATTCTTGATCTTGAATGTTTTCATAATTGCTTTCGGCATGCTTTGGATCAAGTTCTTGACATGGGTAAGTTTCAAAGGATGGACTGCTTACAAATGGTTCTTGGATATTTTCATCATACCTAGGAAGTGGCTTAATATCTTCGTGATCTTTGAGTGGACTTGGATTAGGTGTTGAGTTGAAGATTCCTTCAATATCGGCAATCATGAGGTCGAAGGATGTCAATATGTCTTGGAAAGGACCATTGCTAGACCTTGGTGAAAGATTTTGATCATGCTTTAGCATAAATTCTTGAGATATGTCCTCTACCTCATTAGGTGATGTAGATACATTTTCAACATGATCACTGGTCGATGCCTCATTGGATGAAGCGAAAATATCTTTATTGATGGATAGATCTTGAACATTGTTTTCAACAATTGCAGTAGAGAGATTTCTAAGGTCTTCAACCATAGGGTCAAATGATGTTGACATTTGTGGAATTGGATCATTGTTGGGTATTGTTGGTGGATTTTGATCATGATAGAGAAGTGACTTCTGATTATATTAGTTTCATAAAGAAACAGTTAGCTTATGTGGATGCATTGGTTGCGTCATTATTTTTGTGTTGCATTTATGGTTTGAGTTGTTGCATAGACTTTACATGATGCCAGATTACTATTTATTATATGACTTTTGTGGCGCTTTAATAATATGTAATGCTGATGCTGCGAAGTTTACGTCGTTAGGCACAGCTTGGCAGCAGGAAATCTGCGATATGATCATTTGCCGTAAGTGCTCCTCGTTATCCGCGATTTCGACGTTTCTGGCGAGATTTATATGTTTGAGCAGATGCAGCATATTCGCCGATATGGCGAAGCATCAAAATAACCTTAATGGATTTTATGTTGAAAGAGTGGTTACTGTTCAAGTCGCCTGACTTGTTTTATTTATTTTTGAATGTGAATGTATTGGCGTTGGATTATGTTTAGATGTAATTTAATCCAACGCCAATACATTCACATTCAAAAATAAATAAAACAAAGACAATCAAGGACTCACAGTAGACGGACTTGGGACGGGAATTCTTTCCTAACCACTCCTTTTTTCAACATCAATCCCATTGGGTTTATTTTGATGCTCGCCCTGTCCTGCCGAAGCAGGTGGAATCGAGACTTAGTACCTGCATCCTGCATAAAACAAATGTCGTGAAACATATAAATCTCCATAGAAAACACACCGTGAAAGGAAATCGCAGGATGACGGGGCACTTGCAAGCAAGTGATGTCACTCTATCCTTTCACCAAGACTCACAAATAAACACACCAAACATTATAACAGCATAAACTCACAACATCAACGTATACATATTATTAAAAGCACCACAAAAGTCATATAGCATGATCACCATAAATAAGTATCATCTAACATCATATGTAAAGTCTAATGCAACCAAATAACCAAACCATAAATCCATGCACAACCAAAATGGTGAACTGATCACCCACACAACCAAGTACAAGATCTGTCCATAAGAGTAACAACAACATGAGGGGTATCACAGTAGTGGCCCTTCGCTATTGATGAAGAAATAGTTACATAGGAGTGGAGGTGTTAGGAGAATAGATAGTTTTTAACTATCATGGAATGGTGTGGACGTCAGGAAATTAGATAGTTTTTAACTATCATGGAATGGTGTGGACGGGGTATACATCATTTCTAATCTATGAATAGATGAGCTTATGAAGGGGAATTTAGTTATTTATTTATTGTAACCATTTTGTGTTGGGAGAGATAGTGAGTATTCAAAGGATTCTAGGACATCACTCTCTCTCTAGGCAGTTACCAGGGGGGCTCTTTATTGGTGGAATGGGGGAAAGGGTGGTCATTTGGGTGGTAAATTTTGGTAATACACTATTCGATCTTTTGTTTTAATCAATTTTCAAAACTAATCTAGGAGAATAGGCGAGCCAAGGATGCGGACATTTAAGTAGCATTTCAATTAACAAATATCATTTATGTTATCTTGGGAGAGGGAGTAAACTAGGCAATGCAAGGATGAAAATCTCATAGTTCTTGTTCAATAGAACTTATGTTAGTGCTAAGTGCACAAAAGATGATGATAGCCCAAGATTGGGTATCATTGGAATGCTTTACCTCAAGGTGAGACAGAAGGAGAGATTCGTAACTTAATTCAATATGATGATGTTAAACTATAGTGATTGACAACTGTTTAAGTAATAAAGGAAGTTATATATGAGTTCATAACTTAACCTATGTAGAAAGTCAGTAGTCTCAAATAGACAAAGGGGTCGAAAATAGATCATTATCTTTTATAAGTCAAACCTTTTTAAGGCTTGAAAGATTAACTTAGATCAAGATCATTGATATGAAATGTTAGTATTCTCTTGATATTATATTGGTGAGGGAATACCTTGAAAACTATGTTTGTTCATGTACGTATAGTGTGAACTCAAACAATGCCTAGTGGTCTAGGAAAGACTAAAAGCATTTGGTTCTTATGATTTGTTACACTTATGTTATTACCCTTGGAAAATCAAGGATGTTGATATTTCCATGTGTTGGGTTAGAGAAGTTAAACCCTAGTATTGAAACAAGGAGGATGTAGGGAGTCTATAACTCTTATGTCAGATATGACATTGTACATATATATTGATTGGCAGTGAAAGGTTGAGAAAACCATTGAACAAGACATGAAGGATGTATATCACCTTAAAGGATTCTATGATAATGTCGACACTCAATTTAATGAATCAAAGATGTTGGGTGTTGAATCTAGATAGTAAATGGCAGTCATAAACCCTAGATATTGCAAGAAAGCAACAAGGGACTTAGAAAGGTTGAAATACCTAAATCTTTACATTACATGTATATCCTAGATAAGGATTAGTTCTACGTCAAATTGGCTAGAATGGTTTTCTTTATAGACTAGTTGTGTCTAGAGTACTAATAGAGTAATTAAAACTTCAAATTGTGATAGTTCTAAGACAAGTTAGAGGTGTGTGTCTAGATGGCATGACCAATCAAAATGATCATACTTAGCTAGAAGGGATCTATAGTTGTATGGTCGATTGAGTTATGTAGGAAACATCACTAGGATTCGGATGGTGAAACTTGACAACTACTTATATCTATACCCTTCATGAAGGGTCGGGGTGCTACCAGTTAGGCAGTGTGTGAGGGACCACTTGAGTCCACGGTTGGAGGAAAAACACTAGGATGATGCTCTCCCTTTGTAGCAGAAGACTCACTGAGTCTCGTGTAAATCGACATCAACATTCTAGATGTAGTGAACTCCATGTTATGGTTTATGAAAATCAACCTATGAGGTAAAACTATTATTTATGCTAAGTATATCTTATGTGATATAAATGAATAGTGTAAGGAATTCTCTTGATTCTAGTTACTATTACATGTGAATTCTAGTTTGAATTTATCTGGAAAAGTTATACTTTATTCTTGTGCTTATACAAATATTTAAAAAAAAAAAAATCTCTCTCATGTTTACTAAGTTTATTTACCTTGTAAATTCTTGAGTTTACTTGTGTTTTAAGTGGATGTATGTTACAACAAAATTCAAAGGTAAATAAAAATATTATAAACACCAAACATTTTTTGGAAGGATAATATAAAACCAAATCAAAACACAATATAAACATTGTAATCACAACCATATGTACTATATATATGAGATTGCATACAACCATGTAAAATTTATTCATATGTTGTTTATTAAGAAAAAATGTCATAAATTATATTTCTAGAAATAAAAAGGACTACAAATATGGAGGGAAAAAATTAAATAATCTCAACATAGCAAGGATTTTACAAAGTGATAGAAAATTTTCTCAAAAGAAAAAGGATGTGTTGTACACAACACAACAAACCACTTTTTCATGTTTTTTGATGTCTAAATTGAGATGCACAATTATTTTAAAATCTTCACATGCATCTTAAAGTGGAAAAAAATGTAATGATAAAATTTGCATATCCATATTATTCCTATTGTATTTTTTGCCTCATTTTGAATATATATATATATATATATATATATATATATATATATATATATATATATATGGTGCAATATTGTGCAAAGTGGTAATAATTCCCCTAGAGTTTATGACCTATGATATAGACATAAATCAAACACTTGAACTCCATTTTTTTCCTTACACACATCTTATCAAAGCATTTTTTTGACACATATCCACATATTCGTGACACATCCACTTTTCCTAATGCATCTTATGTGTATGTCTAATGGTGGAATGTGGAAGGATAAATATGGCTATTGAAAACTTTACCATTATCTTGACAACTAATTATGGCTATATGATTATCTTATTGTAATGAACCTAAGTTAATTCGATAGTTATTAGTGAAGTTGAATTAGGAAGCATGGATTGCACTTTATTATACACATTTTACGTTTAAAAATATGGGTCTAATTTTTGCAATATTGAAAGTTAAATTTCTTCAATAGTATATCCAAGGTATAGGGATATATTAGTGGTAAGAGTAGTGTAGGATAAAAAGGAGAATGTATAAAGAGGGGAAGGTCTAGAAAGATAATGACATGGTAATGGAAGGAGAAGTTACACTATAAGGTTAGATGGAGAAAGCATAATGATTTTATAGGTATCATCATGCTATTAGAAATTACTCCATATGAATCACATGTTGATGATACTACTATAAGGGTATGCACATGAATATTTTATTGTAAATGATATTATTATCAAATAATATAATTGGTTCATGTTTTTGGTTGTGGGATTTTTCTTCAAAGAGGATTTTCCCATGTACATAATTATGTTATAAATTTATAATTTATACATTTTTCTTGTAACTAAAATTAAATCTATTTTGCATATTTATCTCTTGATAGGTTAATATGGACATTTTTAATGTTACAAATGATACAATTTGTGGTTCTATTTGAACTTCATAACTTTATATTGTTTGTTTCCATATGCTATTAAGTTCTTATATATGTTTCACTTGGTCTTTCCATTTAGGAGCAGGGTATCCATAGCTTTGATTGTTGAAATAGGAAGGCATATTTCATTTACACATAGAACATAAAAATGTATGCAAAATGGAGAAGCAAATCCAATTTGAATTCAACAAATTTGAAAACATTTTAAAAACTTCCAAACAAATCCAATTTGAATTCAACAAATTTGAAAACATTTTAAAACCTTCCAAACAAATCCAATTTGAATTCAACAAATTTGAAAAAAATTGCATCTAGGGTTTCAAAATTTAACATATCAATACATTTTAAACTCTAAAAAAATTGAATTTCAAATACTTGGTGCTTGTGATGGAAGTTAGGTTGATGAAGTTTGGAGAGATCAAGTTGAAGTTGTGTTCGCCGAAAAGAAGAAATCAATTTGCTCACCGTCACAGTCTCAGTTCACCGCACACAGGGAAAGCAATGGTAATTTTAGAAAGTGACAGTCGAAATGAGAGCTTTTGGTTTTTTTGTCATATGTAAAGGGGTTCAGTCGAACCCAGGTTTGACCGAACCCCTTTAAATATGATTTTTTTAATTTAGGTTTTGGGGTTCGGTCGAAGTAGGGGTTCGGTCGAACCATATGGTTCGACCGAACCCTAAATGAGGTTTGGTCGAACCATATGGTTTGACCGAACCCCGTGAGTTTGAGGAAAAGAAAAAGAACGAATTTTCCTTCCTCATATAAATTGTAAACCACTATTCTAAAGTCACCGCCATACTCATTCATACTTGCAACATTAAGTCTATTTAGTTTAAAAAGGCCCTAAACTTAATGTGAACATGAAAACATATTACAACACTAAATTAAGGCAACATTAGGCTCATTTTATTATTAATTATTCCTAAATTAAATGCGAAAAGGGGATAATTTTTCCTACACTACAACAGGTGGAGATGGGGAAGGACTCATAGGATTGGATTGATCATAAGAAGCATATTGATGATATGGTGGTGGTGGTGGTGGAAGTGATTGATCGAAAGTGGGGTTAATGTATGGTGATTTAAGGTATGATGGGGGTTCTCAATACTAGTTGGTGTAAGTTTGTTGCTAGTTTGTAGGTGGTTGATAGTAGGATGATAATGTCAGTTGTTGTTGTGGTGGTGGAGCTTGTGGAATACTTCCATATAATGGTGGATGTGATAATAGAATTGGATGTGGTATGAATGCTCAAATTTCTGCAATAATGGAGGTGTGAGTGCATGAAGGCTAGAGTGCAAGTGTGATTGTGAATGAATGAAAAAAATGACTAAGTGTTTGATAGTCATTTAAGAGAGGAATGAGAATGGATGCCTAGGATTGACTTTAGGGTTGAAGATGAATGGTTGAGATGCCTTGAGGCATCCCAAGCATTGTGAGGATGACATGGGTCATCCTAATGGAGAGAGAAATGGTGATGTGGAGGTGAGGTGGCAATGAGGTGGAGTAGCTTGCAAGTACCTTGGGAGGAGAAAAAGGGGGGATTTGTCTGATCCTCCCCAAATCATGGAGAGGATGTGACAAGAGAAGAATTTAAAATTATTCTTAAAATCTCCATGGATTTTAGAGAAAGCATTGGGATTTGGAGGAAGAATTGAAAATTATCTTTAATTCCTCCAAGGTCTTTGGGGATAATATAGTGGAATTAAAAATTCCACATGGGATCATGGGAAAAATAAAAAAGGAATTAAAAATTTCTTGAGAGATGGGGATAGATTTTCCAAAAGGAGAAAGCATTTCAGGGAGTTGACTTAAAGGTACATACCATAATTGGCATTAGGATTAGATTAAGGGTTGATCAATCAAAATTAGTGGTTGTGCAAATGATTCACAGGATAATGATGGGATTAGAGGCAAGTTGTAAATTACGAAGGATGTGACACTACTCAAAATTAATGGTGTGCACATCCTAATCACATGTTAATTAGATTAATCTAGATTAAGGAAGGATTATGGAGGATGTGACAATTAGAGAGAGAAAGAGGGGATGAATTAAAAAATGATTTAATTCATATTGGATAAATGACTAAATTAAATAAAATAGTCTATTTATTTAATCAATTAATTAAATACTTTAGGGAACATTAAGAATAAAAAAATTAATTAATTAAATAATGAAATTATTCAATTAATATGGATGTGGGTGCATAATAGATGAAATAAGGAATAAATTTGACCGTATAGAAGTGGTTGAATTCTGATGTCTACACTATCATTGTATTGTTACATAATTACATCTTTGCATCTTATAATTTCCCCCCAAGTGGTACTTAAGGGAAGTTTTTGGTGTGAATGGGGTGTTTTACCTAATTATTTCTCCACCTAGGTCCTATTCACATTAGGGTATGTGCATGATCATGATGGGCCAAAAAGTGGCAATATGATAGGTATGTGGCTGATGACATGTTTTTTACCCAAAATTGATGAAATGAAAAGGGTTTTTAAAGGAGATTCTTAGCTTTCTACCAATATAAATTATGCTTTACTTTGAATTTAATAAGTAATTATTATTCAATTTCTATTCAAATTACGACTAAAGTCCTGATTGATAGGGTGATTGAAAATCATCTATAACTTTCAAATGGTATCATATTTTTTGAATCCAAAACATGTGTCACATTCTATGCTTCATATACTATAGGATTAAAAAAAGAAAAATTGAATTTCATGAAGTTGTGACCAAGTTAAGGTGGTTAGACATACAAGTTTTTATATTTTTTAAAAAGTTGTAATAAAATTTAATTCATAATTAATTATTTACTTGGAAAGAAAATACAAAAAAATATGCATCACATCGGGGCATGAGGCCTCTGCTTATATCTAAAATCTTACAAAAAATAATTATCATTTTATTGTGGTTAGGGTGGTCAGATAGACACCTACTTATTTTTTCCCTGAAATTTAAGTACCACTGCATTAAAATTTTAATTTTTCACCAAATATATATATATATTTTTTAAACCTAGTAGTTTAAAAACTAAATTCAATTTTCTACATATTCTATTCTTACATATTTTTGAAATAATATACATAACTTATTCAAATTTTTATGTGAAGCTACCTAACTCTGATTTTTTTGATTTTTTTGCCACTTAAAGGTTTGATTTTTCCATGATGATCCTGCACATACCCATTAGTTGACTTAAGTTGACTTCTAGGGTACACATTGGATACATATCACTCTATTTATCAAGTCATAACATTCATAAACATGCCAATGATGATTCTAAAGATAAAATAGAAGAACAAAAATGGCAAGAAAAGATATGCGAGAAAAAGGTAGGAAACCTTATTGGAAAAGCATGGGGAAACATTGATGTAGATGCGTGCTCATAGGAGGTGGATGTTATAAAAAGAAGGGAATGAAACAATGCTTACATTCCTCAGTGGTTGGATCAATATAGGAATGTGAGTGTCAAATCAGAAGCAACTTAAAATAGAAGGAAAAGGTTGATCAATGCAAGCTAGAGAATATCAGGGTACCTCCTGAGTTGTGAGCTATGGGTCGGGTGTAGAATTCTGGGGTAAAGTTGAGTGAAGGTTGTAGGAGACCAAAAAATGCAAGCCATTTCAATTGTAGAGCTTTGGATCGACCACAAACAAAGAGAAACAAGCATGGGTGGTTTGGGGAAAATAACACTTCAAGGTTTGATGCTTCGAACAATTAGCATGGAAAATCCACAAGAAGTAAGGTGTGCACTAGTAGACGTTGGGATGGAAGAGAAAAGGTATTTAGGGGTGAAAGGATTATGCCACACAATGCAGAGGTATATGGCAGGAGAAATAGTCTGGTATTGGGTAAGAAATCTAGCAAGAGGCCTAATAGTTAAGCAGTGGTGGTTCCATCCTGGATTTTGAACCTGAGGATTGAGTGACTAAGAGAGTAGGAACTCATAGAAAAGTGGTGTGGTGAAGGGGCTTCTTGGGAGAAAGTTAAGCAATGGTGGCTAAAAATGTTTGAGAACAAGGTAAGTGTTCACCCCCTTGCACAGGATTATATGTTAATTGAATGCATAGATAAAAAATTGAAACATGAAATTTTGTGTGGTGAACCACGAATTTTCAAAAATTATGGGTTGTTTTGCATGGAGTGGGTCACAAATTTTTATATGAGTAATCAAAATCCATGTCAATGTGAATTTGTTTAGAAGGTCTCCCAATAGAGTATTGGAGTGGGGATGCCCTTATGGCAATAGGTGATGCCCTAGGTCCTTTTCTAGGGATAGACAAAAATTTTATCAATGGAAAACCTAGAGCGAAAGCTCAGGTTATAGTATTGGTGGATTTGGAGGGTGCAGTGGTAAATGAACTGGAGCTAATGAAATAAAATGGGAAATAGTGCCAAAAGGTGTCTATTGAGCATTCTGTAGAAAATTGAAAATTCCTTCCAAGAAGAGTGATGATAGCTAGTGGCTCTAATGTGGGATTGGTTGGGCCTGAGTATGTTCCCAGTATGAAGTCTATTTCCCCTAGTAAATTACAGTCTTTTGGGGAAGGTCGCAGGGTGTCAGAGAAGAGAAATAAAGGGAAGGAAGTTGGATCCAATCCTATACCCTTGAGTCCTAAAAAAAATAGGAAAATCTTTGCTCAACTGGGCATGGATGGTTTAGATTTGGGGGCATGTGAAGAATAGATAGACACTTCAAAAGCTTTGTTGGTGTGGAAGCCATATTCATAGAACAATGTGAAGGGTGGGGAGGGAAGTGATTTGGCAGAAGGAATAGGGGTAGAAATAAATGAATTCTTACTACAAATTGTAATGGAATCCAATGGGCTCTAGTAAGAAGAAAATGAGCCTATGATTGGTATGGGGGTGGGGACATAGCTAGATTCGTTGGAACCATCTTTGGGTGAGCTTGTGAAAGAAGAGGGTCAAATGTTGTTGGAGGCTACGAAGGAACTTGATGAGGAATTAGAGATCCCAAAGTCACCTGATACTTTGGGAATTTAGGAGAAGTTTGCAAAGAAGGGGAAACCCGATTGTGGGAAGAAGAAACCTTGGGGTAGGAAGTCTCACTAGAAACTGAGAGCTATTGATGGTGATGCAACTGAACATGCTAAGCTACCCATGATTTTGAGGTTAGGGAAGGGTTTCTGCCTTCTCAGGTCACCATGAGGATCTTATCATGGAATGTTAGGGGCTTAAATGCCCCTAAAAAACAATGCTTGGTTAAGTGTAGGTTTGATTTGGTTAAAGCATATATTGTCCTTCAAGAAACTAAATTGTCCATAGCATATTTTGACATACTAAAGTTAAAGTTGAGAGGTTGGAATGCTTCTATGGTTCATGATGAGGGTGCATCCAATGGCTTAGTGGTATCTTAGAAGGCACAAATGACTTAGGTGGAGGAGTTGGGGGTTGGGTCACATTGTCTTGATTGTAGGATTCAAAGTATTAACTCAAAACTAAAATGTGGAATGGTAAATGTATATGGTCCTAACTCTCATGTTCAAAAATGAAATCTATGGCAAGACATTGAGATCTTCCTAAACCAGCATCAAGGAAAGAATTTCATTATAGTTGGGGATTTTAATGCAATTTTGGAAAGCAAGGATACGCTAGGTGGCATTCAAAAAGATAACCAATCACAAAAGGACTTCAGGGAATGGATTGCAAGGAATTAACTATTGAGTATTGAATTTAAGAATGAAATTTACACATGGACTAATAGGAGAATGGGTTTTATTTAGATTACAAAGAATTTTTCCATATTTCTCTTTAGAGGTTGCCTTGATGCTTCCCCCTTCCTTTGGGAGGAAAGAATTACTCTTTATATAGGCTTAGATCATTACCCAATTCAATTAGAGATAATTGAGGAAAGAATTCCACTTCAATCACCCTTTAAGTTTGAAAATATGTGGTTTAAGGACCCTAATTTCAAAGGGTTGGTTGAATCCCGGGGTGGAAAGGTTTTCAATGGATGGCTCTAAGCTGTTTTTCCTAACAACAAAGATGAAATGGTAGAAGCAGAAAATAAAGGACTAGAACTGGGCTCAATTTAAAAACATTTTCGAAACAAAGGAAGAAATTGAGATAGAGCTTCAAGTATTGGAGGATACCATAATTTAGGATGGGATGAATTGGAAGAGCTATCTTAGGGAGAAATAATTGATGGGAAATATGAAGATGTATTAGCTAAAGAGGAAGAATTTTGGAGGTAGAAATCTAGGGAAATCTGGTTGAGAGAAGGAGATAAAAACACAATTTTTTCACAATAGCACAAAACAAAGGAGATCTGTCAAAAGAATTGAAAATATTAGGTTGTTTGATGGGTCTTTGGTTGAGGATCCCAAAGAAGTGGTTGAGGAAGCAATTTGTTTTTTCAAAATTTGTTGAACAACAAAACTGGCTCAAGTCTTAGGTATCAAGAGGCTCTCCTATGGCATATACCTAAACTTATCTCAATGGAATAGAAAAAAATGTTGAATAGGAGTTTCACAAGGGAAGAAATCAAAATAGCCTTAAATTCCAAATTCATCTAGACAAGGCGCCTGGTCTAGATGGGCTACCAGAAAGCTTCTTTCAAAAATTTTGGGACCTAATTGGGGTGGAAATGGCAAATGCCATTGAAGCATTATTGAATTTGTAGAATATGTTGTGCGATGTGAACAATACTCTAATTGCCTTGATACCAAAGAAGGAAGTAGCCAAATATTTGGATGAATTTAGGCCCATTTCACTTTTCAACACAATCTACAAGGTAGTGACGACGGCCATGGAAAATCGACACAAACTCATACTGCCGAAGCTAATATCTAAAGAGTAGTCAAGCTTCATCTTGAGGAGATCAATCTTGGATGGGATAATTGTTTCCCAAAAATCTATATATTCAATATAGTAACTAGTCCAAACAAGCTAGCATGCTCATCAAATTAGATATTAAGAAGGTCTATGATATGGTTGATTGGAGGTTTTTTCTTGAAGTGTTGGAGGCATTTGGCTTCAATAAAAGATGGCTTGACTGGGTATTCATATGTATCTCAACCCCATGTTTCTTAGTTTTGGTAAATGGCTCACCTGAAGGTTTTTTTGAGGTGTCTAGGGGACTCTGATAAGGGAACCCAATCTCCCCTTTCTTGTATATTCTCATGGTTGAAGCCTTGGGTCATTTAATCAAATCCAGTGTTTGTAGGGGTCAGGTGGAAGGAATTGAAGTTACCAACACTTTACAACCTATCTCACATCAGTAGTGTGTTGATGATACTATGCTAATGGGATCTACTAAGAGGAAGGAGGCCATCAGTATGAATGGAATTTTGGGCAAGTATTCAGTGGCTTTGGGTTAGGTGGTGAGTAGGGAGAAATCATAAATTTTCTTTTTCAATACTTGTGCTCACAAGGAGCAAGATATTTTAAGGGTGCTCAACTTCAAGAAAGGGGAGTTTCCGTGTACCTATTTGGGCATTCCACTCCATAAAGGATTGAAATCCATAGGACTATGGGATCCATTAAAATTCAACCTAAATGCTAGGATGAACTCTTGGAAAGGAAAGTGGTTGTCTTGGGCTAGGTGAATTACTTTGTTTAAGTCAGTGCTCTCTACCCATCCCATTTATTTGATGTTGGTTTTGGTGTTGTCCCCGGGTGTAGAAATAGAATTAACAAAGTAGTCCAGAACCTTTCTTTGGCAAGGAAATGAGAAGCGTAAAATTACTTTAGTTTCTTGGGATAAGCTCTATTGCCCTAAGGAGGATGGAGGTTTGGGGTTTAAAAGGACGAGCCTTCAGAATAAAGCTCTTGGGGCCAAACTAGTGTGGTGAATGCAAAAAGAATCACAGAGTAAGTGGGCCAAGATTTTGCACCGTAAGTATTTGGATAGAGATACTAATAGGGACATCTTAAACATAGTCAACCCTCCCTATGGTTCCTAGATATGGAATTTTATGCAAAAATGTAAAGGAGTGATTTGTGACTTTCTATCGTGGGATTTTCGTGATGGGAGCAAAGCATTGTTTTGGGAAGACTTGTGGGCTAATTATCCATGCTTATATAGTCTGATTGAAATGCATGAGGTAAAGGTCATGCTTTGCCACCTTTGGGGCATACATGTGAAAGACTATATCATCCAGAGTGAGGAGTTTAAATCTCCCTCAAAGAGAAGTGCAACTGCTAAAGGAGACCTTGGCAAAATGAACACTGTTGCTTCGAGATGGCTCAGATCATTTGTTTTGGGCAAGTGCAAGTATAGGAAAATATACTGTAAAGGATGGATTCATGATGTTACATAAGCAGTGATGCAATGGTTGTATTGTTGTTCCCCTGCATCTATGTTGGAATAGTATGTTCCTTCCCAAAGCAAGATCCTTCGCTTGGGCTATGGTTAAGAAGAAAATATTGACTGCTGAAAGATTTCACCATTTTGGTTTTCAAGGTCCATCAAGATATGTATTGTGTGAGAATGAAGAAGAGATGAGTGATCATATTTTTCTAGGTTGCCCATATGCATAGGGTTGTTGGAAGTTGTTGTGGGCACTTGTGGGGTGATCCCATAATAGTGGTTTACAATTTTTGGCCAAACTGGACACTGAAATTTTTATTTTTAACTAAATCTTCACATTCGGGCACCTATAGCGGCTAAACTGTGAGGAATTTGAAGATAGTGCAAACTAGAGTCTTATCAAATTTTGTCTGTAGATTCTAAAAATATTTTTTCAAAATTTTGGAATCAAATTGCACTTCTTTTCCATCTCCCACAAAAATAGATTTTTTTCAGGAAAACAACATTTTTAAAAAGTGACACACACCGTATAATGCATAACTTTTTTTCCATGAAGGATAAAAATTCTAATTCTTTCAAATTTAGATTTGTAGCTCTGATATTAGTGCTTCCACTTGGTTAGATAGTTTTTTATTGAATATTTTTTCCTTAATCAAGTTTCAAAGTCAAATGAATTACAATTCGCAAATGCTATATAACGCTTAACTTTTTTGTATATGTCAAAATTTATTTATTTTTTTTTGTTGGATCAAGGACTTCAATATCTAGTGCACTCATATTTTTCAATTTTTTTTTTGATAATATTCTATTTTTCCCACATGTGAAGAACAAAGAAATTCATTTTGATGAAAAACCTATGTTTAATAAAACTTAAAAACAAATACATAACAAAACCAAAACATATTAAAATTATATTCATTGGATAGCTTGTTCTGAGGAATACCATAATCATTTGAAATAAATTTTAAATGAATTCATTTGATCTCAAAAGATAAATCAAAAGTGATTTTTAATCAGCATTTTGATAGGTGTAAAGGAGACGCATTTATAGGTATGGTTTAAAACTAGCGAGGTTCTATCCAAGGGGGTTCGATCTAAGGTGATTTGATCAAACCCTCTTCAATTGGAATCCTTAAAATGGAACTTTTTAAGGCTTAAATCATTATATTTTCTAAAAATATGTGATTTTAGCTAAAATTCGTTCCTCTCAGGAATTGTAAACCACTATTATGACAGCACCCTGTGGGGTGGATCAATGCCCTTCCAAATGATCTTTGAGATTTGTTCTCTTCTTGGCCTGTCTTGAAAAGAAAATCATATTCATTGACTTGTGGATTATTAGTCCTTCAATCATGGTGTGGGAGCTTTGGAAGGAAAGGAAAAGAAGGCACTTTCAAGGTAAAGGAATGGGCTCTCCCTCCTCATTAGCAATATTGAGGTGATTTTGGTAGAAACCTTGAATGCAAAGCTGGATCTCAGAATGAGTAAAGACAAGTCTTCTTTTTCACAGTGGGATGCCCAGCTTCAGGTAGCTCTACCTTTTCTTTGAATCCGTGGTTGGGTTGGGAAAGGTGGTAATGAGACCAAGGAAGAAAGGGTGAAAGCTACTTGGACCCCTCCTCCAGAGGGTTGGTTCAAGTTGAATTTCGACAGTGCTTTCAGAGGTAATCCAGGGTTGTTGGGCATTGGTTACATCATTAGAGACTGCCATGGGAAGGTGTTGATGTCCACGGCTAAAAAGTTATCGTGTGGTACAAATAATGAAGAAAAATTCTTAGCTCTCATCCATGAGATCTCTATGTGTAATGAGCTGGGTGTGAAGAAAGTGGTTGTTGAAGGTGATTTGGTGCTGGTGATTAATTCCATCAGAAGAAGGGAGATGCCAAATTAGAAGTTGCAATCGATGCTTGATCTACCATTGAAGAAGTTTGATTCCTTTGATCTTTACATAGTGAACCATATTTATAGAGAGGGGAATGTCGATGTAGACGCGTTGGAAAACAGAGGGGTAGATGGAGCCTAAGCTTACTACCCATGTGTCGCGGGGCCATTTGTCCATGCCTTAATGGATAGATTTGGCACATGGGCAACTCTTTTCAACTTGGGAGTGGGTGAAGCAAGCTGCGAGTTGGCTTGATGTGGCACTCTTCAAGATTAAGTCCTTCACGTGCGCCTTGTTTTCCATTTTACTCATTCTGCACACGGGCATTTCGAATTCCGAAAGGTGGTATGATGGCACCCCCATTATCGTACCATTAGATATGTGTGGTGGCAAGTGAAGTTGCCTTGGTGGTAGGACTATTTACTCCACTGATTCAGATGGGATTGGATAAATGATATCGGATAGGTAGTTACTGAATGATCCTCATGGGTACTACGACATGCGATTTTCATCCAGATCGACAAGTAACTACAATATTAATAGCAAGTCCCAACACTTATGTCTGGCTTTGGCTATAACTTGCCTCAAGCATTTGGGCTGATGTAATCCAATGCTGGCCAAGCGTGCAAAATTAAGACAAAGTTTATTTAAGGCTGGATGATGGGCCTTTTGGCATATACAGTTTTCGCTATGAGGACCCCTATAAGGCTTTGCTGCTGCAGGCGTCAATCGACTTTCCTGGGTTTCATGATGGATTGGCGACTCAAGAAGATTTGTCGCATGAAGGATGTGCTCTACCTGGAGGCAGTTAGAATGGTTATTGGAAGATATTTTTCCATCACGGCCATCTAGCACCAGGTGGATATATCATCTTTTTTTCTCGCCACACTTCTTGATCTTGGAACAGCGAAGGTTTAGTGTCTGCTCTTGAATCAGGAGGTGTTTAAAGCAACTGTCATTAGGGATGACCTGGACATTGTTACTATGGCCAAGCTCAGTTTTCGTATTCCATGGCTGGATGACATGGTGCGTATGCTGCAGTAGGGGGTGCATGTGGATCGTCAGCCGTTTATCTTGTATGCGGATGCCCGGGCTCTCGCTTGACACAGGCGTTGGGCTCGATTGGGCTTGGATTTCCTTTACCGTCGCCTGGGCCTGCTTGAGATGGATGGTCTGCAATGGGCGGTGAACTTCGCGGTGGTGGTGGAAGGGGGAGGTTTCTACGATGATGTGGATTGAATCTGGGAATGGCATTTTGCTTTTCTACATTGCTTATGTTGCTTGGGAACCAAGTGTGGTGTTAATGGCAGGTTGTTTTTTGACGTTTGGTGATGTCTTAGTCTCTGGTATAATGTTGTGGATATATGACACTCGGGTCTCTGGTTTTATGGTGTCAATGTATTTTGATGTCAATTTATTTGGGCAGTCCATATTGTCTGATCAGTTTGCCCTCAAATTTTGGGCATGGATAGGCTATAATACTTTTTCGATTTCAATAAATTACATGCAACTTTCAGTTACATCTTACGAATAAAAAAAAATATATTAAGAAACATGTCATAATCTTATGTAATCCTATGTGTCACCTTGGCCTATATAGCCAAGGGGTTGTCTTTGTATTCCAAATCATCCTAATACATTATTAAGGTGTCAAATTTTTTAATCTTTGGATATAATAACATTTTTATCTCATGTTTGATCTCTCTTATTCTATTATTGATGCTCCTAGGTCTTGGATGGTTACACATTTAGCCAAATATTTCATGGTGTAGAGCATTTTATACCAAATATTATACAAAGAGATAAAAACTTGAATGTGTCTTTGTATATTTCTTTATATTTCCAAGCTTTTTCTTAATTTTCTTCCAATGCTACATCATAGGAGAGGTAAGTGGTCAATATATTTTAATTAAATTTTATTTAGATATTTTACAAATGTTAGTATTTTATTTGTTTTTTACCATCTTCTCTAGATCCAAATCTAGAACCATATTTGGATGAAAAAATTCTTGAGGAGAACCGCCATCAATCAAATCTCCTATGACATTTCCAACACATTATGGACAAAGTCAAGATAAATTATTAGGGAAATTAGAAAAAAAAGTAATTTAAATGATAGAATTAGTTTCAAATTGAAGGAATCCATAACAAACCCACACCATCCATCACATGCTTCATCATTAGAATCAATTATGAAGCAAGTTGACTTAGTGATGAGTCAAATCTATCAATTAAAACTCACAAAGTTACATGTGTAAAAAAATATGGAACAAAGATATCATATGATGAGGTGAAATAAAAAGGTATAAAAAGATAAATTTGTACTCTTTTTAGTGATCTCAAAATAATGCACATGTTGCCTCGACTTAAAAGAGATTCCCTATCCCTTTATGCAATCATGATGATTTAGAAAATATTTTTTCATATAGGTAGTGGATGGTCTTTAACCAACCTACTTGTAACAACCATAAGGTACTACTATATTATTTTTATAACTTTATTGTGAGTTTTTTCTTCTCAAAATTATAAATTATTTTGATTTGAGGGAGTTGAGGGTAGAATTGGAGGCTCTACCTAAGATAGAGTGATATCTCATCAGGTAGAAAACCAACAATGAAGACTTATAGTACAAAAAACTATTCATGTGGCAGTGTCAACAATTATTAAAGAGACCATGGAGTGTGGACTCTTCATGCAATTGAAAGTGTTATAAAAAAACTTATATATCATTGAATGCAAATGCTATAATCCTATGATAAAATATATGATCATGCAATGAGAAAATCTATTTCTATTGATGCCACCTCCCACCTATACTATAGTTGCTATCATTTATGCTCTAGAGGAGACCATGATCCATAGGGTGCAAAGAGTGTCACCACTCATGAGTGCACTCATTGTTATTATACATGTGATAGGAGGTTACATGATGATCAAATATTACTATATGGTGATGAATCATATAATATATTATTCATTGATGGTGCAATACAAATTTTACATAATAACTATATCAAGGTATTTTAATATAAATATATAACAAAATAGAGCGATCATTGATGATGTAGTACACAATTACTAGATATCATTCAACAAGAAGATACAACCAATGCCACTAATAAAAATGTACCTTTTCTTATATACACATTTGAAAAAAATAAAAAAGATATAGAAAAATCCCATAACATAGAAATATAAACAAGCTAGGGTATTGTATCTTTAAGAATAATATTTCTTTAAGAGAAAACCTAGGGATTTGAAGTGCTAAAATATTTAGATCCTCTTCTAGATAGATTGGCATAGTGACATGTCTGAAAGGCATATTAAACGGATTCAATTATGTGAAAAGAAAGACATCTTAATTAAAAATTTCCAAGATGAACCAACCTTTTCTCTAAACGTGACCCCTTATAATATAATAATAAAAAAAAAGTGAGTTTTGGGTCAATCCTTTCATACTAAATTATTTGAATCTTGAAAAATATGGGTGTAAGGGGAGTAAACCCCCAACATTGTTTAATCTTAGTAAGAGCTAGAAAAAAATGAATCAGAACTTTATAAACTATTTTAAGAGTATAAGTTTAAAAGTTTTATGATGATTCCACCACTAATAGTTCCATAAACATGTAGAGGTTTGACCCATATCTTGTGGGGAATAAGATGAATAATAATGTGCTCAATTCCTTGAAGAAAGATACATGAAAGATAGCATGCTTGAATTTGTTTTAAGGATGACAAAGGGGTTAAATCTGTAAGAGAGATATTATTCTTAATATTGTAATTTTTCTAGAAAATATTTAATTCTATAACCCCAATAATTTATCTAGAGTAAACCTATAAATATTAATGATAAAAGTGAACCATAAATTGTCATCATTAAAATGAAAATGAAAACAAAAATCACCTCTCACCAAATTGAGAAAGAGTTTCATAATCCCAAAATATTTCCAAATTATTTTACATACTAAATGATCCCTATATTTTAAATAAAGTGGTGGTGATGAGAAGGGATTGCAAACCAATTCATTTCCAACTCTTCTTTCAATATGGGGAACCTTATTTACTCTAATATCTACAAAGTTCATCTTCTAGGATCTAGAACATATAAATAATGAGCTAAAGGAAAATCATATTCAATAAAGTGGAAAGGGGAAAATATATTAAAGATTCTACTCTTGATGAATGAGAAAGAAGACAAGTGCTACCCGATTCCTGCAGTCTAAAAAAAAATTAAAAAAAAAAAATGAGAAAGAAGACAAAACATAAAAAGATGGTTTGGAAGATCTAGAGAATATTTTAACTAAATCCAAGATCTTTGAGCATGGGAAGTATGAATGAACACTCAATAGAATCATAGGATTTCTCAAAATTAGGGTTCAAAAGGGAAATTCATCTAGAGGCCTTGGTCTATATTATCCAAAACATAACCACCTTTTATAAACCCCATTAACTTATGTAGATCCATAGAGTGCATGTGATAGATGTGAACAATGAGGGTTTTGGAAAGAATATTTAATAAAACATTCAACAATATAATGAGTTTATAACTCATGGTTAGGTCTAGATCCCTACATTTGGGAATGAACTTAATATTTCCATGTTTCATTAAAGAAATTTTGGAATGGTTGTGGATATATTCATTGAAAACATGGAGTAGGTTAAGTCATGTGAAGTTGCAAATGCCCTTGTAAATATTAGGAAAAACTATCCATATATGATTGATTATCATTAGCCATATACATTTTAACATCATGAATCTCTTCTAAAATGAGTTGTGTCATAGGCCATGATTGTTGTGTATCTAACCTGTAGGCCAAAAGTACCTCTAGGTGCTACTTAAGTACATAATAATATTCCTACAAATTATTAAATATTCTTGATAAAACAACCTATAATATTCATGAAAGGCATGAAATATCTTGAGGAGAGAAGAAAGGATCCTATCTAGAGTTATATCAACTTAATATGATTTAATTTGATAGTATTTAGTGGTAGTAAGTTTCAACAAACTTGATATTATGTTATAGATAGGAAACACAGTTTTATAAGTACATGTTGAAAAGAGAAATTTCAAACTCACAAGTGACAAGAGTGAATTACTTAGTAGCAATGAATTTGAACCATTTGTAGACATAGTTAACTTTTATCAAGAACTTTCAAAACAAGATGGTGGTGCAAGTAATCACATAATTTTACTATTCAATATTGATAATAATGTTCCATAGTTGGGAAATAAGGTGGATGGTCACCCAATGAGTCATGAGTAATGTGATCAAAAAATTGTTCAATAATGTTTATTGGTGCAAAAACCCAATCCACCTTAATGATGTTCTAAATATGGTCAAAGAGAATAATTTCAAGGTGTACTTTCATGTATTTTGTTTTGCGTTCAAGAAGATATGGACATGTATTGCTGAAATATCATAATATTATCAAGATATTTGAGTATTCTAAACTTACTAGCCTCTAGGTTGGTCCATGTATACCACATATTTGATGTTGCAAGCCACTACTAAAATTTTTCATTCATGAACCCCAATTTTTAAAAAATAATACCATGTCTCTCTTTCTCCAATATACCATCCCATTGGCAACATGTTAATTTTACACTCAAGAGAATCTACCATATTAAAATTAGTGTATATGAGGCATTTAGAAAAAAAAGGAAGTTTTTCATTAGCCAACACTATAGTACCAGTTTTCAAGACCATGATCAGGGGTATAAATATTGACAACCCTCACCAATGTTCTATCAATTTCAAAGGTTATCCATATGGCACAACATCTCTTTGCCTAAAGGCAATACTGGTCAAAGATTTAACCTAGGAGCAATTAGCATGCATACATTACCATGTTTGTTCTCATGTGAAGTCATGCATTCAAAAGCTTCATTGCAAATGCTCATAAAGGTGATTTGAAGAAAAAATCATGTAACTTTGATTTCTTATAAATAAAAGATGTCTAGTAGGCCAAATTGTTGACACATAGTCCATATAAAAAACTTACAAAAAGCATCTATAAGACAATTAAAGTTCCAAGAGATAATATTTATGTAGAGGGATTCTCCATACATAGTCTACCAAAATCTTAAATTGATTACCTAAAACAAAAGAAATTGATTTAGAAAAATATAACCTTCACTATTAAAAAAAATCAATATGAAATGCAACATTTATTTTAAAGACATAACATTTTAACCATTAAAAACATACAATTGAGAGCAAAATTAATATGCAAACACCATACATAATCATAAAAAATATTGTGAAAAGAAATAAAACAATTCATAAATTAATAAACTAAACAAAAAACTTAGGTCTTCCATAACTTTTAACACTTAAATGTTTTAAATTAATATTGTCATTCATAATCATTATTAATTTAAAATGTGGTTAATTCACTCGTAAATATAACGAATAAGATTTACAATCCAAACTTAAAATGTCTTAATGCATTTGAGGAACAATGTAATATGTATGGATGCGAGTCCAATAGCCTTTAAATTCAGTCTCTTATAGTAAAAATGCTAATTATAATAATAAACATGAAACTCTGAATGCAGTATATCTACTAACTAATGGTCTTTACTAAGATTGGAATGCAATTTTCACCGTAT
Organism: Sequoia sempervirens; assembly: GCA_007258455.2. NCBI lineage: Eukaryota > Viridiplantae > Streptophyta > Pinopsida > Cupressales > Cupressaceae > Sequoia > Sequoia sempervirens. The sequence continues at coordinate 507,260,168 of VDFB02000003.1, forward strand.
AGATGGTTTGCAAAAGGGTCAAAACTATAAGAAGTACGCCTGCCATAAAAGAGGCAAAATACCATGGCTTTGGGCAACGCTCTTCGAAGAACTCGTGAATCAACACACTGCATTGGTGGTGCTGGTAACGCTCATTCATACTTTTCAAAAACTTCGGAAAAGGAGTATTCCTATCCATGATTCCCAGGCGCAAATCCTTGAACATTTGAGCTACTTCCTCATCAGTCCCGAGATAATTTTTTATAATATTCAATTTCCTCAACAGGGCAATATCCTCCTTGGAGTTAATTAAGTTATCCATTATATACATGTTCAAGGAAATGTTTGGTTTGAATGGAGACTCGCCGTGCCTTTGACACTCTTCCAAAGCCAGGAGGTTTCTCAGGAGTATTTCTGTGTCCTCGTCAACAATGATTTGAGGGATGACAAGTACACAGGGTTGGAAAAGACTATTATGCTGAAATTCGATTGCTACTTGATTGCTTGACCGAAATTCAATTCCAGCTTTTCGCAACTTTTCTATTGAAGGTAGCAAGCTTTCATCTACTGTAGAAAATGTCTCGCTTTCCCCATCTGCATTTGGATATGATATGAAACTTGCAATCAGTTTGCTTGACAAATCCAATAGATGTCTTGCACTTTGAAAAGCCCTTACGATGCTATCCTCAATTTCCTCTACATTTTTATGGATTGAAAACGGATAGCCTCGAAAATATCCGCTGATGCAGGAAGATAACTGTTTAGCTAACCTTTTGTTCCGCTCTTCCCCAGGGCCCTTCAACTGCAACTGTAGGATCTTTTTTAGAACACAGAGAGGAATCTGATTTTCCAGCTTCAAAACGTCCAGTATAATCTCCCTTCTTTTAATGTTAATACCTCTCTAGCATTTGAAATCAAAACCGACATCGCATAATTCAAGGAACTCTAGAATAAAGCATGCATTCATGGTCGTTATCCAGGCAAGCGTCTCTTCATCCCATTCAGTGGCGGAATCTTCGTAGCAAGCTCTGATCTCCTCCTTTGAGTTTCCAACCATCGCGATTAACTCTTCTATTGTCATACCAGGGATCCTTTCCAATGTTCTGTCCACTGCTTGGAGCTTATATTCATCCATTGCAGTCAGGTGCTTGTGTTTCTTGTGATGAAAAATTCCAAGAGACACAACCAGAGGATCATAAGCTGCTGGTTTGGTTGCCCGTCTTTATGGATTCAGGTACCCGATATATAGATACACCACTGGACGTTTTTCGTTCATTGTGCTTTCCAGATATATGTATGCATTTAGCTTGATCGATCCATACAACAGTGTCTGTATTGTTTTTGCCTTCCATATAACAGTTCCTGGAAATCAAACAATGTGATCAACTTTTACCAAAAAAACAAAAAAAGGTAGGAAACCAAATCCACACCTTATAGTTTAAAAACTGAAAAAGTTCAAAAGTTTACCACTGAACAAATAATCATATGTTCATGTAGAAATGATGATACTAAAAGGTTATTTTTTTAATATCGTTAAAACTATATTTTGATTAACAAAAATATAATTATTACTTTTAATTTTATTAAATAAAATATATTTTTTTATTGATTGTTTCACTGTTGAATGATTAATAAATAAATAAATAAAATAAAATAATAAACCTTTAAAAATAAAAATAAAAAAATATAGTAGAAATAAAATTAATGAGCATAAATTACTCTTTGGATCTAACTTTGTTAATCCCAAGGTAACAATTAAAGGAAAAAGGTATTCATAGCCATTAGTAACTTACACGGGTCCTACATAGTACGTGTTTGGTGAAATTGAATTAAAGAAAGATTCGCTTCTAGATTGTTTATAAAAATAGATGCATGAAAGCTACGTAAAGACAAGGATATTATTTAGACATAAAACATAAAAATATGTCTCTCCAATTTTATGTTTTTCATTAATATTTAAATCTTTTGAAGATTATTTTAGTGAAGGAAAGGACAAATCGATGCTCTTTCATATATTGAGCAATAAGAATTTGAACAAGATTACAAATGATTAATGTAAGGATAAATCAAATGATCAATAATAAAAAAAAATTGAAAGTATGTAGGTAATTTCAAAATTGTTTTAGTGATTTCAACATTGTTGTTAGATAGGATTATTGGTCTTGATATAATTGGTAAAAAAAAAAATTGAAAGAAATTTAACTAATTTTCAACCTCTATAAACAAAGGTGAAAAGCATTTTTTGCATCGTTAGAAAAAAAAATCTGAGTGTTGTACAAATCAATGTTGAAGAATTCAACTATTCCATGAGATTTTGTGAGATTGGCTATGGGGATAAGAGCAATCTTAGTGCATCTACTTTTTGTACTTGATCTTGAGCATTAATAACATTAAGGTAGTTAACCAATTGCTAACATCAAGCTAGCTTTTCCTTTAGATGCTTTCCAAGATAAATTCTTTGAGTTTCTATGGTGAATTTTTTCATTTTTTAGCATTTTATTTCTCTATTTTGAAGAACATTTCCATCTTTGAATGTATTTCCATGTATGTATTATGCAAGTAGAATAATGATAACTTTTATATTTTAAAGAATTTTACTATTGAATTTGAGTGTTCACATGTCATTTTAGTATCAAAGTAGTTTTATGATCTTATAGAAATTATGGAGTGATTCTATTGTATGAATTTTTTTGAATAAAGAGGGTAAAGATTTATTTCACCTAGAGAAAATCAGTACAAGGTAGTTAGGGCCCATACTAGGCCCTAAGAGACAAAACAAAAAGCATAAACCAGGGAACAAAAATAGAAGAACAAAGCACCCAACAAACCCATCCAACAAAAGAATCACTCAACCACATCCTCTGAAATAAGCCTCTCTCACTACTGAGAATAATCCTGGGTTAACTACTCCCAACCAACAACCTACTAGCCATCAACATGCTCAAAATCCCATTTAGCCAAACAATCAGCCACTCTGTTCCACTCACGAGGGATATGAGTAAATGAAACATACTCAAGCCTAGATCTCATATGAAGAATATGCCTACCCACTGATTCCAACTACCAATTAATCTCCTTCAACTTCTTCCCAATTAGAAAATTCACAAGGACTTGGGAGTTGGATTCACATATGATTTTACACAAACCAAGAGAACAATCTCTCTCAATGGAAAAAATAAGGTCATCAAACATTCCATGAGGTTATTAGTTTGTTTCCCTTGTACATGGAGAAGATGAAAATAGCCTTACTAGAGCTATCCCTACCAATTCCACCAATCCCTACAAGACCAGGATTACCAGAAGAAGAGCCATTAGTATTGATTTTCAAAACATTCTCAGGGGAAGGGGACCATCCGTCCTCTCTCTAAACCGTCTTCTTGCTTTGCTAACCCCTTCACACACAAAAGGAACCAAACACATGCTCATGTAAACCCAAGCGATTTGCAATCTCTCCATCTCCCTTCTTGAAAGGGAAGAAACCTTACATTTTTCCTCCATAGTATCCTGAATCATGAAAATAATTCTCTTCCAAAACTATTGAATCATCAACCGACATCCACAAAAGATCCTATGATTCCTCTCAAGCAAAATTTTCTAGAGGATGAAGGTCAGACCAATGTTCCAAACAATCTAGAGAAAAGAAACCTGTGTTGCTGGTCTCCCCATGCTACTCCAAAATTCAATCAATGAGGAGGCATGCATGCAAGGGTGTCTCTAGATACCCCACAAAAAGTGCCAAATCAACTTAGCAAAAGGGAAATGAAAGAATAAGTGGGACAAGTCCTCCTCACAGCAGCCACAAAGAACATAAACATAAGGACCCTAAAAACCCCACTTCTAAAGGTTATCCCAAGTCAATCATTTATTCCAAGAAAGCATCCACAAAAAGAAATTGCACTTGGGCCAAGAAAAATTGTTGCAGATATTTTCCCACCAGAGAACTTCTCGGGCCCCCCATACTTACAAGAAATCAACTCTTGGTAACCACTAGCCACTATGTAAACTCCCCTATGATCATTGTTCCAAGCCAAAATATTTCTCTCCCTAATAGATTTGCACATTATTCCATCAAGAGTATTTCTAAGGTCAAGACGATCCTCATCAAGACCACCAATAGCCCACTCATGGGGTCCTTCCATCTGGAAACTTCCACAAGCCCACAAAAATGGAAAGATTTGAAGTCCTCTACCTAGGACCAACTAGCCTCCAAAAAGTGGTGACAAAGATCTTGCAAATTGGGAAACATATACATGATAGGAAAAAAGTCATCCCAAGAACGAAACCAAAAGAGAGCATCAAAACCTCTATTACAAATCTAGAATAAGCCATCCTTGATCAATTTATCATCCTTTTTAAGTGTTTCCCAAATTACTGAACCCTTACCCAAAAGAAATAACTGAGGGACATCCTCCTTCTCCACACCATTCAAATATTTATTAGAGATGATCTTGGACCAAACATGATCTTATTCAATACACCATCTCCAGTATAGCTTAGCTGATAAAGCTAAACTTATAAACTAGATTTCCACAAGCCAAGACAACCAAACTTTTTCGGTCTACAAACAATCTCCCACTTCACTAGACTCTACTTTGAGGACTCCAAACTATTATCCCATAAAAAATTCCTAGCCAGAGAGTCCAAATATTTAATAAAGCTAGAGGGGGCCACCTGAAGCATACACTTGTAATTGAGCAGAGCCTGCACCATAGACTCAAGAAGCAACTACCATCCTATAAAAGATAGCCACCTCTAGGTCCAATGATTTACTTTCACCCAAAACTTGTCTAAAATACTTTGCCAAGAGCCTCTACAGAGGGCACTAGAAGAGAGAGGAATGCCAAGATAGGTCAAAGGAATTTAACCAATATAAAACTTCATTGATCTATTGTCCTGAAGCAACATATATATCTTTGAAGAAGCATAGGAGTGTTAAAAAAGAAGATATATGATTTAACTTCATTGATCTATTGTCCTGAAGCAACAAGGTAGATATCCAAAAAAAATTGGAAATTTGTAGCCTCTTTGATAGAGGCCATTCCCATTAGAGTTGTATCATCAAAAAATTGCATGTGCAACTGGGGAGGCAGGCCACTACCCCAATGCCACCCATGAATCAGACCTTGATTAACATAATTCTTAATAAATCTATGTAAACCCTCAGCCACAAGTAAGGAGATAAAGGGTCCCCTTGACAAAGCCCTCTCAAAGCACCAAGTGAGGAAGGCTCCCGATTAACAAGCACCAAGAAAGAAGTGGTTGTGATGTAACTCAACACCCACAAAACCCACTCCTCAAAAAAATGGAAAGCGCCAAGCACTTTCTGTAGAAAAGACCATTTGACCTTGTCATAAGATTTCTCCATGTCTAATTTGATAAAAAATGTTTTCTCTTTAGAAGCCACCATAAAGTGAATAGTTTCCACAACAATAGCTACACCTTCCCAGATCTACCTATCAATCACAAAGCCCCCATGTTCCTTGGATATCAGCCTTCCAATCTATCACTTCAATCTTTCCACGATTAGTTTTGAAAGAATCTTGTAGACCACATTAAAAAGGGCTATAGGCCTAAAAAGACTCAGCCTATCAGTCCCCTCACAATTAGGAATGAGAGACAAGAAGGTAGAGTTCAAAGCCCTCAACATCTGCTTATTCTCTTAAGATTCATGAACCACTTCAAGTAAATCCATATTAATGATGTCCCAAAAATCCTAAAATAATTTAATCAGGAACCCATCAAACCCTAGAGCTTTCCCCTTCATCGTCTAAAAATTGTGGCCTCCAGTTATTCTAGGGAGATAACACCCATAAGATGTTCATTCATCTCCAAAGAAACCAAGGAATACTGGAAAGAATCTAATTTTCATCCTCCATCACATCCAACAAATCCTCCCTAAACAAAGTGGAAATTTTTTGAGAAGCCTCATTAGAGATATCCCTAAGAGAAGATAGATGATCACCCTTGGAGTTCACAAGATAATGGATCAAGTTACCATGTCTCTTAGCCTTCACATAGTTGAATAAAAAAAATAGTATTCATGTCACCTTCCTGCATCCACTCAACCCGTGCCTTATGTCTCTAATAAATCTCTTCTCGCAACTCACACTCCTCCAAAAGAGAATCCTCAGAAAGGCCATGCTCTCTAATTCTATAATCTAGTACATTGCAAACTATAATTTCTTGACAAAAAAATACATTTTCATGCCAAATTAAGGTTTACCCTATTGCCACCAGTCTACCATATAATCTTATAGAGAGGGTTATTATGGCCACATAATTTGAAACTTAAAAGAGGGGTTTCTAGCAATACGAGTAGAAGAAGAAGATAGCTTGATTGGAAAATGATTTGAACCCCACTAGACCAAAATCTTTGAGCTAGTGGACTAAGGTCCACTAATCCAAAAACAAGAACTCGGGAACCTATCCCGCCTCTCAGCAATACCATCTTGTTTACACCTCCTATTATTCTAAGTATAAATTCTATTACTAGGTTTTATATCCACTAAGTTTAAGAAAGAGATATTATCCCTAAGGAGAAGAGAATATAGCTCCAGCCTTTGCATTCTACCATACTTATCCTCCAACTTAGTGATACCATTAGAGTCACCAACAACAATCCAGGGAAGTATGGGAGAAATGCTTCGAATATACCAAATATGAGACCATAATCAATGATTCCTAGGCATATCAATAGGCATATAGATGTTAGATAATATAACCATCTCACCTGATTCTAGACAAGAAGATACTAAAGAGGACAAATCTACCAAGTACTCCATAAACAAGCCACACCAATACCCTAGTTGACAAGATGATAAGATCTCAAGGAACAAACTGTCCCTCCAATGCCTTAGTTGACATGGCTCAAGTGAACTAGACATGGAGGAATGTGAATGTTAATGAAGTACATAATTATCTAAACCTTTTAGATATCAAACGCTAAAAATGTAGGGTACAAAGGTTTTTTTGGACATCTCGACAAGCTCTCTATCCAAGATGGCAATGCAAGTTCCAGCTGATAGTGTGGCTATTAGATGACAACATGGTTCACGAATGATAGTGCGCTATGTTGGTGTCTCATACAAAAGAAAAATAGGAATCATCATAGAAGGACACAAAGTATAGTGCATAGATTTCCAGACATGAAAGGGGTGTGAATTATGAACGTACAAGATTAAAGGTATACATATAAAGCTACTGAATGGAAATGAGATGAAAATGAAAATGAGAGGTTTTAGATGTCACTGGAAGTATTTGATGAAGTTCAATATTGCTTCAAAAAGTTCTTCCACTTTCACCTACATACACAAGACCAAAGAGAAATTTTTGGGTAGTTGTGTAGGAGTTTTCCTTAGTCAAACCCCCATATTGGTGTTCCTAACTCCACAAACAACCTTAGACAAGGTAATGAAAATAGAAATGAAATGATAAAGAAAACCATAGCTAATCAAAGACAAAGATAATATGCTCAATAAATCATCTTGAAGAGTTACCAAGTGAGGCTTGCTAGTGCGATAAAGGAGTAACAAGAACCTCCAAAATGACAATGGATTCCTTACAAGATGAGCTCATGTTGCAACAATGGAGTTTACTTTGAAAATCATTGAAGAGCTCGTTGCAAGATGTGTATGTAGATTGAAGAATGAATTACATATATGCAAAGAAAGAAATTTTTTTTGGTTCAAACGGTCTACCCAAGCGACTCCCAACAAGGTTACAGGTTGGAAAAGTAGTTACAATACCAAAACGTGATAGTTGTAATGTCTCAATGGACAAATCAACCATTAATTTTTATGGGAAACTAGTATGGCTTGCAGGAATCCTTGTGACACACATAGGTCCATTTGAAAATCAAACTCAACAATCAAGAAGTTGGGAATTCTAGATGGCAAGAGATGGTCTTAGGTTGAGAGAAAGCATAATTATCTTAGTTTATCTAAAGAGGAAGGTTTCTATAGTGTGAAATTACATAGGATGTAATTTACATTATAGTTTTCCCCCACTTTAGTGAGCATATACATATTCATGAGAAAATTCAAACTAAAATAAAATTGGAAAGCATATTTTACCTAGGATGTGAAGGAGAAGCAGAGTCTTCTATGCATGCATAGTTTCCCCCAAGGAAGATACTTGAATGAATCCTGCATAGAATGATTAATATAAATCACCACAAACATATTAGGGAAAAAGTTAAAATTTAGACATCAAAGATTGTATAGAAAAAAGATGGTGTTGATATGTATGGGTAGCAACCTGTGTTATACTAGGGGTCATATGAAAATACAACCGATCTACGACATCTAAAAACTATGTTGTAGCTCCACAAAAAGGAGAAATAAAAAATCATAAAGACAAAGTCTAGTGGGATTCCCAACCCTATGCTAGAAAAAAGATACGATAGTTGAATATAGACATATTTAAAAAAGAATCATAAGATAATATATTTGTAGTATGAATGAGAGAGTCCCTACCCTTCCCTATGCTACACAAAAGAACACAAATTATTCAAGGTCCTATCATAAGAGAGACATGGGAGAGAGACAGGTAGATCATCTGAATATTCAAGGTCAGTATGATTCATATCGACAATATCTATATATAATTATGTATAAATCATCATCATGTCCCTAAACATTTTAGATCTTGAACAAGGAACACATGGAGACAAAGTAAAAATAAAAAAATTGGGACAACATGGAAGAAGGCCTAAATCCATCCAACACTTTGCATTGCCCCCAAATATAAAAAGTAAAATTACTAAAAAGAGAAGTGCATGAAAGATTATCTTCTATGTATCCAAGTATCTATGAGGGTATCTTGGGTCCTTCAAGAAAGACTACAAACATATTAGTATCAAGTATGAGGGAAAACAAACAAGAAAACAAACTCTAATTTAAAGACATGAGGGGTACTTCTCTAATTGATTATGTTCAACAAGTCATCCTCCTCCCAATCTAGATCATAGGGGAAATGAGGGAGATCTCAAAATGTAACAACAACTAGGGAGATACTAGGCATTTTTCTTGCAACAAGGGCTAGAGATGTGGTGCTTTGATATCCCCATCTACTAGTTCCAACGAGTTGAGTGTCATTTAATTTATTAAAGTAGCTAACAAGGCTGAAATTTCCTCCAAAGAGTCAAACATACACTTCTTTAGAGAGGAGTGTGGTGACTCATCTGTAAGTGGTGGAAGAGTAGGAGCCTAAATGAAAACCTCTAGAAGAGGAGTAGTGATGAACTCTAGTGAAGAAGTGATATCTTCAATGATAAGGAAAAAATAAGAAAGAGTAGTAGAAGGAGCAAACTTCTTGTGACAGGATTTAGGGATAGGGTCCTACTCAAGATTATGCTTGGATAAAAGGATAGATCATTTAGATGTGGGAGGAGCATACAAGGCCACACTAGACATGACCTTTGTATGGGGTATGTCTATGGGATGCACAAGTTGATGAACATTAGGAAGAGAAGTTATGAGAGGTAGTTCCACAGAAGGTGCAATGAATACCTGCACTCTTTAGGGGTGAGGTTCAACCACTTCTCTTGAAGGGACCAAAATTAAGACAAAAATAGGAGCAAAAAGAGAAGAATACTGAGGAGTTGAAACAAATGGCTTAACCCTGGTATTCTAAGTGACATCATGTTCCCACATCATTGCACATTGATGATGCTTATGCCCATGCTCAATTTGTTTTTGATAGAGATAGGGATGAAGAACATGTGCCTTTGAAGATGCTGAAGTAATTGGTGGACTTTTCTTCACAACCATTAATGGTGGAGGGATAGGCTCAAGAGTGTAGGATCCTTATCCTCTACCGTGGGTGCCTTTCCTCCTTACACTTTTTTGGGAAAGTGGAGGAACAGGAGAAACCATCAAAGGATGAGATGTCAAAGCCACATGTGAAGGGGTAGAAAAAGAGGACTAATCACCCTTACTATATATAGTAGGGTGAGGTATGTTAGGAAGAATTGGAAGTTTGAAGACATGGGGTTTCAACTTCAACAATGCAGTGGCCTTTCCTTTACCTATGTTGGGAATAGTCAAAGGAACAGAAGGGACCACTATAGGGTGTGAGGCCTTAGAAGAATGAGGTCTACTCAATTAGACACTTATGGAAAACAAAAGCATGACTTCATTCATAGAAACTTGTCAAGGAATTCCTAGTTTCACTCTAAACAAGTTAGATTTCATTATCATGACAAATGTCGTAGATATGGGTTTAGGTCCCACAAGGACTAATAGAGAAATGGATCCCAAAGGGAGAGAGAAAGGCCAACATGCATGCTAATGGTAGCCTTGTACTCATCATATCTTTCCCTATGCAAGCCATTGATGAAGAGTTTCCCCTTAGTTATAACATTGACCCTATTGGTAGGGTCAACCATAACCCGAGTAACAACTTTATCATTAACTTAAGTTTTGATGTATAGGGGAGAGTACTCTCCATGGTAGGGAAAGTCATTAGGCATAAAAGATATGTCAGGTATCTTGGCATTTTGACTTGAAGGAGGGATTGGAGTGATAGACACCATATTCACATGTACATGACATCATCAAATGGTGTTGAAGAAGAAGTAAATAAAATTGGAAGAATGAGGTGGGAAGGGATCTATGTAGATTTGTAGCTCTGGATGTTGGCTTTAGCAAAAAACTTGTAGAATTCTACTTTTTACTATCAAGGAAGATGTTACCACTATCTATGTGGTCCTAAATTAAATGTCTTAGGTGCACACAATGTTTGATTTCATGTTTGGTCACTTGATGATATTGGCATAATTTAGAAACATCATACCAAATAGGGTATGGATTTTTTTCACAAAATGATCTAACTTCTTAAAGGGTAATTAATTTATCTTTTAGTATTTTTTGAAGTACACTTGAGTAAAAATCAGATAATTTTGTAAAAACTCGATTACATTGTGACCCAAGTATATTATTTTCATTAGTTTGAAGGATAGTTACCGCATTAGCTTTTGATTCATTTCTCTTTGACCCTCCAAAAGAAGACACAAACCCAAAATCATTAGGATGTGAGGATAAGGTTAAAGCCCCATACTGGGCTAACATCCATTGGTAGTGATGTAACATAATACATAGTTGAGAAAAGGAAGGATATTTCATCAAGCAGACTTGTTCCCTTAACACCGATTAGAGACTTCCCATGAACATCCCCTAGATGTCATGGTTAGATAGGGCATAGGTAATTTGGAAAGAAAAAAGTTGATATCAAGAAATGAAATCAGTTATCTTCTGATTTGAAGTTGTTATTTAGAATGGACAAGGTCAACAATAGTGACCTTAGAGCCAATGTTCGCTTGGAACCATTGTAAGAATTGATTCATAAGTTTGTCAAAAGAGAAGATAGAGTTATCATATAATGAGAAAAACCACTCCGACATGGTCTCGCCAAGAGATATATTAATGAATATTTGTGTATCTCTAGAGAGAAGAGATTCACTATAAGGCAAGCCATAGACATGTCCTCTAAGAATTGCATGTATCTTACCAAATAACCTTTTGTAGTCACCCTAAATTTGACATTATTTCTTTTTAATTAATTAAATATTATTATTTAATTAATTTAGTCATTCTTAACCTTTAGTTAATTAAATATTTATTATTTAATTATATCTTCAATATTCTTTTTATAATTAATTAAATATTTTATTATTTAATTAATTATATCACCTTTTCAACTTAAGTTTTTTAAATTAATTAAATGATTGAAATATTTAACTTTGAATTCCATCAAAATATCCCATTCTTCTAATCCCATTTGAGTTAATTAATACATATTTAATTAACTCACTAACCTTCATTATCCCATCCTCCAACTTTTAACTCCACCCAAGTTAATAAACCCTTGGTATATTAACTCAACCTACCCTATTAAGTTAATTAATCCTTGATTAATTACCCTAACCCCCATGTCTAATCATCATTATCATCATTTCCCCAATTTTAAATCCATGCACATCTCCCCAACCTTGTCTCAAATATATGAGAAATCTCACCTGCCTCCACTATCTTACACCTAGCCTCCAAAAATAAATGACTTATCTTTCGAAGAAGTTCCCACTCATGTGTGAGCACACCTCATCACTCTTCCCACACTCCATTGTGACACTTTTCACAATTCTAACAAGCCACACCACCTTGGTCCACACCTCACTCTCTCAATCAATCTCAACCCTCCATTAAACAATAAATCGTAGCCCTCCATCTCTCCCCTCCAATTTCTATAAATTGGAGTTTCATCTCCTCATTTGATCATCTTGAGAATTCATAGCCATATTATGCTAGTGCTGTGAGCAATCCACAATCCAACTTGTGAGAAAATCTTTAGGACTTGGGTGCAACTTGAACTCAATCCTTGACGGTTATTGAAGGTATAATTCATATTATGCTTTTAATTTTATTTCATGTGTTTTGTTATGCCTTTGATGTCATTCTAACCCCCTCTACATTTGGCATGTCCAGTGGGACTCACATCCCTGCTAATTGTTTGTGTGAAGTTTTGTGAATTTTAAGTGTGTAGGTCTCAACCTCTATCAAATTGTACTTATGCTCTAACTAGTTGTGCATGGATGCTGACTTTTAGCGCCTTTGGTCAAACTTGTTGTGCCCATTTTCAAAGTAGTGGCACCTGCGTCCATGATATTTGTGCCCAAATTCACCACTAGTTTCCTTGCTATTTTTCTAACCATTTTCTATTTTTGTAGGGTTTGTTTTGATATTTTAGGGTTATATTCTACTTTTTAACATACTTTGTATTCTAGTTTAATAACTATAAGTAGACATTAGATCTATTTTCTCTTTTATTTTTGCAACTACAACTATGAAATTAAAGAAAATGATAAAATGGATCCACAACTTAAAAGAATCTAAAATTTACTTAGGCCAAACGACTTCTTTAGTCATGAATCACCATTCACATTTCATTTTGGGGTTTTAAAATTAACCAAGTAAAGGGTCAAAAGAAAACATATTTCTCTTAAGTCTTGGAATTTTTCTATTTTTTGGTCAAACTTTGGTTTTATGCACCTATACCAAAAATTTTGGCACCTGCATACTAACTTGCAATGCTTGTGCTCTTCCTTTTGATGCCTGTGGTATGACTAGCAACACTTATGAGGCAACTAGTTGCACCTCTATCATATAGAACAACACTTCTATTTTAGGCTAGATAGTTTAGTCTATTTTGTTTCATCTTAACTTTTGAAGCCCTTACGTTACTAATCAATTGGGAGAATAATAGTAATTTTCATCTTTTGAATTTAGAAAAAGTTAATGTAATCGGTGTTTAAACTAAAATTGTGCTAATAAATCTTAGAAACGCAGGTGCAATTTTGTTGTTTTTTTTGCACTTCTGTTTTAATTTAAATTTTGTTGATTTGTAGTTCGGTGCTTATGTTTTTGTTTTATTATAAAGCTACAATTCTATTTTTTCATGATTTTTAGGCTAACAAGTTGAGCTAACAAGTGGTGCAGTTGATTGATTGTGTAAGATAAAATCTATCAAACTACTAATCTATGGTTTTGTAGGGCATTAGTACAAGACTTTTGTTTTTTCCACTAAATTAGGAACTAAAGCTATATTACTTGGTTAATGGACTTGCTTTCCTTGTCTGGAAGAGTGCAATAGATGTATGATCACCCCTCGCACTTAGCCTGATCTTGGGAATTAGAAATATTTATACTTCATTTTTTTTAGATTGTGTCTAGGTAAATCTATGGTTGCTAGTTATGTGTGTATGCTCTCCCCTCGTGCTTCATACGATCTTGGGGATCAAAAAATCTAGCATACCTTTCCCTTTAGGAGGCCTACCTAGGGATTTCATCACCCTAGGGGATGACCTCAACCACATGTTATCAGCGAGGTATATAATTTCCTAAGATGCTTGGAGTCAGCAGAAAGTCAAACTACTCTAAATGAAGTACATCAAGGTATTTGTGAGGTCCATTCTAGTGGACTATTGTTAGCTAATAAGTTGCTACGTACATGATATTATTGGCCTATGATGGAACAAGATGCAATTAATATGGTCAAGGTATGTGAGCCTTGTCAACAACATGGTGACTTGATTCACGTACCATCACAACAATTACAACCTATTGTTACTATGTGACCTTTCTCTCAATGGGAGTTAGACCTTGTTGGAAAGATACATCCTACATCATCAAATGGTCATAAATTCATAATAACTTGCACTAAGTATTTCACTAAGTGGGTCGAAGCTATACCTATGACCTATGAACTACAAGGAAACAAATTTCCAAATTCATAATCCACTACATCATCTATCACTTTGGCATTCCTACTTCCATAGTCATAGAAAATAGATGCCCCTTTAAAAACCAAGAAGTCTATAATCTATGCCAACAATTCCATATCCAACATCATTTTTCCACTTCATACTATCCACAAGAAAATAGCCAGGTTGAGGCCACAAATAAAACAATTTTGAAAATCTTAAAGAAAAAGGTCAATGAAGCTGGTCGTGATTAGCACTTGCAACTCAATCTCGCCTTATGGGCATATCATACTAGTATTCACACACCTACCAGAGCCACTCCTTATTTCCTAGTATATGGTGGCGAGGCTATCTTTCCAATGGAGTTTGAGCTCCCATAATTGAGAATTCCTCCACAACATCTTCTTGATGATGAATAATATCAGATAACATGTCTTCAATAGATGAAACTTCTAGATGAGAAACATTTAAATGACCTCAATCACCTTAGAGCTTATCAAAACAAGATTCTTAGAAATTATAACAGGAAGATCAAACCTAGAGAATTTTCTATTAGATATTTAGTCCTTAAGGAAAATCAACATAATTTATAGGAGCGAGAAAAGAAGGGCAAGTTTGAACCTAATTGGATAGGGCCTTACATCATTACAAAAAAATATGGATTGGAGGAATATATCAGATAGCTACCATGGAGGGAGAGCCCCTTGAATAGCCCATGAATATTCTCCATCTCAAAAAATTATTTGCATAAAAAGAACCAAGAAAATAAAAAGATTAGAAAAATACAAAAAAACCAAAAAATCAAAAAAATACAAAAAGAAAAATTAAAAAAGCAAAAAAGAAAAAATAGTAAAGATAAATAATTCATCCAATTGTGAAAACCTCTTTTTGGTGCTTTGGACAAGTACCATGGTGAAAACCTAACAAATAGGTGCCATGTGTAGGGTCATGTCCACCATCTATTAGGTTCTTTTTGCTTCCATCCACAATAAACACATGCCTTGATTCTAAGATTAGAGAGCTTCTCACCCATCACATGCATAGCAATACCATATCCCCATCCCCCCTTGATGTCACTTGGTTGACCCTCCCATAATAAATAATAGAGCTTCCATGATTATCACCATCATGCGCCACTTGTGGCCAGCATAAATCTCACATGACTATTTTATTGTTGGATTACATTTGACTGAAAGATGAACTTCCCTAACACCACACAATCATGAATTCATATTTGTGAAATGAGGTGAATAGAGGTTCCACCTTTTAGGAGATGGAACACAAGAACCTGGGTTTAAGACCTTCCTCCTATTTCCTTTTATTTTGTTCAAAGAAACCCTAGAGATCTCAATCTAAGGATGAAACTAGGGAAAGAGATTTGAAATAGGGTGTCCTAGGGGTGTGATTAAAGACAAAAAGGGGGTTCACTACCAAGCAAAGGCTTGGAAAGAAGAAGATGCAAACTATATGCAAACCTAACTATGCAAACTAAGATATGAAATTGAAAATCAAAATAATGAATTGAGAAAGCACAAAGGGGAACTTGGAAAACTAAAGATTCTTGAAACAAGGTTTGCACTCCCATAAATATAGCTTTTAATGTACACTAGAACTCATATGCTAGTAGGGGCGATTTAGTCCTAGTTTAGGGTTTTGGGCCAAAACTAAAATCTAGAACTACTAAACCAAGATCTACAAAATTTGCTTGAAATCTGGTATACTAGGACTCATATTCCACAAGTGGTGATTTAGTCAGAGTATCAAGGTTAATCTAAAAATCTGTATCTTCTAGTGGTTTCTTGTAGCTTCCTTCCTTTCAAATCTTCGACTCAAAAACACTGAATTCTACTTTGTAGGTGACTTTCCATGATCTTGCAATGTAGATGACAACTTTGACAACTTTCTCCAATCTTGCTCTTCAATTGATCTTCAACCTAGATATGCAAATCACACATCAAAGAGAGGGAAAATTGTTGTTTTGTTAGTAGATAGGGGTTTTCCTTGGTCAAACCCCATTTTGGTAATAAAATCTTGAAATGAAATGAAATAGAAAGAATAAATTATGAATGAACAATATGCAATGTTGTAACTCACCAAACCCTTGGAATAAAGGTTGCAATATTGTATGTAATGGTTAGCATGAATGTGGATCTTTACTCTTGATTGTATGTTGTAGATCTTGACTTGAATGCTTGCTTGAATCATAAAAACCTACATCACAAATTTTAGCTCAAAAAAACATGATGCATGATGACTTTGGCATGATGCTTGAATCTTGAATAGCTCCAAAATACATGATAATCTGCTTTTGAATGCTCTTGTGAAAGTAATCTTGATTGCTTGTAATGTTCTAGTATCCGTAGGAGAAAATATTTGAAATAACCTTGTATTTATAGTTTTTTTATGCCAAATTTCTCAAAATTACGACATTACAAGTTGACATCAAATATAGGAGAATAAAATCCCACCAAGAATTGAATTCAAAATTAGGTCCAAGCTAAGTGAGACTCATATGCCAATTGTGGCATATGAGTCCCAGTAGGCTAAGCTTGGGACACAAATTTCAATAAATGTTTAGTTTTATGCTAAATTTAGGACCAAGCGCTGAAACTTAGGTGGGATCCATATGACCTAAGTGGCATATGAGTCTCAGATCATTAAATTTGGGCCATACAATCCAAAATCATTAAATTATGATTAGTTATTTGATATGTATTAGGATTATCCTAAAAAATATGCATTAATTAAGGCTTGTGGATGCAAAATAGGACCAAATAAGTCATAAAGAACCCCAATTTTAGTAGGAAGGGCCCAAACAAGTGTGAAAATAGAAAGGAATACATTTTCCTACACTACAAGTTGGAACAAAGGTATTTGCACTCTCATGTGCAGGATACATGTAACCCCCAACATACTCATGAATTTATACAATGGTGTTTGTATAAGACGTGAATTGGGCACAAGTACTTCCAACCCATCCTTCCACTCATATCATCTGTAGTGGGAAACATTCTTCAACATGCCTAGTTGCTCATTCCACTTCACCCATCCCATAATAAAATTCCATCCCATAATAAAATCCCACCCATAATAAAAATCCTATTATCCCAAACGTACTGGTCACCTGCATCACCTCGAGAAGAACAATGCAAAGGCAAACAACATGCATGCCTACATAAAGCCCTGATGCTTAATTGTCAATGTAATCCATAAAGCCCCCTGCCACTTCACTTGCCACCCATTGAAATCCCCTCCATGTTTTCCCAATAGGATGAATCCTTGGTCTAGCAACACCTACCATTCTTACCTTTGGCAAGATATTTGGCTCTCTTGTTAGGATTTATTGTTGTGATCTTGAACCTACGAAATCACCAAGTCAAGGCCACCTAGATCCTTTCATATCTTGGTGTGTCAAAGGAAAGGTATAGAGTAGGCATGGGTCATTTGTATGGCATTTTTGTGATTAACCTAATTTTCTAATGATTTGTGATGCCTTCACTTGAGGGGTCAATAATATTTCATTCTGTTATACAATCCCCTCTATGATCCACTAAATTCATTGAAAACCATTTAGTGACAAGGTATAATTTTATGTTTGCACATTTTTTGTGAATCTCAAAGTCCATGCAAGGTACATGATTGCACCTTTGGTCATTTATACCACTGGATCATAATTTCCTTTGCTATATCAAACTTAAAGATTGGGTATGTGCAGGATCTTGACGGGCCAAAAAGTGGCAATATGGTGGGTATGTGGCTGACGACTATTTTTTTTCCCAAAATTGATGAATTGAAAAGGGTTTTTAAAATAGATTCTCAGATTTCCACCGATATAAATTATGCTTTACTTTGAATTTAATAAGTAATTATTATTTAAATTCTATTCAAATTACAACTAAAGTCCTGATTGATAGGCTGATTGAAAAACATCTATAGCTTTCAAATGGTATCACAGTTTTTGAATCCAAAACATGTGTCACATTCTATGCTTCGCATACTATAGGATTAAAAAAATAAAAAATTGAATTTCATGAAATTTTAACCAAGTTAAGGTGGTTAGACATACGAGTTTTTATATTTTTTTAAAATTTTGTAATAAAAAATTCATAATTAATTATTTACTTGGAAAAAAATTACAAAAAAATATGTATCACATCGGGACATGAGTCCTCTACTTATATCTAAAATATTATAAAAAAATATTATCATTTTATTGTGGTTAGGGTGGTCAGATAGACACCTACTTCTTATTTTTTCCCTGAAGTTTAAGTACCACTGCATTGAAATTTCAAATTTTTACCAAATAGATTTTTATGTTTTTTAAACAAACCTATTAGTTTCTAAACTACATTCAATTTGATATAGATTCTATTCTTACATATTTTGAAATAATATAGATAACTTATTCAAATTTTTACGTCAAGTTGCCTAACTTTGATTTTTCTAAATTTTTTGCCACTTAAGGGCTTGTTTTTTCCATGATGATCTTGTACATACCCGATTGCTCACCATATTTTTCTAGCATAATTCCCCCATCCCCTTTTTTTCTTTCCTAACACAAACTAACACCCCCCACCTTTTCCATCTAACTCATATCCCCTTTTTTCCTTTCCTGCACAATGTATCATCACACAAAAACAAGAAAGCATTCGTACCTACACTCACATGCATACAATAAGGGAATTTTGAGTACAAAATTGAAAAAAGGCCATTGATGTCACGGATACACTAATGAATAAGAGAGGGAAAACTATCACAAGGCACATATTACTATTAACAACTTTGGCTAAGAAATCTTCCACTCCCTCTTAATTATTTTACCATGATGCAAATCAACCATTACAAATTAGTTGTAAAATTCACTATTACCGCAAAAGTAAATGTAAACAAGATGACATCTCAGTTATAGATTAGGTGTTTTCAATGGAATACACATCGCATCAAACATCATAGACATACACCACACATAAAATATGCATTCATTAACATAAAATCATTTTACATCATAAACATGTCATAGATACACATTCATAACCATCACAATGCATCAACATTGATATCAAGGCATCCATCCAT
The DNA here is from genome assembly GCA_007258455.2 of Sequoia sempervirens. Taxonomy (NCBI): domain Eukaryota; kingdom Viridiplantae; phylum Streptophyta; class Pinopsida; order Cupressales; family Cupressaceae; genus Sequoia; species Sequoia sempervirens. The sequence goes on from VDFB02000003.1 coordinate 507,279,480, forward strand.
CATCCATTCAGACATAAGCAATTACCATGAATTTAATAACATTTCTCACTACATACTTTGCAACTAAAAATAAATCACATTCATCAATATCAATTATAAACATTTTTAAGTAATACACACACAAGTCCATCACAAAGTTCTAATAAATGCTTCAAATGCCATCAATTGCATACATTCATCATATTCCATACATCCATCAAACTACATAATCAATAATAAATATCATTATCTTTCGCATAAACATCACATCACAACTCACAACCATACATCCATCACATTAACATTGCAATGTTCAAATAAATGCTTCAAATGTCATAATTAATATATGAAGATCATAATTAATCCTTTTAGAACATCTAAAATTGATCATAATTATATGTAACATCACACCCACATTCAATCATCTACATAATAACATCATAAACATAAATCATGTCACATGCATAATCAATAACTATCTTGCATAATACATGATTAGTACCATAAAAACCACCATAATAAATAATCTTACACATAACAACATCTGCACAAACCATATAAGCCAAATTCATCATATCATATATCAAAAATAATATAATGTCATGATACAACAATGTACAAAATTTTCTCGTGTGTAGAAAAAAGTTGAGCCCATCGAGGGGAAAGAATCCAAAAACTCATAATCAACTACTCTATGTTGCCTACATCTGACTGTGCAAACCTTGCAGGTTACCTCTGAGGTAGTCATGGAGAACCCATAGACACTAATGGCCCTGATGGAGCTGGCATGTAGGATTTTTTGCTGATAGTGACAATAGGAGCCCTCTAATCTAGTGGCATTGCCTCCTCATATAGCCTCCTCCACCGCTCTGCCTCCTTGGTGGCTCTAGCAACCTCTGAAAACACATAAGCTAATGCACCATCACCCCCTAAACTAACCTAAAACCTAAGGGATAAAGAGCATATCGGGTTTCCGGCATCCTTCAGCCACTAGTACTCGTGAACCCTCTGCAAACAATGCAAATGACGGGAAATTTTTGTCATACCTTTGTGTTGCTACCTAAGCTCCTCTCCACTAATCGCAAGGTTGAAAATGATTTTTTGAGCCCCCTAATGCCTATTTATAGGCATTTTAACCCTAATTGCACCCAAACCCTAATGTCTTCTATATTGAATGCATCAAAGGTCCTATACCATCTTCATTCCTAATCTTGTTTCTCCATTTCTTCTCCTGATTTTCACTAAATCCCTCTTCTACACCATCATGTGCATCATTTTAACCCGCCTTTTTTCGAGATGGAGACCAAAAATATTTTTTCAAATTTTTTTTGGTCTGTTTCTTGAGGGTGCATCAAAATTTTAAACTTCTTTGATGCATCATCACTACGGATGTCACATCAAAGAGGGATAAAATGTAGTCACCCTAAACCTAACATTATTTCTTCTTAATTAATTAAATATTGTTATTTAGTTAATTCACCCATTCTTAACTTATTTAATTAACTATTCCATATGCTTCTTATAATTAATTAAATATTTTATTATTTAATTAATTATATCACCTTCTAAACTAGAGTTCTTCATATTAACTAAATAATTGAATTATTTAATTAATTCCATCAAAATGCCCCATTCTTCTAATCCCAATTGAATTAATTAATGAATATTTAATTAACTCATTAACCTTTATTATCCCATTCTCCAACTTTTAAGTCCACCCAAGTTAATAAACCTTTGGTCTATTAATTCAACCTACCCCATTAAGCTAATTAAACCTTGATTAATTTCCTTAACTCCCATGTTTTAATCATCATTACCATTATCTCCCAATTTTTAAATTCATGCACATCTCCCTAACCTTGTCTCATAATATGAGAAATCTCACCACCTCCACTATCTTACACCTAGCCTCTAGAATTAAATAACTTGTCTTTCCAATATGTGCTCACAAATGTGTGAGCACACCTCATCACTGCTCCCACACTCCACAATGCTAACAAACCACACCACCTTGATCCACACCTCACTCTCTCAATCAATTTCAAGCCCTTCATTAAACAATCAATCCTAACCCTCCATCTCTCCCCTCCAATTTTTATAAATTAGAGTCTCATTTCCTCATTTGATCATTTTGAGAATTCAGAGTCATATCATGTTGGTGTTGTAAGCAATCCACATTCCAACTTGTGAGCAGATCTTCAAAACTTGAGTGCAACTTGAATTCAATCCTTGAAAGTTATTAAAAGTATAATTCATGTTATGCTTTTGATGTCATTCTAACCCCCTCTACACCTTCTCTAGGCCCCAAGCTCCAAACTAACTTCCTTCTATAGCTGGCAGCTGGCTTTGATTGTGGAACAAATTCTCACTCTTTCTGCCTCTCTGGAGTATATTACTTTCAATCATATTCCTCGTGAATGGAATGGTGTTGCTGATTGCTTGGCTAAATGGGCTTCTGATCATATTCATGATTGGAATTTGGTGGATCGGGGTCAACTACCCCCGGACTTGTCTCATCAATTGGATCACTTGGTTGATATTGATAGGGCCATTTAATGTCCTTGCTTTGTAACGTTTCCTTGATTTAATAAAATTTTTACCCCCTTGATGTTAAAAAAAAGAGTCTTTTTGATATCCCACCTGTTGTCTCAACCTTTTTCCGCACGCCATTGTGAACCCAGTCTAAAATAGCTGGTATAGGGGTCATTAAATTAGGATCCAACATAGAAGAATCACCTTTTGTTCCCTTCTTAATCTTGGGTGATGTATCAGTTAGTGTCAAAGATGAGCCATAACCAATGGCACATCCTACAGAAACCATTACATCCTTGGCTGCAAGTTCCAGCATATGAGTCAATCGCAAGTAAGCCAGATAAATATCTTTGTTGCCAAGACCTGGAACAATTTTTATTGCAGCAGTAACTTTTGCGACAAAATTTCTAACGAGTCATCATGACTCACTGACCATCCTTTACTCCCCACATTACAATAATTTGAGAATCTGTAAATTCTCCCTCCTTCATGTTAAAATAAGTAATTACTCCCGCATGCAGAAAATCTAGGAATAATCTGAGTCAGAGTCAGTTTGTTTTTCAGTTTAATTAGAAAAATCAGTCATAGTTCAGTTTGCATGAAGTAGGTTGCCGGAAGCTACTTAGAAAGTCTAAAATAAATCCAATCGAGTTTTGTTGTAATGTAGAAGGTTTTTTGTTCAATAAAAGATCAGAGCCGCAGCTCTATTTTGGTGTGAATATTTTGTTTTTCTTTCGACTCTGCCTTTCTAACAGAGTGGTATCAGAGCTAGGCGATGGATAAATGATTTCAGAAGATTGAAAGCTAGATGCTAATCGCTAAGATTTGTGGAGAGCTCCTGTTTGTTGCAGAGATATAGAAGATCCATTGGAGATTGCTATTAGAAGCCCAGATCCGTTGCAGTTTTGTTAGATGCGAAGCTGTGAGGAGATTGAACATTAAATTGCTGTCAATTTTAGAAGACGTCGTAAGGAGAAAGGAAGTGTTGATCACAGATAAAGTTGTTGCCAATAGACATTGCAAGTTCGCCGCATTGTAAGCCAAATTCGCTGGATAAGTTGAGCACGAGCAGGGTTGGAGATCAAGCGGATTGTTCAGCAGAAGATCTCTTTGAAGAACCCAAAATAATTTGAGGAACATGGCTTCAGCCAGCAGAGATTATGTTCAGCTGCAGCTTCCACCGCTCACAGGGAAGAACTATGATGTGTGGGCCATTAAGATGGAGACTCTGTTACGAGCTCAAGATGTTTGGGATTACATTAAGACTGGATATCCTGAACCTGCAAATGACGCAACAGAACAAGCTCTCACAAATGCACAGAAGGACCAATTGAGGTTAAACAGAAAGAAGAATGCACATGCATTGCATCTTATTCAACAAGCAGTGGATGAAGTTATATTCCAGAAAATCATGACCACGAAATCGGCAAAGACAGCATGGGAGATATTGGCAACGAGCTATCAAGGTATGACCAAAGTAAATACTTTTAAGTTGCAGAATACTAGGAGAGAATTTGAAAGCCTACAAATGAAAGAAACAGAGAATATCGATTCATTCATGAATCGGGTTTTGATCATTGTAAATCAGTTAAAAGTATATGGTGACGAGATTAAAGATCAAACAGTGGTTGAGAAAATTCTCAGATCTCTATCTACAAAATTTGATGCGGTAGTACCAGCTATTGAAGAAGCCAAGAATTTGGCTACACTGTCAGTTGATGAATTGATGGGATCACTTCTATCCCATGAGGCTAGAATAGACAGAAATAAGAAGGATTCCTCCATAGAAACTGCTTTTAAAAGTCAGGTTTCTATCTCAAGAGACAGAGGTCGAGGTAGAGGTAGATCAAGAGGCAGAGGTCGAGGCGGAAGATATGGCAGTCAGAGAGATAGCAAAGAAGAGCGAGAACAAGAGAGTGGAAGCAATAGTAGAAGCTTCAACAGCAATCAAATATTCGATAAATCAAAGGTGAAATGTTACTATTGTAATAAATTTGGTCACTATGCACGAGATTGCAGGAAGAAGATGGCTGATCAAGGAAAGCAGAGTGCAAATGTAACTACAGAAAGTAATGATTCCCTGTTCTTAGCTTGTAATACAATGCATGAATCTGCTGATAACATTTGGTTATTAGACAGTGGTTGCAGTAACCACATGACTGGCAACAAGAATCTGGTTGTAGATCTAGATGAATCGGTCAAGACAGAGGTAAAATTGGGGACTGACAAGACTGTGGATGTAAATGGCAAAGGAGCAGTCAACATACTGACCAAGCAAGGGGATCAGAAGACAATTTCAGAGGTATACTATGTTCCAGGTTTGAAACATAATTTGATTAGTGTTGGTCAATTGATGGAGAAAGGATATAGAGTTATTTTTGAGGGACATGATTGTCTCATATATGACAAACCTCCAAGCAAGCAGCTGATAGCGAAGGTGCAAATGACGAATAACAGATTGTTCCCTCTGGTCATGAAGTACAGAAATTAGGTCAATTCTTTTGCTCAAAAGGCTGCATGTGTTGATGATTATTGGTTATGGCACTTTCGGTTTGGACATTTGCATTTCTCTGGTTTGAGATTATTGCAGCAAAAAGAGATGGTTAGAGGATTACCTCCCATCCAAGAACCCTCCAGTATCTGTGAATGTTGTATCTTGGGAAAGCAGCACCGTGAAAGTTTTCCAAGAGGAATTGCATACAGAGCAAAGAAGCCATTGGAGCTGGTTCATACAGACTTGTGTGGACCCATGCAGACCCAGTCGCTTGGTGGAAGTTATTACTTCCTCACATTTATTGATGATTTCAGCAGAAAGACGTGGATTTATTTTTTGAAGCAGAAGTCTGAGACTTTTGAAAAATTCAAAGAATTCAAAGCCCTAGTAGAGAATCAGAGTGACAGTCAGATCAAAGTATTGAGATCAGATCGTGGTGGAGAATATGATTCGAATGCATTTCATGCCTATTGCAAACAACATGGAATTAGAAGGCAATTTACAACCAGCTATACACCACAGCAAAATGGTGTAGCAGAGAGGAAGAACAGAACAATTATGAACATGGCAAGGAGTATGTTGAAAGGAAGAAATTTGTCAAATGAGTTCTGGGCAGAAGCAGTTGCATGCGATGTTTATGTGTTAAATAGATCTCCTACAAAAAGTGTGATGAACAAAGTTCCACAAGAAGCATGGTCAGGTATGCCTTATAGTGTATCTCATTTTAGAGTGTTTGGATGCATAGGATATGCACATGTACCTAGAGAACTAAGAGGCAAGTTAGATGATAAAAGTGAAAAGTGTATATTTATTGGGTACAGTGAGCATTCAAAAGCATATAAATTATATAACCCTGTCACCAAAAAGACTATAATCAGCAGAGATGTGGTGTTCAAAGAACAAGATTCATGGAATGGGAGTGTGGACAAAACTATTGATGCAACAATACCACACATAGAAGAAGAAGATGTAGCAGAAAATGAGCAGCAAAGATCACATGAAATGACACCAATCAGGGACATGCCAACAAGGACTCCACGATATTCTGAACAACATGGATCATCAAGAAGGTCAATAGATCAGAATATTCCCGGCTATCAGTCAAGTAATGGTAAGAGGAAAATGAGAAGTTTGCAAGATATTTATGAAGATTTAGATATTAGTTCGAATTTTGCATTATTGTCATTTCAACCCTCATCATTTGAAGAAGCTGTCAAAAACAAGAAATGGGTGAAAGCAATGGATGAAGAAATAAAATCTATAGAGAAAAATGATACTTGGAATTTGGTTGAGTTACCTAAAGATAAAAAACCCATTGGTGTGAAATGGATCTACAAGACGAAGTTGAATGAAAAAGGAGAGGTTGACAGATTCAAAGCAAGGCTTGTAGCAAAAGGGTTCTCTCAGCAACCAGGAATAGACTTTGGAGAAACCTTTGCTCCTGTAGCCAGGTTGGATACGATAAGAGCAGTCTTGGCAATAGCAGCTTCGAAAAAGTGGAAAGTGTATCAGATGGATGTCAAATCAGCCTTTTTAAATGGCATTCTTGAAGAGGAAATCTATGTGCAACAACCTTCAGGTTATGAAGTTGAAGGTCATGAAGACAAAGTTTACAGACTGAAGAAAGCGCTCTATGGACTTAAACAAGCTCCAAGAGCTTGGTATAGTAGAATTGACAGTTATATGATTAGCAATGGATTTAGCAGAAACAACAGTGAACCAACTTTGTACACAAAGGTAAATCAGCATGGGAAAATTTTGATTGTTTGTTTATATGTAGATGATATGATTTATACAGGTGATTTTGAACTAGATCAGTTTAAAGCAGCAATGAGTAAAGAATTTGAAATGACAGATCTTGGTCTTATGAAATATTTTCTTGGCATAGAAATTGAGCAATCAGAGAAAGGGATTTTTATTTGTCAAGGTAAATATGCAAAAGAATTGTTGAAAAGATTCAGAATGGAAAGTTGCAAACCTGCACCTACACTAGTTGCAACAGGTACAAAGTTGAGTAAGGATGATGAAAGTTCATATGTAAATCCAACTATGTTCAAAAGATTGGTTGGCAGTCTTATGTACCTCACAGCTACAAGACCGGATATTATGCATGGAGTTAGTCTGATTTCTAGATTTATGGAGTCACCAAAAGACTCACATTGGAAAGCTGGCAAAAGGATTCTGAGATACATAGCAGGAACTACAAATTGTGGCATATTGTATGCGAACACAGAAAAGAAAGCATTGGTTGGATATACTGATAGTGATTTTGCAGGGAGTTTGGATGATAGGAAAAGTACTTCCGGTTATGTGTTTCATCTTGGTTCAGGAGTAATCTCATGGGCATCTAAGAAGCAGCCCATTGTGACACTTTCATCAGCAGAAGCTGAATATGTAGCAGCTACAGCAGCAGCGTGTCAAGCAATATGGTTACGCAGAGTTTTGGATGGACTTCAGCAGAAACAAGAAGGATCAACAACAATTTTCTGTGACAACAATTCAGCCATTGCACTATCGAAGAATAATGTGTACCATCAGAAGAGCAAACATATAGATACAAGATACCATTTTATAAGAGAACTTGTGAACAATGGAGAAATTTATTTAGAGCCTTGTAAATCAGATGATCAGTTGGCTGATATATTTACGAAGCCATTAGCAAAAGATGTATTTGAATTTCATAGAGATAATTTGGGCATTGTGAAAGTTGATGTAATCAGCGGGTAGTAATTAAGAGGGAGTGTTAAAATAAGTAATTACTCCCGCATGCAGAAAATCTAGGAATAATCTGAGTCAGAGTCAGTTTGTTTTTCAGTTTAATTAGAAAAATCAGTCATAGTTCAGTTTGCATGAAGTAGGTTGCCGGAAGCTACTTAGAAAGTCTAAAATAAATCCAATCGAGTTCTGTTGTAATGTAGAAGTTTTTTGTTCAATAAAAGATCAGAGCCGCAGCTCTATTTTGGTGTGAATATTTTGTTTTTCTTTCGACTCTGCCTTTCTAACACTTCATACTAAGCTTGAAATTACCCTGAGTTTTTGACATACTGGGATAGCAGCATCCAGACATACTTGGATAGTGGCATCCAGCAAATCACCGCTGAAAATTCACTGCCAACAATTCGCAGTGGGAAAAATTCACAGATATGACAAATTCACTTCAAGTAAAATTCACCACATCAATTCATTATCACGAAAATTAATCAAAATTTTTTAATGCAATGAATTCTCCATCACCGTGAATTGCTGGCGGTAAATTTTCATTAAGGTAAATTTGTCATGGTGATGAATTTTCCCGTAAATTTTCATGAATTGCTGGCAATGAATTTTCATATAGCCATACTGAACATAACTTTTTTATTTCTTCTGAACTTTCTTGTGGTGTCTGTGCAACCTTGAATGTCAGTGATTCATCTCAAAATCAAATATTTTCGGTAGTAAATTTAGGAATAAAGCCAGCCAAAAAGATATTGATGCCTTCTTTTACTGAAATGGAAGTGTACCACTTCATAAGCTCCAAGCTTTCCGTAAAGGCATCAAATAAAGTCCGATAAATAATCAAGGACACTAAGGTCATGCTCGACAACAATAACATAGCTGTTAGGCCTAAGCAGAAACAGGACTACTTGAGCAGCTTTAAGCCATTGCTTTACATCAATAAAACTTGAGGGCTCATCAGACATATATATTTCAGCATTTTGAATTGCAACTACTACAATTGCAAACTACTGCGGTTCCCCTCCAGAAAAATCACCAACATTTCGATCAATAACCTAATTCAAATTCAGATCGGTGCAAAGCTCAGATTTCATACCTCTTTCATCCTTTTGGGAAATCACTTGCCCCACATTCCCTTGTACTACCTTTGTTATGTGATCAACATATTGAGGTTTAATTATTGCCTTCAGATTATCTTCTAAACTGGGAGTGAAATAGTTTTGTAGCTCTGATGCTAGGAAATATGTTAGAATTTTCCTGCCAATCGTGAGGATTATTGAACCTGCCCAGATTGGGCTTAAGTTTTCCAGCCAGGACATTTAAGTGTAGAAGACATCCCAATACCATTTGTTCCAAAAAGTTCCAACACCTGTCCTGGTCTTGGCACAGGCAACCTATAGAGCTTGAAAGTGCTTGGCCCATAGCGATGTGTCTTGTCCTTATCTAGATCTTTTGGGAAGTTAATGATTTGGATAGCTTCAAATGGGCATTTCATAACACAGATACCACAACCAATGCACAACTCCTCTGATATAAAGGCTATTTTAGAGGTAGATGAAACCTCTATGCAGAGCTTTCCTATTTTGACAATCGAATCTTTAATGCCATCCATGACTGTCTTCATTCGCCAAGCCAATTTACACATTTTGAATAAAACTTTATTATTTGAACCTTAACACAATTATCCTTTTTCTCGCATCTTTAGAATCCAAATATTCAGCTTATATCCATAAATGATCCATAGGCACCGAGAAACAGAGCTGTATAACCATCACAGGTTTAACTGGCATCTTAATAATACTGTTTTGGGTTTTCTCAGGGGGGCTAACAGGGGCACGAAAGTCAATTTTGTAATGCAATGTTACGTGAAATATGTGTAGACTTCATTTCGATAGGGAAAAAAATTCACCAAGGGGCAAAAAATTTCACGATTAAAATTGGGGCAACAGGATGTCAGTTGGCATTTGGCTATAATTATAAAACAGATTCTTCATCTGTGTGCTTTCTTGAAATTTGTTTCTTTCTGTCACATTTCAAAGAATGGAAAGGGTTGCGGATTATTTGTTTAAATAGGCTTCTGATCATTTGCAGAATTGAAATATTGTGAAAACAGATCAATTATCCCTAAATTTGTTTTGGACTTTGTACTGCTCTATTTTGATTTAATAAATTTTTACCCTCTTCTATTTAAAATCATACATCAAAATAAAAAACAGAGAATTTTATGATGGAGACTGAAAATTTATATAAGCTTTTGCTAATACACTCGACGCACATGAATTAGCAAGAAATGAAAATGGTGAGCCACAAAACTAATTATAGAAGTTTTTTTTTTTTTCCTGTTCTGTTTCTGAGAACAATGACATATCATTGAAGATTTTGTAACAAGGGGAGACATTGTGGTGTACCTGGTGAAGGAAGACAATTAGTGGTGCTGAGTGGTAACTTATCTCTGCAAATTTTCTTCACCAACAAAAAGAACTTTCCTTACAGAGCTATGTGCTCTCGCACTCTTCTCAATATTTATGCTTATCTTACTTTACACTTCAGTGGATGCCATAATTATGCTGCTTCCCATTTGAAGGACACTTATAGCTGTTAAATACTCTTTAAAATATTCTAATTACTAGAGTAAAGGGGTTAATCGTTGAGGAGGTTTTAATAGTTGAGATAATGTTGTTAAATCATCTTAATTGTTGGGTAAGATTCAATATTCATAATCTATAATTCTTAAACTCTCTTTAATCTATATTTCTTAAACTTTCTTTTAATATTCTTATTGAAAGAGTCAATCATTAGAAAAGAAGGATTAATTGTTGGATAAGTTTTGTGTTTTGAAAATATTAGACTTTGAATTTTGAAAAATCTTTTTAGAAAGTTATTCTTATATTATTTTGTAAAGAAAAATAAAAATTCTTTAACTGTAACTTAAGTTTAGCCAATCAAATATATTAAATAAAGTAAAAATCAACCTAAGATTCTAATTCCTATTAAAAAATATGTTAATAGTTATTTTGAAAAGTTATAATGATTTAAGACTATAAAATCTTTTTCTAAATTTACTCTTATATAATGATGTAAAGTAAAATAAGCATTTCTTAAATGTACCTTAAGTTAATCAATCAATGTAATAAAAAATATATAAATAAATCTAAGATTCCAATTTCTATAAAATATTATACTAATGATTATTCTTAGAAGCATTTTAGAACAATACAGTGTAATTGAGTACATAAAAAACAACACAATATCAACATATATTAATTTTTTAAACATGAATTACACAACCAATAGATATATATATATTTATTAAATAACTTAAAAATATTATAACCAACATACTAAAATATAAAAAATATACATACAAATATTAAATACATCCAAAGACTAAGACACTATAAAGTTCAATTGGAGACATCATGAAGACATATAATATGCGTGCTTTTATGGCTTAAATTAATTTATATATTCAATAATGTAATTATTGCTATATTTATAAGGTATTAAATCTATTTTTAAAATTTAAATTTTTATAGTCAAAATTATTAGATATTCACAAATCAAATATGTTGTCAGTATTGGCATGGTGTGATGGTTTATTGGTGGCATTGTTGTTCTTGCCACCAAGGTTCAAACCCCGTTGGGGTGTTATTGTTGAATGGTTGTATTTGGTTCATAGCTCCGGTCAAAAGCATTTACCCCTTGAATAAAAAAAACAAACAAATCAAATATGTTATCTGTAACAATTTCAATTTTATAAATAAATTTAAATATCTTAAAATATGATTTATTTAGATAGGAATGTTATTTTTTATGATTAAATTTGTTTGTAAAATTTAGATTTATTTAGATATTTTTATTTATTTTTAAAATATAAATATTTGCAATAAAAAATATTAATTAAAAATCACTATCAAATGATATATGATGCACATGGAAAATCAAAAGTACATAAAAAAAAAAAATCATTTTTTAATGAAATTAGTAAAAATAGATCTAAGAAATTAAAGATAGTTATGTTCAAAATTAAAGATTTAACAAGAGAAATTTTTGTAGTGTCTAAAATTTAGTTTCTAAACTACTAATAATTTTCTTTTAAAATGGTGGAGATTAAGAGGTTCAAATAACATTTTTGTCAAAAAAAATTAAAATGGCATCCCATGTGTTAGAAATCCAAAATAGATTGAACCACTCAAGGAACTTTTTAAAAGAAAACAAAAGTTACATAAACTAGAAAAACATAAGAATGCAAACCAAGAGTTCGAGAGATTATTCAATGTTAATGTGACAATATTGCATTAAGAGCTTCCAAGCTGAAAAAGATAAAATACAAAAAATGCATGCAAATGATCAATGCCAAAAGATGCAAGTACAAGCTAGGTGGTGAGTTTATAGAACTTAGGAGAGGATGTAGATGTCAAATCCAACCAACAAGAATCAACCACAAAAAGTGGAGGATGCCACAAAAAGTGGAAAGTGTTCCACCCTTTAAGAAAGGAAACACCACATCACTTATCTCCTAGTAATAAACTTACTTTATTATCCCAAGAAAGCTTAATAAAGTGTGTAAAAAACCTAGGACTAAGGGAAAATCAATTAACCCACTAGAAAAATAAAAAACCTACACGAACACCCCCCTTAAGCACTACTTAGGAGGATGTAAAAGATGATGGGTCCTAACAAATGAGGCCATGTTAGGTACCCATGTACATATCAAATCCCCCCCAAAAGAATAAGCCCACCCCCCCCCCCCCCAAAATAGAGAGTGAAAATTCCCCCAAAATAGAGAGAAGTAGAAGAGGACTAGGGAGGACCCCAAGGATGACACCAAACATACCCCAATAAAAGCTCGCAAATGAAGGAACTTGCTCTCAGTGAAGCATTTGGTGAAGGTATTTGTAGCTTGATCTGATGTTGGACAGTACTTAAGATCAATTATCCCACCATGAATAAAATTTCAAATGTAGTCCATGTGGATCTCAATGCGCTTGGTCTATTGATGATGGATTGAATTGTGAGAGACTTGAATCGCACTTTGGTTGTCACAATAGATGACTATGGGCTTTCAAAATAGAATGTTAGACTTAGTGAGAATGTTCTGAAGCCAGATGGCCTCATTAGTAGCATTAATTACTCCTTGATACTTAGCCTCTATAAATGGAAGAGCAATAGAAAATTGATTCTTGCTTGACCAACAAACTAGACTAGAAGCAAGGTGTTGGAACACAACAATCTACTGAGAGGGGGTGAATTAGTAGATTACTTTAAAATTTAGCCTTATAACACTTTTCAATGTAGATTGACTTTAACATGTAGATCCATAAACATACACACAGAACATCACATAATACAAGATATAAGTGGACAGCCCAAGATGTGAAAACCATGATGAGAAATACTGCTAGGATCTAGTGTCCTAATCCAACCTCACAATCAAATGTTCTTACAATGTTTAAGGGAACCAACCTAAGGAGACACTAATCCCCTAGTTTTAGGAGTACCTACTCCAATAAAGCACCCACTCCCTAATCTAAGAACCTACCCAGATACCTGATGGCAACTACCAATTAGATTTACAATACAAATTATTACAATTTGTTCTTCTAAATACAATTCAATGTTGTAACCCTATTTGAAACTGCACAATTCTCTGCAACCCAACACTCTTCTTTGCACCTCTCTCAATTTTGTCCCTTGAGTAAAAACCCTTATGATGAATTCTTCTTTTTGTTTTGGTTCTACTTAATCTTCAAATGTGCATTCTTTGTGCACTATTTAGCTCACACTCTATCTCTACTACATGCACTTCTCAACACTCAAAAAATTTTGATTGTCCTTTTTTATCTTCACCAACCTACAATTACTATCATGAGATTTTCAAACCTATATAGATTCTCTACTAGGGTTTACTCATTGATAATCTTCTTCAACAAGCTACATGTTCATCGAACCACACACCATCATCATCCAATTTTGTACCAATGTCATTTCTAGTGTATATTTGATCTAGGTTTTTTGTTTGTTAATGCACATTCTTTGTATTTTATCTTTTATTCATTAGGAATGTGATCTTTGACACCTAAGGGATCCAATCACCATTACACTTGGTAGTTGGAGTGGTTACAATCATTAATTTAATGCCCTATGTCAGCTACCTACTTGAATGAGGGTTTCACCACCATTATTCTTGCTTAGCCATTGCAGATCTTCAACTTCAAATGTGGACCATCGATCAAAATATTTGTGCCACCTTCTTGAATGATGTCCATTTTCCTCACCATCTTTAAAACACCATCGTCAGATTGGTCCCCTTTTTAACTTTCCCTATTGATCTCATTCACTTTGTATTCATAGCCATTGCATCCACTTAACGTATCACTAATTTGTATGAGACATTGACCTCCATATCCATGATGTAAATAGATATAGTGATATCCATCTTATCTTCACCTAAGGATCTAGGCCATTAAACTCCATCACATCCTCTTTTCCTATCACAATTTTATTTGTGCACAAAGAGTAGTTAATCGTGATGCAAAGGGACCACATGATGCAATGGAAAACTTCCACAAGTAATGTAGGACACTTTTCGACCTCAAAATAAAGGAAAATAGGTTTAGTTTATGAGAAGGGGTTCACCAATTTAAAATGTAAACCTATTTCTCACTATTTCATTAGGGAATGTGATCCACACAAATAATTAAATTAAAACCCTTAGGTGAGTCAACTGAATGAAGGGATCTACTAATTTCTTTATGCTTGAGGATGAGGGTTTCAGCTTGAACAACACTTTTGGGAGAAAAAATAAAAATAGAAAATCAACCTAATTATGCCAATTCAAACTTGAAACAAAAATATAAAGCTCAATATTAACAAAAAACATAAACTTGAGTTGGAGTAGTACTAGGATGGGTGACCTCTCGGGAAGGCCTAGTGCTTCACCTTTGTGAGCATCACCTAGATGCAATGAGTGCTAAGTGGACCACTCATTATCATGAGAGATGGGTTCTTGTGAACCACTACTCATGAAACATGGGTCAATGAGTTTGACTTGAAACTACACAGTTGAATCTTGATAGCAATATCATAATTTGACTCACTGTGGAAAATACCTCCTACTTATATTATATTTTGTTTAAAGCTGACATATAGCAATGAAATACTTGTTAGCGGATATATAAAGGAGATCAAAAAATCATTTTGTAAGAGTTTGGATGAAGTGAGAAGGTGTGAAAGTGAAGTAGTGCATAGCAGCTATATGGGCTAATATCATAAGATTTGTTTGAGTGAATTTTGCTTGTGCTACATAAGGGTTTTTGTAGGAGAGCAAAGCAGAGCATAGCAGAAGTGTGAATTGGATAGAAGATCCAGAATATATTTCATGTGCTTTATTGGAACTGAATCTAGGAATTTGGAGATGCTAATTTCCCAGTTCATTCTTTTTGTTATATTCTCAAATATTTTGTAAGGTAGTGAGCCTTTGCTTTTGAGCAATGAGCTCTAGGCAATGTGCTTGAATGCAAGTGCATTCCCTTTTGATCATAATTTTAACTGAGTATACTTTGTGGATTAATCTCCACCATGGTTTTTCCCCTAATAGGGTTTCCACATAAAAAAATTCTAGTGTTATGGTGTTCACAATGTCTCTTTAATGTGATTGCATGTTTTCCTTCTACTTGTACGTTGTGGATGCTATTAAGGTTTAATATTTCTATTGAAAGTTTAAGATATTATTTGAAATTAAAATATTGTAGAACACTGATTCACCCCCCTCCTCTCAATGTTTTTGGTTTCCAACATGATTGAGAAAGGTCATCAACAACAACACTTTGACATAGGAATCATAAATATCATTTTAGAGTTTTCTGATAACCAATTAATGAATTATGTGTTGTGAATGATGGGGATGAGAAAAAATTGGCAGGTAAAATATCAGGATATGGAGAGAGAGAGAGGGACAAAGAGATAGACAAACAAAGAGTGTTATAGATAGGTAAATAGAGATGGTGAGAGGGAGAGAGAAATAGGGGGAGATAGAGAAAGGGAGAAAGAAGTAGGGGGAGATAGAGATATATGGGAAGAGAAAGAGAGATTGAGAGATATATGGGAAGAGAAAGAGAGAGAGGGGTGAAGATAAAGAGATAGATAGGGGGATAGGGATGGAGTGAGGGAGGGAGAGATGGGGAGAGATAGAGAGACAGGGAAGAGAGAGAGGAGAGAAAGGGAGAGAAAGGGCTAAGGGTAGAGGGGAGAGAGATAAAGGGATTGAGTGAGAGAGAGACATGAGAGAGGGATGGAGTGGGAGAGAGATAGAGGGTATATGGTTAAGAGTAGAGGGTAGAGGGTTTAAGGGTTTAGGGCTTAAGGGTTAATGGTTTAGGGTAGAGGGTATAGGGTTTAAGGGTGTAAGGGTAGAGGGTAGAGGATAAAAGGTTTTAGGGTTTAATGGTTTAAGGGTTAAGGATAGAGGATAGAGGGTTTAAGGGTTTAAGGACTAATAGTAGAGGGTAGATGGTTAAGGGTAGAAGGGAGAGAGATAGAAGGAGTGATTGAGAGAGAGAGACTTGAGAGAGGGAGATGGGATACGAGGGAGAGACTTGAGAGAGCGACAAGAGGGGGAGTGGGAGAGAGATAGAGGGAAGAGGGTTAAGGGTAGACAATACAAGGGTTTAGGGTTTAATGGTTAAGGAGAGAGGAGAGAGACAGAAAGGGGGTAGGAGGGAGAGAATTGAGAGAGAGGGAGAGGGAGGGAGTGGGAGAGAGATAGAGGGTAGAGGGTAGAGGGTTTAAGGGTTAAGGGTTAAGGGTAGAGGGTAGAGGGGAGCTTGAGATAGGAGTGAGTGACCGAGAGACCTAAGAGAGGGAGAGGTTAGGAGGGACAGACTTGACAGAGAGAGAGAGAGGGTAGAGGTTTAAGGGTTTAGGTTTTAAGGGGGAGAGTGGGAAGAGAGAGGGAGTAGAGAGACAATGAGAGGGGGTATGAGGGAGAGACTTGAGAGAGAGGGAGGGAGGGGAGATATAGATGGTTTAAGGGTTAAGGGTTAAGGGTAGAGGGTAAAGGGAGCTTGAGATAGGAGTGGGTGAGAGAGAGAGAGAGACCTAGGAGAGAGGGAGAGAGGGTAGGAGGGAGAGAATTGAGAGAGAGAGAGATAAGGAGAGGGTTTAATGGTTTAGGTTTTAATGGTTAAGGGTTTAGGGTTTAGGGTAGAGGGGAGAGAGAGGGAGGAGGAGATAGAGAGACCTGAGGGAGGGAGAGGGGGTAGGAGGGAGAGACTTGATTGAGAGAGAGAGAGAGAGATGGAGGGAGTGGGAGAGAGATAGAGGGTATATGGTTAAGATTAGAGGGTAGAGGGTTTAAGGGTTAAGGGTTTAGGGTAGAGGGTATAGGGTTTAAGGGTGTAAGGGTAGAGGATATAGGGTTTTAGGGTTTAAGGGTTAAGGGTAGAAGGTTTAAGGGTGTAAGGCTTAATGGTAGAGGGTAGAGGGGAGAGAGATAAGAGTGAGAGAGAGAGAGAGAGACTTGAGATAGGGAGAAGGGGTAAGAGGGAGAGACTTGAGATAGAGAGAGATAGGGAGTGGGAGAGAGATAGAGGGTAGAGGGTACAAGGGTTTAGGGTTTAAGGGTATCTCTTTTCCCATGTATCTCTTATATTTCTCTCTCATGCTATCTTTCTTTGTCTATTCCTTTCTCTTTCAATCTCTATCTCCATCTCTCTCTCTCTCTCTATCTATATATCTTAATTTTTATCCTTCTCTTATTCTCCATCTTTTGAGTTTTTCTCTCTTTATTAGTTGATAGGCTACATATATCATGAGATTTGAGGCTAGAATAAGTTTGATGCCTACAAACTACTATTGATTCATTTGAAAACAAATTTCAACTTCCATTTAATGGTAAACCAATTTTATTTTAATGGTAAAATCCTTTAAATATTAGGTAAAAGCCTCCAAAATCACACTTTTCACATAGAAGTCATATAAATATTGATTTTGCAACTGGATGAGAATATTCTATTTCCATTTGTAATATTTTTTATCAATTAAATTGATGGAAACTTTCTTTTTTTATTTGCATTGATTTATGTTTTAAATCTGTGTGCAAAATTTTTAGAATTAGAAAATACATTTCTTTAAAGAAAAAATATAGATATGTCTAAATTTATTCCATTCCATTATTTAAAACTTATTATTAATTGTTTAATTACACCACATGCAACTATAATTTATAGTACATCCAAAACACATACTCTCTAACATATTATTATACATTTATTTTTCTATCGATGTATTCCTTGAACCTCCTTTATGTGCAAGTGCGAGTATATACAACTCTCTCTCTATATCTACCCTCTACAAGATATCTCCCATAACACTCTATGTGGAATGTGTCATTTTGTTCTTGAATATGTCCTGACCTCATTTGATGCAAAGTGTTTCTTACACAATTCAACAACATCATGTGCATTGTCTATACAATCTTCTAAATAACTCATTTGATGCTTTCTTAAAGAACGTTTGATGCAAGCTCCTACTCCATCATGCTCACCCTTTCCATGCCCACTCTAAAAAAAACTCCAAACATGTGGTATTTTTCAGATTTTATGATATCTAGAAAGTGCATAAAATGGCCATGAAGATTTGAATTGTGCCACACATCCATCTAGCCATACAAAATGCTTTTCAAATTTTACACCGCTGCTTCTCAAATTCTCAAGAAAAAATTGTAAAGCAATATTGTACAAAAAGTGTGTCATGCTCTTTATCATCACTAATATAAATGTGATATTATTTCTTAATGGTTCATTGTTCATCTATACTCTCAACACCATCCAATTTTGATCGTGTGTGTCAATAACACACATGAACCATACTAGTGATCTTCTTTGAAAAGTAATATTCTGATTAAATCTCCTTTTGATGTACAAAAGAGTAATTTTCTGCAAAGTTAGCTATTAATAGAACTATTCCAAGTGGGAAAGTATCTCTCAATGTTTGAAATTGTTGTGCTTGCCACTTAGCAGAAAAAGGAATGCTATAGGTATGGTTGTATCAAGTTCAAAAATCTTCCATAAATTTTCCAATAGGAATCTCCTCTTCTACATAGTTTAACCTTGTGGATTCTTTCCCAAATTTTGTTTGAAACTTTATATACTTGTACCTCTTGCAATTTACTATTTTTTTAGGTTTGTATCTTCATTTCTTAAAGGAAATTTAGCCAAATTTCCACATGTTTCACAAATTCCTTTTATGCAGTTTATTTGAGGTCCATTTTCATGATCACATAGCATATCCTTTATGAACAAACTTACCTTTTTAGGAGGTGCATTTTGAAAACCATAACTTTCTTCTCTCATCTTTCAAAACACCTAATAGTAGAGATCAAATTCAATATTATAATATAAACAAAAAGTTTCAAAAAACTTATTTATCTTCACATAATATGGCTTTAACCTTTTAAACACTATTTTCCCAATATTTATATGAGGATATATATTACAAAAGTTCATATACATCTCAAGTTGTATTTTGTCTAGCCAATGTTTAATATGATTTTCATAAATACCAGGCCCAATGTTGTGTCTCATAACATCTCTAGTATTTGATGAAGGATGAGTCTAATCATCCCAAAAACTTGAGATCAAGTTCCTAACAACATCTTCAATCCTGTTAGAATGGGGAGCTCTACACATAATTTCCCAGTTTCCTTCTGAACTCTCATCTAAAACCTCTTTTTTTTTTTCTGATATTTTATTAGTGTGGTTCTACTATAACCAATTTTAGCTGAAAGTGTAATCATTTTTCTTTTTCTTGCTATATTTGGATTTATAATAGATGTCAACATCACCCTTATTGTAGTGGCCCTATCCACTGATCAAGATCCTTTCCCAATGGAATATAAACATTTTTTAACATTTTGAACAATATATTTTTGTAATGCCATGTGTTTCTTCTTATTTGATGCCAAATGTACACCCAACAATTGTAATGACTCTTTCAGCTCATTACGAAGAAGTAAATGTGATAACAATTGGGTATTTTCAAGTGTTTCAAGATGATTGAAATGATCATTGATTATTCCATTTACAAATTTAGTCATTGACCTCTTACTCTTATTTATAGGTTGGTCGGCATAACATTTTAGTTTCTCCATATCCATTTCAAGTAAATGATCTAAATTTCTATAAGAAATTTGTTTCCTCACCTTTCTAGCTAGTTTTATATGCTCATCTATACCAGTAGAAGGAATGATCCTAACCCCTCTCCAACATGCATTGTTTGAACTTGGTCCTCCTCCCTATCTTCAAGGTCTATGTGTTCTTCAACAGATTCGTTTGATCCAATATCTAGATTTGGATCAACTTCAACATGAGAACTTCCTACTTGTTGAGCCCTTTCTACATATCACAAAGTAGTTTACAAAGAAAGTGAGAGATGATGCTATATAAGTGGAGTTTATGTATATAAGTGGAGTTTATGTATGCGAGAAAAAAAATTGATCGACATGATGCTATAAGTGAGAGAAGTTTCAACTAGTTTTATATGCTCATCCATACCATTAAAAGGAAGTGATCCTAACCCCTCTCGAACATGCATTATTTGAACTTGGGTCTCCTTCCTATCTTCAAATTCCATGTGTTCTTCAGTGGATTCGTCTCATCCAATATCTAGATTTGGCTCAACTTCATCTTGAGAATTTCCTGCTTCTTGTTTGAATTTACATGCAAGGAAAGAAAGTGAGAGAATATGAGCTATTTAAGTGGAGTTGAAACAAATAAAATCAAAGATTCTTGAACTTAAGAATTCCATGGAACAAAAGCAATTGGAAATAGATAATAATGAATTTAGGTAATGTCTATGCAAGATGACTATTTTTTAGTATTAAAAAGTTTCCAAGTTAAATCTAACATGGTTTTCATAATTGGAAATAGATTTATAAGGAAAAAATTGATGTGTTAATAAAAGTCCTAAACACACATTTGAGAGAGAGAGAGAAGAAACAAGCATATACCTTGTTTCTTTCTATGATAATTCTCCAAGTTTTGTTCACACCTCTTTTGTTCTTCTTCTTTTGAAAATTTTTGTTGAGACATATTTTTTCTTTTTCTTTGTTGTACCATTTTCTTCTTCAAGTTAAATATGACTAAAAAAAAATCCTCTACCAACTTAGGTAAATTCTCCTCTAAAATTTTCTTTGATTGATTAAAATAAAAATTTCTCTTCTCCAATGTTTGCCTCCTTGATAAATGTGCAAAAATCTCTTCTCTAAAATCTACTCTCCAAATGATATAAATGTGAATTAATCTTGCAATTTGATATGGAATAATGAAAAATAAGCTTGCATTTATATGCATATGGGAAAAAAATTAAAATTAAAATGAATTCTAGTGTATGGAATAACTATCCTAGTGGAATAACATGGGCTCAACATTTCATGGATCCTTGTGTGTGATAGTTTAGCAGACGGGTTGCTGACTATATTGAGGGTGGTTGTTGGAAGAAGCTGCATGAGGTTGATCCTATTTTGGAGATTGTTGATAAAGCTAAATCCTTGGTACATATTCCCTCTTCTCCTTCTCCAAATAAGTTTGTTTGGAATCCATTCTCTAATGGCATCTACTTTGTGGCTTTGGCTTTTCATTCTAATGACTCCTTTGTTGGCCCAACTCTATTTTGGGCTTCTGTGTGGTCCTAAATTGATTCCTAAGATCAATATTTTCTTTTGGCTCTTTTTCAAGAATAAAATATTAACTACTAACAACTTGGTCAAAATTAGTTTTGCCCAACAGGTGCTTTCTTTATGAAGAGGAGGCTAAAAGTTCTTGTCATTTGCTAATTGATTGTAGTTTTGTTAGAATGGTTTGGGCCCATGTGCTATCTCTTTGGAAATTAAGTTGGGTGTTTCTTGGGTCTATTAAGGAGTTGTGGTATCAATGGAGTGGCCCTTCGTCCAATCTCGCTCTTTAGTTTTTATGGACTCTCTCTCTTCCTCATATTGCTTGGGAAATATGGCTTGAGTAAAATAATAGAATCTTTAGGAATTTTTCCCTCCCTACTATCTCTATGGCTTACAAAATTTGTGTTGCCATTAAAGAAAAATTTCAGGCTAGGATAACTTTTCACAATAGTCCAAAACTTAATCTTATCCCCTATGATATCTCTATTTCTCAAAACTGGAAGTTTTCTTGTGATATTTCCCTCCCGATTACTAAAGGAAAAAATTCTAGAGAAGATGTTGTTTGGAAAGCTCCTCCAGATGGATGGGTGAAGATTAACTTTGATGGGGCTTATAAAGGAAATCTAGGACCTATAGGTTGTTGGGGACTGATTAGAAAATATAATGGTAGGCTCATTTTTGTTGTGGCCCTCCCTTTGGGAACCTAGAAAAACTACTATGTGAAAGTGGTTGCAGCCTATCATGGTCTCAAACTAGCTCAAACCAAAGGTTATAGAAAATTCTAGATGGAGGGGGATTCTTTGAATATCATAAATAATTTGAAAAAATTTACTCCTCCCTCTTGGACTATTGAGTCCTTGATAAGGGATTTGATAGATATTTTGAATTCTTTTGATGAGTTTTATATTTCACACATCTTAAGAGAAGGTAATGTGCTAACAAATATTTTCACTAACATGGGTGTTAAATATTTTAGGGAGTGGGGTATAAATGACCCTCTTCCTATAGAGGCTATTGCAACTATGAATCATGAGTTTTGATTACAATTGGATTAACATCTCATTATGGTTGGCGACATGCATATCCTTTATCATGTGGCAAATTATTATGAGAATGTATGGTGTACAAGATTTGAATCAATCAATTCGTATGGGAGCAGGGTACCATAGGATATGGGAAACTTTGGTCTTTATTATCCCTTGTCCCAATTCTAGCCTCACACAGATTTTGGGTTGTTTTGGTATTATTTTCTAGAACCTTCTTTGTTTTGTTCTTGGTGTTTGTAAGCTAGTTTTTGGTGCTAGTGGAAAGATGGGTGGTGATAGAAATTGTGTTCAACCCAAATCTTGTGTTGCTGTGAGGGAAAGGAAGGGGGTTTGGTAGGTACTAGTGAAGGGAGGGTTAACTCCCTATTTGGAGAAACTTCATGGAAATAATCCCTAGGTAATGGACCTTTTTGTTAAAGGATGGAATGAAAGAGTGCTTAAGCTTTATGGGAATAAGTTTGAGGTTAATGAAGAATTCATTGCTAGTATTACTGACTTGGCTATGGATGGTATGAAATTTTTTAGGGAAGAAAACGAGGTGTAGATTGCAATGATTTTTTTTTTGAAGATGATGAAGAGAAAGATTTAAAGACTGCTAAGAGTGGTGGATATCAATGAAGTTCCCTTAAGGAATTATGGGGGGATGTAGCAAAGGAATTAATGAGCTATATCACCTTGGAAGGTCTTTTTTTGGTAGTGAATGGATATCATTTCATTCTACTTAACCACTTCCAACATAAGAAGATGGTTTCTTTCCCTTTTTATCTTCTTATGTCTCTTGACTCGGGTATCAAGGATCACAAGAAGAACTCAGAAAATCCTATATTGCATGTTGGGTTAATTCTCCTTACCTTTGATTATGCAAAGACTTTTGAGGTTCCAAAACTCATGGTCACCTTGAAAGGTAAACAACCCAAACCTGTTGAAGGGTATGAAACAGTTTCCAAAGATGAACCTATTAGCTAAAAGGTCAAAAGAAGGAAATTGATTTTGGAAAAAGAGAATGAATCAGAGGAGGATGTGGAGCTTGTTCCTGATTCTCTCACTTCTCTGGAAGGGGGTCCATATTTCCCTCCCATGGGAAAGAAGAAAAAGGGGGAAGTTGGTGCTAGTGGAGGTTATTTAACTTGTAGTGAAGAAGTTGCTATAGTTGTTTCATGTAGGGGTACGAAGTTGAAGAATGACTTGTATGGGGAGGCATCCTCACCACCCCTGGCTACCAAGAAGAAGGATTTGGGGGAAGTGAATGAGAAGAAAAGGGTTTTGCGGTCTGCAAGCCAAATTATGGAGCAGGGCCATCCTCTCACGATTGTGGGTGGCCTCTTTGTTGATGATTCCTCGAGTTTCAAGCTAGTTTTGCAAGTGAAAGAGAAGTATGGAGATCCTACTGTTGCTTTGGAAACCCAAGGTGTGGACTTGGAGATTATTATGAAGAGAAAGGCAGTGGTTGAGGAAATTGCAATCTCTATCTACAAGCTTAAGTCTTCAGTTGTTGCAAAAAAAGGTAAGGACTCCCCTATTGATAAGGATAAGATTAGTTCCTCTAAGGAGGAGGATACTCTGGGTAAAGGGGTTTTTAATATTGATAGAGATGATTTGTCTAATGTTCTTGGGACTGCACCTGATGGGTACATTATTTTGTTTAAGCTGTTTAAATGGTTTTTCCATGAGCTCAATAAAATGAATGTCAAAGTCAAGGGAATGGTTAAAAAGGCTAAGGGTCTTCTATTCAAAACTAGATAGATGAGTTGTTTGACTCCTTAAATACTGTGGCATACACTATTGCAGAGGAAACCCTTAAAATGAAGTAGAATATGGAAGGAAGAATCCTCATTCTTGAGGATCAAATGGGGAAAATTTGGGATTCTGTGATGAGAGGTGGGGAGGGTCATAAAATTGTTGTTAATTATGACTCTACTATTGTTACTTCCCCTGTGGTTAGTACTAAGAAACCCAAATATTGTGCCCATGATGTTGAGGTTGTTGTTACTGGTAAGTAGATGGGGGAGGAAGTTGTTGTTGGGAAGGGTGGTGAGAAAGATATTGTTTTGATTTTAGAGGTAAAAATGGATGGTCCTAGAGCTAGGACTAGGAACAAAACTAAATCTCAGGGTGGGGCTTTTGGGAAGGATAGTTTTGATGTTTTTTATGATGTACAAAAAGCTATAGACTGTGACATGGAGTGCCAGATATTCTGAAAAGCATGTAGTGCTATTGGTTGGGCCTCCTTTTTGGCTGCTCTTTTGCTAATGGGTCACTATTGTTGGGCTGTATTTTGGCTTAATGTTCTTATATTTTATTTCAATTGCTTTCTATTATAAAGGGTTCTGGGCCCCTTCAAAACCCGTTCTTTACCTCTAATAAAAAAACTATCCTAGTTAAAATGAATCAAGTGGTAATCAAACAAGTTATTTCATTGTGGAGTTATTTCAAGTGGTATGCAACATAGATAAATTTTAGAATTTTGTTCCTTGTCAAAAATATAATATTTTCCCAAAGAAAACCATAAGCATGGATATAAATGTAATATTCCTCAAGCTTGATACCAAATGTGCAACATTATCTCAACCAATGAGATAACATAGTGCTTAATAAAGGTTCTCTTAGATAATTGTAAAAGGAATGTTCCTAAATCTTTTTTTATACCTTTTAGGTTAGTAAATATTCTAGGAAAAAGGTCTTCATATTTTTTTAAATTTTCCACTTGCACCACTTATCTTTCATCCCATTAATCTCCAATTTTTTCTATCTTAGGGTTCCTTCTAAAACCATATTTTTTTCTCTAGTCCTCAATGGTTCATGTTTCTTAAGTCATTTTGAAAAAATAGGAGTTTTGTGTACCACAAAGTGATGCACTAAATATTTATTCTTATTTTGTATTAAGATTTTAATTTCATAATTTTTATAAAATTTTAAAACTAGAACATGTGCATTAATAAATAGGCTTGTAAATACACTCATTTATAAAGTATCATTAGTTTACTTGCTTGGAAGTCATTTATTTTATAACTTTTTATTGCTTACTATAAAATTCAAGGGGTGTGTGTGCAAAATATTTATTGTGATCAACATGAATGAACTTAATTATAAAGTGGCATTCATTTCCTTATCTTTGGGAATATATGATCAAATGGGATGTTGTGATCAAATGAACTAACATAAAGTTTCACAACTCTAGGGGATTATATAATAACATTTGGGACCATTTTGATGGTCTTTGTTTGTGGGATCAACATCAAGAAAACTTATTTCAATGTGCATTATTGATTTTTGGCTAAAATGAAATAGTTTTCTCCTAAAATTCTACTAGATGAAATTAACTATGCCTCATGGTGAGTGCATATGTACACCTTTTAGAAATATGGTAACCAACCAACTCATGAAAACACTCTAGGTGACTCAATAATTATGTTATTAATTTTGGAAACTCGTGGTTCTTAATTTCCATGGCTTATGCACCTCATATTAAGGATGTTGAGTGTCCTAGTATTTGGTGGATTATTTTTTAGTTATTTGGTAACACTTTCCTTATATTTCCATATATGTCACATTTTTATTTAATTCAATACTTATGATTCTCAAGATGATGAAATACATATTGAGGACTCACATGTGACAACATTGACATTGTTATAGATCAAATGTATATATCATATAGGAAAATATAAGTTAGAGATCATCAAATAAGAAAATGTATGTATATCATATAAACATTTAAACATAAGAAAACACATACATACATGTAGATAGATTCAATGCATAAACATAAACATGTTATAAGAAAAGAGGTCATCAAATAAGAAAATGTATGTATATCATATAAGCAAATGTAAGTTAGATATCATCAAATGTCGACTACTAGAGATCATCATATAAGCAAATACATGTAGTAAAGATCATAAATCTATTGTAGGGCCTAATATGATTGTTGACTCCTAGTCAAACTACCATCTAAACAAGAACCCTGCTCTAATTGATGTGTCGAGCCTTGCAGATAAAATTATGTAAATAATGTGTTAAATACATACAATATATTAAATATATTTTATGAAAGATATTTAAGAATGTACTTGTATTTTTAAATATCTATCTAGATCTATGCATACATATGCATGTACATGTACACATGTATATATAACAGTTTAAAACTCACATGTCCACTGGTAGCAAAATCATTCACAGAGTCACATCGACATACACAATCTAAACCAAGGCTAGGAGTAATATGAGGTATGTCCACCTACCATATATATACATATATATTAGTACATGAATATCTAGTTAAGACTAAAATTTAAAAATAATTGAAACATGCACATGCACACATACATGCACATCATCTGATATTGGATGATTTAATTCCTCTACAATGACCATCTCCACCAAATCAACCAAACGCTTAAGCGATGATTTAGCATCTACATCCATCTGATCTGTCACATGTCATTCCATAAATGATGAGTGAAGGGGGCTATGCAACCGAGATGGCATCAACAATGATGAACCAGGACCAGTCAACATCTCAATAAAACACATAATTTGTGTAGTAGCCGAATGATCTATAGGTGGATCTAGATCTGCACTAGTACTGGGCTAAGAGTGATGGGATCTTGGATGTGAATGAACTCCATGTGCCAAATGAACTCTAACCTACTCTATACTGATCCCATATTCTTATGCGATGAAGGAATATTCCTCCAAGAGGTCCTCAGCCAAACAATGCAGAGTCCTGCATGCCATATCTCCTATAAGTATGTCAAGTTTTGTGGGTGTAGGGATGCCCACCACTATAAAAGGATCCATGTTGTTGTGTTGTGTTGCAAATGGTGTGGATCATGAACATCTAGGCATCAAATAATGACCCACATGATGAGTATATATCCTAGTGGTGGTAGTTGCAACACCACCTACAATGTCAATTGCTTCCTTTTGGGAAGTAGCAAAAACCTGATTTGCTAAGCGGGCCAAAGCTAGGGTGAGAGCAGGAGACCTCTAGCCAACTAATTCCCTAAAAATTGAGGCTAGTCTATCTGATTGATGATAGGTGGGCCTACCAGTAATCCTACCATGCCCCTGACTAGCATATGGTGGATTTTCCAGGTAGTTGACTTTGAAGCCCAAATGGATCTCAACATACAACTGCTAAACAAAATATAATAGAATTTGGTCATTTTTTGGATATTGACCATGTGTTGCAAGAAATTGTAGATAGATCAATGGGTCCATAGCATGATCCACACATTTGGTGGCCTCGTATCCCCTCACCTTACATTGATTTTGATAGAATGGAAAACAAGTGTTTTTAATCATTTCTTTGGTCACAAAATCATGTATTTGTTTATAGGGAACCTCACCATGTACTTCTTCTCGAATGTGGGAAAGAATAGCAGCTACTCTATTAGGGGAATATGCACTAGTATGCCCAAGTTCATCTCTTAGTTTTTCTAGGCTTTGTAATGTGGACATGCAAACTTTCAAATATACGCCCATGTTTGTACCATTTTCTAATGAGTCTCTCAATCTCCTAATCTCATTAGTAGTATTTGCAAACAATGTTTCTAGAGGTGGAATAGATGCATTTTCCATGTTATATGTATGTACACCTAAAGGAGCAATGAGACCTTACTAAATAATATATCTAGATCTAGGGAATAGAAATCTAAAACAATTCTAAATAAATTTACAAGTGTGCACATGATATATATATATATATAGAGAGAGAGAGAGCCTATAGGCTGCAAACATATAAAATATGCATCTTAAATTAGATCTGTATATACACTATAATATCACTAGTAATTTGAATGCTACTTGGGATGAAAAATAGAGCATTCACTACTTCAAATAATTCATCTAATCATCAATAATATTTTCATACCATTAACAAAAAAAAATTCAACATCTATCATAGTTTTTCATAATCAAAACATTCATTACTAGATTGCACACAAAACATAATCTAAAATAGTTATAAATAAATTTACAAGTGTGCACATTATACATATATATATTGAACCTATAGGCTACACTCATATAAAATATGCATCTTAGATTAGATTTGTATATGCAAGATAATATCACTAGTAATTTGAATGCTACTTGGGATGACAAATAGAGCATTCAGTATTTCAAATAATTCATCTAATCATCAATAATATTTTCATACCATTAACAAAAAAAAAATTCAACATCTATCATATTTTTTCATAATCAAAACATTTTCTCTATTTTATTTAATTTTCTAACATTTTACTTATTTAATTTAATATATTTATCAATTTATAATTCTTAGGTTCAAATAGCACCCTTCTAGAGATCATATTAGATGGATTCCTCCATAGGAAACCATATGAAAGTTTAATTTTGATGGTTATTTGAGGGAAAACCTATGGCTCTCTAGTACAAAATGTGTCATTAAATACTTAAAAAATATTGATAAAGGTTGCATCTAAGATTTATTTCCTAGAACTAGTAATAAAGGGAAAGCATCATTACTTAACATTGTGGTCATGCAAAATCAATTTAGTCATTATTGAAGGATATTCAATGGAAACTATATTTAGCATCATGAAATGATAATTGATCAATTAGAAGAAAAAAATCATACTAGATGAGGCATGGGAAATCCTTGATTCACCAAAATTATTCCCTAAGTATGTTGCTACCATGAAGGAAACAAGACAACATGTTTCTTTTCAAATCAAAGGATTTATAGCATGAATTATTTAATAATTGGAAATTATATGTTAAATAATGATGTAGATTAAGAAATTATTTATGAAATAAGTTAACATAAAATTTTATAAAGAGGGAAAGTGTTTGAAGGATGATATAATTATAAAAGGAATGTCAATAGTGGATTGAAATAAATTCTCATCAAAAGAAGGTGAAAGTGTATTAGTTATAGTGGGAATAGGAAATGCTATAGGTATGGAAGGGGCCTCTAGAATGATAGTGGGCTCCATAGTAACAACAAGTGCAAAAGGGGAAGTAGTGGGAGGAATAGGGATAAAATGATATTTCATAAGTCTATATGTAGTAAAAAGACAATGGTCAACATCATGGGTATCATAGATGAAGAAAATGTGATTTCTTTGTTTTGTCTCACCTACCATGGTTATCTTCAAATTTTTTTATCATTCCTCCTACTAACATTTTGTCTAATTTTATCTCAACTCTTGTTTTGACATTGAGGTTTTAAGTTAATATTTTATTTTCCTTTATGGTTTGGATCCTTCTTTTACTTCTTAATATTTAACTTTTTCCATTAATTTGATGCCTGAATTTAGTTACAAATAGTCTACACACCTATTCTAATATTCCATTTCATAGCAAATCCAAGAAATCAAGAACTTTATAGCCCCATGTCAACACCACTATTTTGGCCACCAATACTATGTATAAATGAAATAATGGTTATAAAAAAGAGGATTGAAGCTATAAAATCAAATGGATAACATGAGGAATAAAAGATGAATGAAATTAAAAAATCCAACTAGAAACTATTAAGAGATTAAAATAATTAATGAGAAAGTAAATAACTTGCAAGATATTCTGGAAAATGGCTCCATGAGTTGATCATGATAAAATAAGATCTTGACCACTTAAAATAGTAGAGGAAATTAAATTAAATATTCTAAAAGGAAGATATTCACTATAAATAAAAGAGATATATCCTGCAATCAAAACATGGAGGAAAAATACAAGTAGACAAAAGATCAAATTGACAAGCCAAGTCTTAGGCACAAGTAGTAAAAGAATTATCAAATAAACAAAGATGGATCATAAAGAATAAGTTAAGGTACAAATAAGAGAAGAAAATGAGAGAGATGATAATCTTGTAAATATAATTTCTAAATTATTGAAGAAATATTTTTAGTACAAAAAGAAAGAAATAATGAAAGAATGGGAGAAAATGAAGATTTAATCTTTGTACATATTTTTTCTATTACCTCAAATCTTCCACCAATATAAATCGAATTAGTGATTAATCAAAATACCAAATTTTTAAAAATTGAAAATTGAATAAACATTAATACCCTTCACTTTCACCTAATTGAATGATTCAATTGATTGCATAATTTAAGTTTTAGTGAATATAATGAGGTCACATCTCAAATCAACTATCAAATACCTATTATCAACTTTTTGAGAAATTTTGTGATTTTGTGAAATTGTGACTCATGATAAGAATAAATATGTCAAAAAGTACTAGGGTGATAGTCTTGTCACATTATATTGAAAACCCATATTTCACCCAATAAGATCATTTGTATGGAATATTAGGTTGACAAGATTTTATGACAACAAATATGAATTTGTGTCACTTTGAGAACATTGAAATTAACTACAAACTACTTGTGACTATGACCACAAAATGACTAGTTTGATTTGATAAGCGATTCAACATTTAAAATGACTATAAATATTTGCAATTAAGGCTTATCGACACAGACAATAATGTTTTTTATTTGATCAAGCTAAGGTGAGAAGGAGACTTTATATGTGACTTGGAATACCATCATTAAATTTCAAGAAATCAACTTGATGATGAATCCTTTTCTAATAGAGTAAAAAGGTTAAAATTTTGCATAGATTGGTATAAAATTCAAGGATAACATGATAGAACTAAAATTGGATCATAATCTAGTATATGTAATCCTTGACATGCACATAAAAAATCTACAAGGAGAGAAAACCCACCACAATCAAAAGAAGAAAAATCTTAAAGGTACAATCCTCAAGGCTCATGAGAATTAATAATCCTTAGGAAAGCCCTTGAAAAGCACTTTTAAGGAGAAAATAACAATAAATATTGTATAAAAAATGATCCAATAAATAAAAGTATGTTGACTCCCTATATTCACAAAGAACTAAGTGCATGAAAAAGATCTATATGTACTTTTCGAACAAACCTATAGTATTATGAAGAGTGTAAGATAGAAAAGAGAACTTGGGATGGAAAAAGAAAATAAGAAGGCTTGTGAAAAGGAAAAATACGTGAACATAAAAAGGAAAGAACTAGTTTCTCTTAAAAAGAACAAGTCCAAAAAAATCCGAAGTGAACTAGAATGAAGAGAAAAAATCTAGAAAATATACATACAAAATTGTTAGTTCATATTCAAAATTAATTTATGAGAGAGTTCAATATAAATGCATCCTCTTATAATCAACACAAAAAGTGGGCTCTTATTTATAAAAGAGATCACTAAAGGCACAAAGACTCTAGTAGGGAATGAAGCACAAGATATAAATGGTTTGAAAGAAAAATATTTAAAATAAGGATTAGAGGTCATCATAGTACACCAAAAGAATTTTCAATGATGTTATCCAAG
Organism: Sequoia sempervirens; assembly: GCA_007258455.2. NCBI lineage: Eukaryota > Viridiplantae > Streptophyta > Pinopsida > Cupressales > Cupressaceae > Sequoia > Sequoia sempervirens. The sequence goes on from VDFB02000003.1 coordinate 507,311,256, forward strand.
AAGGATTCCCAACTAAGTGGACAATTAATTTGTCAATACCTCTCTATGGAAGTAAAGATATCAATAATATATCAAAGTAATACACTATCATAATCAAATCCTTTTCTTGGAAAACTATCAAGAGCATGGTAGGGCATATGATTATTACTTGATTAGAAAAAGAGGGAAAAAAAGAATAGGGAAAGGCCAATTTTAAACTAAAGCATTCCATTATTGACCATAACATCACCCATATAAACTTGATTTAAAAATATATGGGATATATAAGGAGAAGAGCTTCATGATACTTTGTTAAATTTTAATAAGTATTAGACATGTTTCCTAGAGGTAAAATATAGAATACAGTGGAGGAACTTGGAATTATATATTAGTACAGGGAATAGGAAATGCTATAGGTATGGAAGAGGGCTCTAGAATTGATGAAGGATACTCTCCTTACAATCTAAAACTTACAAAAACAACATATAATGACACAAACAAAATGCAAGAAGGAAAGAAAATATTTTCTATTATCACTTAAATGAAAATGAAATTACAATATATTTTCCATCACATGGGATTTCTGATTACATAAATATGCAAGTCTGCAAATTGGAGCCACCATCTACTTTGATCTTTCCTCCCCTCTTGTTGGTGTAAATAAGTATTTTACTTATTACACTTTACTTAAGCTTACTTAGGGAATGCATATCATTATAGGTTGCACTTGTGACACCTAGTTATTTGCATCTTGCATCTAGGTTTGTGCATACAGTGAGAGGTATGAGTTGGACACTTAGGGAAGTGTGTGTAGGAGAAATTCCACTCTTTTTGGTGTGATCTAGTTATCAACTTTTTATCTCCACCTTTCGTGGCATGATAATTCCACTTTAGGTGGGAGATCCACCTTTCATAGAATTATCTATTATTTCCTTCTACCTACCACACATATGATTGGGACACTTGTCTCATTCATAGCCCTTCATTGAGTCATAGCTTGAATTTATAAGCAAGCCTTGTACATGCTTGTAATTTTCTATCTTCATTGAGCATCTTCATCCATATTGAGAATACAGTTATCATATTCTCTCATCTTATCTCTCTCTTTTGTGCTATGTTTAGTCTCTTGATCCTGTTGTTGCTTTTCATAAGTTCTTACACCTCTGTAGTCCCCCTTTACATCCTTTATTTGGAAGGTGTAGCCTCCCTAGAATCTTCTAGAAAGTGTAACCACCATAGAATCTTTTGGAAAGTGTAACTTCCTCAAGAAGATATTTTGAAATTTTATTAATTTTGGTATTACAACTTCACAGGGTCATAAATTTTGATCCAACTATTGGATTTTCTATTATAATACCTTTTCAAAAAGGGCTCAGGAAATCTTGTGCTAGAAAGTAGGGCCTAAAGGCCACCCACTTTTTTTTTCCACCAAATTCTAGGCCCATCTGGAGCCTCTAAGTGCCTCAAAATTGACCCTGAATATTTTACTAGGATTTTCAAAAATTAAAATTTTAATCTCTCAAATGACAAATGGTTTTGAAGTTATTTCTTCGCCATTGGCTTCAATTTACCATTTTGTGTCCAACTGTGCACAAATGAAAAATTACAAAAATAGTAACCCTACCAAATTTAGCCTTTATTAAAAAGAAACAACATTTTTCTGGGTGATACAAGATTTCTCTTACACCTTGGATACTCCTACATCAAACACCTGGGGTAATTTGAAAAGTGACCTTATCACTTCTTAAGAGTTAGAGGGAAGCTAAGATGGTTTACCTCAAACTTAGATAACCATGATGAATCTTCTATAGGCTTTCCTCTCCATTTCACCAAGTACTCTACATATTTCTTGTTTCTTGTGCTTCTTCCCACATAGTTATCCAAAATGTCTTATATCTCCTCCTTTTCTAAAGTAGGTGTTGGAATGTTCCACTGTGCCTCTATTATTTCTTCATCAATTCCTCCCTCATGATATTTTGTTAAATCTGAGATGTTAAACACATGTGAAATATAAATTCCATCAGGCAACTCTACCTCATATGCATTTCCTGAATCATGCTTCTTCAGGATCTTGCATGGTCCAAACTTCTTCATCTTCAACTTGTTGTATGTACCAGCTAGAAACCTTTCCTTTCACAAATGAACCATGACTTCATCTCCTACCTAGAACTCCTTATACCTCCTTTTCAAATCTGCCTTAGCCTTATACTAAGAGTTCATCTTATTGATATGCTTCTTCACCTCATCATGCATATTCTTTAGGTGCTCAACAAAATCTTCAGCCTCATCACTACTCTTCTCTCCTTTATCAGTATTTCTTAGTTCAAAAGCATTCCTCATACTACTCCCGTATACAATCTGGAATGGTGATTTACTAGTGCTCCTATTGACATAATTGCTATAAGAAAATTCTTCCTATGGTAAAATCAAATCCTATCCCTTTGGTTTATCTTCTACTAAGAATCTTAGCGGGTTACCCAAACTCCTATTTACCACCACCATTTGTCCATCTGTCTATGGATAGTGAGTAGAACTAAACTTCAAATCTGTCTTCAACTTCTTCCATAATGTTCTCTAGAAATAACCAACAAATTTGGTAGCTTTTTCTGAAACTACACTCTTTGGTAGACCATGTAGCCTCAGCACCTCTCTAAAAAACAACTTTGCAATATGAACAACATCATTGGTCTTAGGACATGGAATGAAATGTGACATCTTTGAAAATCTATCCACCACCACAAATATGGAATCATTCCCTCTTGGGGTCCTCAACAATCCAAGGACAAAATCCATACTAATGTCCTCCCATGGCCTCTTAGGTATAGGTAATGGCTGATACAATCTAGTATTTTGACTTGTTCCTTTCACCATATGGCATACTTTGCAACTTTATAAAATATTCTTCACATCCTATTGTAACTGTGGCCAATAATAATTCTCACTAACAAGAGCAATGGTCTTATCTCAACCGAAATGCCCAACCAATCCTTCACTATGCTTCTCCTTGACTAGATTCTCTCTCATAGAACTCCTTGGAATGCACAATTGGCTTCCTCTAAACAAAATTCCATCTTGGATTAAGAAATGCAACCATCTTGTCCCATCCAATGTAATAGGTTCCAAACAAGCCTTCCAAGCTACTACAAAGTTTGATTCTTCTAGGTACAAAATCTGAAGTTCATTGAACCCAACAACCTCTATATTCATCTCTATTAAAAAAAATTTCCTTCTACTTAAGGCATCTGCAACTCTTTTTGATCTTCCACTCCTTTTCTTTTAAAAAAAAGTATAACTTTGCAAAAACTCAACCCATTTTAAGTGCCTTTGATTCAACTTTCCTTGACTATTGAGATACTACAAAGCCTGGTGATCAGTATATAAAACAAATTCTTTTGGAAACAAATAGTGTCTCTATTTCTTTAAATCCTGAACTATAGCATAGAACTCTTGATCATAGACAAAATATTTCTTCTTTGCATCATTTAACTTCTCACTAAAATAGGCAACATGCTTACCTTCTTGACTCAAAACAACTCTTATAGCAGTGCCACTAGCATCACAATCTACTTGAAAGACCTTATTGAAATCTGGAAGTGCCAAAACAGGTTGTTGTGTAACTTTCTTCTTCAACATATCAAACTTTTTTCTGCTCTTGTATTCCACTTAAACTCTTTTATATCCCCTCTCATTAATTTAGTTAGAGGTGCACAAATACTACTGAAACTCTTCATAATTTTTTTGTAAAAACTTGTTAGAACATGAAATGATCTTACCTCTATAACACTCCTTAGGGTATGCCATTCAATGATAGCTCTCACCTTCTCTAGATCAATTTTAAGACCATCTACTAAGACAACAAATCCCAGATACACCAACCCCATTTTTACAAAACTGCATTTCTTCAAATTAATCAATATCTTCTCCTCCCTTAGCTTCTAAAAAAAAAATCAGATATGCATCAGGTGCTCCTCCAATGTCTTACTAAAAATTAGAGTATCATCCAAATAAAAAATAACAAATTTTCCTAAAAATTATTTTAATACCTCATTCATAAGTCACATAAATGTGCTTGGTGCATTGGTTAGCCCAAAAGGAATGACTAACTACTTGTACAAGCCCTCCTTGGTTTTGAAGGCTACCTTCCATTCATCTCCTTCTCTAATTTGGATTTGGTGATATCCACTCTTTAGATCTATCTTTGTGAAGTGCCCAGCTCCACTCAAACAATCCATAATGTCATCCATTCTTGGAAAGGGAAATCTATACTTGATGGTGATATTGTTGATGGCTCTAGAATCAGTACACATCTTCCATTCCCCATCCTTCTTTGGTGCTAGTACTGCAAGTACTACACATGGACTCAAACACTCTTTGATCAATCCCTTCCACAACAACTCTTGCACTTGTCGGTTCAACTCTCCATTCTCTACCAAAGTCATATGATGAGATACCTTATTTAGAAAACTAGCTATAGGAATCAAGTGCATTTGATGAATAACATTTCTTATAGGAGGCAAACCTTTAAGTATGTTATTAGAAATAATAGCTTGAAACTCATTCAACAAATCTAAAACTTGTATAGGTACCTTAGTAGTATCTTCTTTATCAACTCTAGGGATCAATGCAAAACACATATGATCATGCTTCATACCTTCTAGGAAATTTCTTCCATCAACCAATCAAATTATTGCATTACTGCATACATTTTCCTCTTCCTCCTTCAAGGGCTTCAACTTATGATGAATTCCATCCTTTCTCAAAGAATAGGTGTTGGCATGCCCATCATGTATTACTTGTCGATCAAACTACCATGGTCTACCTAACAACATATGATAAACATCCATAGGAAAAATATCACATAATACCTCATCATGGTAATTCCCAATCTTGAACTAAGTTACCAGACATTGTTCATTTACCAAGGCTTTATGGTCCTTCTGCAACCAAGAAATCTGGTATGGGTTTAGATGCCTTCTTCTCTCCAACCACAACTTACTAACCATTTCTTCTAAAACAAGGTTATTAGTACTACCTCCATCAATAATAACATTGCAAACTCTACCTTCACACTTACATCTGGTGCGAAAAAAATTCTTCCTTTGAGTTGGCTCTTTCTCCTCATTCAATAAGGCTCTTCTAGTAACAAGAACCTCTCCTCTTTCTGCATCCTCAATATGTGAAGACTCAACATCTTCATCTACATGTGCAACTCATCTATTACCCTCATGTCTTCTATTTTTCCTTTGTGTTGAGGACACTCATATGCCCTATGTCCTTCTCCGCATTGGAAACAAGTTCCATGAAAGACTCCTCTCCCTAGTCCTCGCCCAAATCTTCCTCTTCCTCTTTGGTCTCCATTATGAGGATGATAGGTGTTATCTCCTTTATGGTTCTGGCTACTACTAGATCCTACTCCCTTCTTTTGGTCTTCATTTTTACCTCCATATGACCATCCACTAGTCCTTCCACTGTGACCTCCACCTCTTTGCTTACTTTCAAACCTCCTATTCAAATTCTCTTCTACCTTCAAAAAAAAATGATATGCATCTTCAATGGTAGACATTCTTACCAGACTTAGCTCTTCTTGAATGCTCAGCTTCAACCCATTTATGTAATGGGTGACTTTCTCCTTGTTGGCCTCAAAATGTCATGTTCTGATCAAGACTTAGTAGAATTATTCCATGTACTCCTTAACAAATTTTATTGCTTGTTTCAACCCTTGCATCTTCTTCAACAAATCCAACTCATACTCGCCAAGAATGAATTGTCTTTTCAAATTTTCCACCATTCGATCCCATCTTGTTATTTTCTCTTTTCCTCTTCTATTTCTTTCCAACTTGACTTCTTTCCACCATATGCTAGCATGGCCTTTCAATTTGGTCTTTGCAAATTTGACCCTATCTAGGTCTTCTATTTCTTCATACTCAAAATAATCTTCCATGTCATTGATCCAATCGATCAACTCTTCTAGATTTAGGTTTCTAGAAAAATTAGAAAATTATATCTTTGGCCTCTTTCCAATCTTGGAAATGGCCCTAATCAGTCTGACTTCTCTAGGATCCATTACATCATGTGCTTCCTCTTCGAATGGTTCCTCATCTTTAGCCTCATCCTCACTTTCATCTCTTCTTCTGACATCAACTCCCCTACGCAACTCATCTTGTAGTGCTCAAACTTGTCTTTGGAGGGCTCTAAAACCTTGTTCTGTTACCCCAACATTTCTCCCACCACGGTTTCTTTGTGGAGGAATCTTTTCTTATAGACCCACAACCACAAGTCCCAGTACAAACAACCTCATGTTCAGTGATCTATTTACACACTCAAGAGAACTCGCTCTAATACCACTTGATGAAGGATACTCCCCTTGCAATCTATAACTCACAAGAACAACAAATAATGACACAAAAAAAATGCAAGAAGGAAAGTAAATATTTTCTATTATCACTTAAATGAAAATGAAATTACAACATTATATTTTTCATCACATGGGCTTTCTGATTACATAAATCTACAAGTCTCCAAATAGGAGCCACCATCTACTCTACTCTTTCCTTCCCTCTATAGTAACTTTTGATCCGACTGTTGGATTTTCTATTATAATACCTTTTTAGAAAGGGCTCAAGAAATATTGTGCCAAAAAAGTAGGGGCTAAAGGCCACCTACTTTCATTTTCCACCAATTTTCAGGCCCATCTGGAGCCTCTCAGTGCCTCAAAATTGACCCCAAAGATTTTACTAGGATTTTTGAAAATTAAAATTTTAATCTCTCAAATGACATGGTTTTGAAGTGATTTCTTTGCCATTGGATTCAATTTACCATTTTGTGTCCAATTGTGCATAAATTCAAACTTACAAAAATAGTAACCCTACCAAATTTAGCCCTTATTGAAAAGAAACAATTTTTTTTTGGGGGTGATGCAAGATTGCTCTTACACCCTAGATGCTCTTGCATCAAGAATGGTAGTGGGATCCATAGTAACAAGTGGAAAAGGGGAAGTAGTGGGAGGAATAGGTATAGAATGATATTTCATACTTCTATATGTAGTAAAAAGACAATGGTCGACATCATGGGTATCACAGATGAAGAAAATGTGATTTCTTTGTTTGGTCTCATCTACCATGGGTATCTTCAATTTTTTTTATCATTCCTCCTACTAACATTTTGTCTAATTTTATCTCAACTCTTGTTTTGATATTGATTTTTTAATTTGATATTTTATTTTCCTTTATGGTTTGGATCCTTCTTTTACTTCTTAATATTTATCTTTTTCTAATAATTTGATGCTTGAATTTAGTTACAAATGGTCTACACACCTATTCCAAATATTCCATTTCATGAATTTTATGGGTTTACCTTATCTTACATGCCAAAGTCACAATGTCCTACTCTTCATTAAATTCCTACAAGAAATTAAGGAACTTTGGATACCCACCTCCCAATGGTCTTGTAATGGATAAATTTAGGTGGAGAAGGATTTCAAAAGGCTCATGGTACTTGTGGACCCCTAAAAGGCATGATATATAACACTTGAACTCTATTTATGAAATTTGGTCTTTAGTTGTTGGCTTCTAGTATGAATGTGATTTATAAGGTGGAATTCTTAGTTGTAACTCTCAATCTTCCATTGTTAGTTTCTAGTGTGATTATACAATATGAGCTAAGTATTAATCTAGTGTTAATTCTTGAAAGAAAGTATAGACTATTCTCATCTTAATTCTCACACAAAGTTGTCCTAGTCAATTCCTCATATGAACCATATTTGTAATTTTTTATTAATATAAAAACATATTTTATTTCATTAATTAACCTGGCTATTCTATGTATAGGATGCTTTTATATTTTTATAAGTATATAATTAAAAATTAATTAATAATTCAAGATAGAATACACAAATATTTAGTTAAAATTAAATAATATTCTTATTTGCATGAGTTATGTAGAATGGTAGCAATGTCTCAGAAATATTTCTTTGCTACTAAATTTTAATCATTGTTGTGAGTGAATCATCTCAATTATATAGCCAAGCACATAAAAAATTTATAGATTGGAAAGAAAAATAATCACACAGTTATCATATTTTTACATGTATAAAGTTTCTACCATCAAACTATTTATACTTATAGATTGTATAAAACTATAAATTTAATCATTATTCCGAATTTATTAAGAATCGATCTAATAACTTGACTCCATATTGTATACTTTGAATAAACATCTCACTAATCTAACCATACATTTTATAAATGTTAAAAAATAATAATAAGAAAAAAAAACTTCTAAATATGATACTACATCTAATTAATTATATTTATTTAAAACTAAGACTTCATAACCAATAACCATTAAAAATCCTTAAACAATGATAGCATAACATTTTATAGGTTTTAAGCAAATCGTTCTAGTAATTTAATTATTAATATAAGAAAAATTTAAGTAACCTAACTCCAAGACAAACACTACAATTTTACATCAGGACATAAGTATACGACATTTTTAATATAAAAATAACCTGCACCAAAACATGCACCAAAATATATTAAAGTTCTTCTCATTTTATTTTTCTTGAAAGGAAGAATGGGCATAGGAAATTTCTTGGAAGTTGAACAAGATGGAGAAGATTATATCAAATCCCAAGAGATGCTAATTATCCTTGGTTGAAGCCTCAAATATTAGCTTTATTTTTAAATTGAAAATGAAATCTTAGGATGAGACAATATCTCACTAGATCATACATAATATCACAACCCACATGGATGACCCTTAGCTATATGGAAAAAATTCTAAAGGAGTCTTCTAATAAAATTAGTCTTTCAAAATTTAAATTAGATTTAAGTCAACTTTCTTGTTCAAGTTGATGTTATTTTATTGACTTGACTTTTAGTTGTGTTGATTGTATATTAGAGTAATATATAAATGATAAATTTTATTTCATTGTGATGATTAGAATCTAAGATATAGTTTGAGAGTTATTTTATACATTGTATAATCATATAAGTATATCATCAACATGATCTTAACATCTAAGTTAATTATGCATATTATATGATTATTTGGTGTGTCTTCAATTATTATCTTAAAAATTTTAAATTGGAAGAGGGGTTTGATCAAAGGAGAATGATCTCATTTGGTAAATTTCTCAAAGCACATCCTTAAAAATATCTTATGTTTTAGATACCAACTCCAAATAGTGAGGTGAATAGAATATAAACACCAAAATGTACATGATCATTTCTACACATTAGAGTTTCAATATGGAAATAAGGTTTAGGTTTGTGGGAACCTAAATGAACTAAAGCAAAATACAATGATTTTAACAACTTAATACTAGTTGTTTGATAGAATCTATGACTCTAATTTATGCATGAACATCTAGGTCCACGAGTAATCTTGTATCACTATTTTTTTAAAGTTTACAATTTCAATTTTGTTCATTTGTGTTTTGGTTGTTGGTTTTAGACTCATTTAGTTTCAACTTTCATGAGGATTTTTTGCTAGCTTCATAATTTTCTTCTAGAGTTGTTGGGGTCCAAATGAATATTGGGGTCTATCATATTATAAAGGATATAGGAATTTTGTGCATTTTCCCTAGTAGACATGTGTGTGAAATGTGGAAGAAGTGACAAGGAAAGTGAATTGTTTGAAGGATATGAAGAAAATGGATTTGTTGAGAAGGGTTTAGAAACTTTCAAGAAAATGCAATTGGCAAGTGTAAAGCCAAATTCAAAACCTTTTCCAACATTCTCCTTGCCTATGCCAAAATGGGAGCTTTGGAACAAGATATAGACATCCATCAAAGCGTAATGGGAGGGTGATTAATGACAAATATATAATTCAACTGGAAATGTTTTGGTCAAAATATGGAAGCATAGAAGAACAATGTTGATAATTTTTTTTTGTTTTGGGTGTTTTTGTTTAGTGACTAGTTTATAGTATGTACCAATGGTCTACTCTATACTATATTGTAGGAAGAACCAGCCTTCCTAATAGCAGTGTTGGGAAGTCCTATAGTTTGGGTGCTTTTTGTTTGGGGTCTAGAGCATACTACATCACAACCAAATCTACACTATCCGAGTTCATTCAAGTTATTCAATCCCCTATTTCAATGGTATGATAGAATTTTATGTAGGCATTTTGATCTATGTACATGAAAGTTTGTAACCAACTCTCCCATTTTATAGGGTTTAATATTATTGTCTCTATAGGAAATAGAGCATGTAAGAAAACACTTAAACTATGCACCACTTTGATGATTTTTTTTGTAACACATGTATTACTAATACTATACAAAATTATTGCCAACAAGTTGTTTTCCAACTAATTAATGCATTATGGGAAATATCTTAA
>VDFB02000003.1:507321678-507541073 GCA_007258455.2 Sequoia sempervirens
TGACAATGGCCCTACCTTTTCTTCTACCGAGTTTATATCATGGGCTTATGATCATAATTTTTTTTAAAGTATTCTTCAAAATATTACCCACAAGGAAATGGAGTTGCAAAATCAACTAATAAGAATTTCTTAGGAGTAATTAAAAAACTATTAGAGAAAAATCCTAGAGACTGGCATACCCAGTTAAGATTTGCTTTGTGGGAAAATAGGACTAGGATCAGGGATGCTTTAAAGACTTCACCATTTAAGCTAGTATATGGCCAAGAGCCTGTGTTCCCTATTCACTTGCAAATACCTATCCTAGAATTTATGTACAAATTTTACTCTAGTGATGATAGGATTGAAGTAAGGTTAGTTGGCTTGTTGAAATTAGAAGAGCACAGAGATGCTGCCTTGCAACAATTATTTAGACACCAGGCTGTTGTCAAACATTGGTTTGAAAAGAGAGCCAAAATCAAGGCTTTTAGAATATCAGACCTTGTGCTACTGTGGGATAAAGCTAATGAAAAGAAGGGCGATCACCAAAAATTTGATAAGATCTGGATGGGTCCTTATCAAATTGTTGAAATCCTAGGAGAAAATGCTTTCCAGTTGAATAGTATAACGAGGGAACCTGTTCGATTGCCTATCAATGGACAGTTTCTTAAACATTACTTTGGATCTTGAAAGTTTGGTATTTTGTTGGGTTGTATATATGTAAATAATTTGTTGTTTTGCTTGTTTGTCGTTTGTTGCTTTCCTTGCTTCCCTTTCCTTTTTGTTCTTTTGCTTGTTGTTTGCTTTTTTTGTGTGGGGACCTTCATTTTATGCAGTTGTAAGGGGGTTGTTATTTGAAGTATACATTGGTAACCAGGAGAGAAGTTAGTTAAGATATTTTCAAATTTTCTAGTTGGATGATTTTGTCCTAAATTCATTGTTTTGTGTCCATTATCAATAAGAGTTGTGGAAAGTATTGAAAACAAGATGCAAAGTAAACAATATTCATTAGCTATGGTCGAATCTCTCACAAATCATCAAAAAAATCTCCTTTTGTAATGGTATATTTGTCTTAGGGCGAAGGTGTTGTAATATTTGAGTGACAAATCTGATTCCCCATATGCTGTTATGAGGTCCATGGTAGTTTTCAACCCATAACAAATGTCAGAAATCTGACATATTGAGAAAGAATTGAGTGAAATATCTGAAACTCCAAAAAAAAAAGAGAAAAAGAAAAGAGAACTATCTAAGAAAAGAGAACCCAATATGAATGGGTGATTTTAGTATCTCTACCTAGGCTATGGACGCATGACTGGAAGTAGAGCAATGTTGTGAGGAAACTAGAGGTATCTCCATTGGAGCTATGGATGCTTGATTGGTAGCAGAGTAATGCCAAGGATATCATTGCACAATAGCTAAAGGGAATCAACTCATGTAGTTCAAATCTTGCACATTATTTTTCAAAAGATGAGGAAAACTTTGTAAGAGGGTGATGCACCATCAAGCACACACACAGATTCAGGGGTAGCTAGTGTTGATTTACATTTGAGATTCTAGCTCAACCTTGGTTGTTAAACTGACCCAACTGGAGTTGTGATGTCCATAAACTAGGAGTTCTGGGTAGCTGAATCCTTTCATTTCTTGAAAATGGTTAAACCATTTTCCTAGACAAGTCACCAATTGTTATGCCTTGCATAACCACCCCATTTCAAACTTGATTAAAATGGGTCCCCCTTTTGTTTTGTTTTGGTCACCTTTGGTTGATTGGTTGGGTCTTAGGAGTTCTTTGTTTTTCTCCTAAGTCTGTCATTTATTCTATCGGAGGTGAGCCCAGAACCAAATCTAAACATGGAACTCTTTCACGGTTTCTAGTTTGGATCTCGTCCCAATCCCATCTTTGCTCTTTTCTTCTTCCTCCTCGCTCTTTGTTTTTTAGGCCAGGATCGGTTTTCATTCCAATCCTGCTTCCCTTGTTCTTTTGTTTTTCTTCACTCTTTGGTTGGGACCAGATCCGAATCCAAAATGGAACTTCAAACTTTGAGTAGTTCCATTTCAGTTTTGCCTTGGGCATTTTCTATTTTGTTCTGGCAGACATGGAACCGAGACTGAAACCAAACTTTGGAATTTCTTCCAAGTTCTGGTTTTCATTTTGTTCCGGTCCCAGTTCCGCCAGCTCATTTGTTTTTCCTTTGCTTCTTGCATTTGGTCATAGGCTATTTTCTCCCCTTCTTTTTCTTCTTTCTCGTCTTTTTCCTCATTGTGTTTTGTTATGTTGTCAGAGGTGGAGTCGAGATGGAATCTGAATCGATAACTTGGAAAAGTTTCAGGGTCAGGTTTTGTTCCGCCTCTGCTAGAGTTGGGTTTTTTTGATAAATAATTGAATGAAAAATGAATGAAAGGTCAGATGAATGATGATGTTTCTATGCTTTAGAGGACTAATGAAGGCATTATTTCATAGGATTAAAGCATGTTGAGAGCATCTATTGGTTTTCCTCACAAGAATGGAGGCAATAGTCTAACCGCTAATGCTTCGCCTTCAGCTTCATCTGATTGGTCGAACACATACCACGTAGGATCTTCAGGTGGTGAAAAGTCATTCAAGAAGAATCACATGTTCGTGAGACACTAGTCGTGTCTCTCTAATGCTACAATGCTCCACTAACCTTATTAGAATAGCTTACAACTATCGGCAAGAGGTTATAACGAGTTGGAAGAGTCATACTGATATCCAAGACCATCGCCTAGACAATCGTCATCAGCAAGATTGGTGGGACCTCTCACCGAAGTCCATAGTAGACTCATTAGCAAGACTATTGCATTCGCTATGAGACATATCAAGCCATTAAGTCTTAGTGATGTCAATATACCTGTCGGCCATACCAACAGTCATCAGCAAGAGATCATGGCAAAAACACCTGATAGTAGATATCACTCTGACTAGACTATCGGCAAGAGTCTCCCCTACACCCAACATGAACACATCCACCAGCGAGACTTCAACAATCACTATGACTTCCAGTGAGCCAAAGGGTCACACCAAAGTGTTAAACCATCGGTGAAAGATCCTCAGTCACTAAGAGTCTCTGAAGGTCACACCTCTCCTCGATTCTACCTATCACCAGGAGTCTCACCAAAGACATCTTATGAATAATCATCAGCGAGACATACAGTATTGGGATGAGTCATTCTGAAAGTTCACATTTCTCCCCAACTCCACTCATCACCAAGAGATCTCCTCGAGTGAAGAGAGGTAGGAAAACTCATAGTGATAGAAAAGTCTCAGCGATAACTATAGTTGGTAAGACAGCAACAATGTCTAGGTGACATGAGCATTCCACAAGGTTACACAGCCACTAGTCAGCCAGACAAAAGGAATGTCACACCGGCTTTTCTTTTTTAGAGGTTTCATGAGACACATGTTCCAACAACATTAACTGGCAAGAGTAGGTGGACATGAATGGGGATACCCCTGGAACATTCAAAGCAGCTTTGCAGGAGCAATTTTTGAGGTTGAGGATGAAACATGTGGAGTCTTAATGGCAGACTCAAAGGCTACGAGTTGATGACGATGGTTGTAAAAGATCTAAAATCATTCCTAAAGGAGATATTTCACTGACATTAATAGATTATTTGCATTTAATGCATCCTTGACTTTGTTCAAACCCTTTTGGAACTGACTCATTTTTGTAAACCCTAAAACAGGACCGTGCCTTTTTCATGCGTTGAGTATATATGGCACTTTTGCCTCTTTGTAAAAAAAATATATATACAAAGATAGAGACATTTAGATATAGATAGACATAGATAGATATAATCTTCTTTTTCATCTTCTTTTTGGTTAAGAAAGGTTAGCAAGCTAGGGTTTTACAGGAAGTTAGGCATTTTTAGTTCAATAGGCAATGGGAAGTGATGTATTCTCCAGATTTTCTTAGTATAGATGGAGATAATTCAAAGACATGGGTTTTTTCTACATTGGTGATCTTGTTAGATTTGTAAATGTTGTTTATCTATTTCACCAACAGTAGAAGTAGCTAGATTTAAATCTACTTCGTATTGTGCTCCAGAATGGTATTTATCTTGGATTAATTATTTGATTTGGAAAGCTTTGAAGGAATGAAATTTTATCTTATGTTTTTTTTAAATGATGATTTGAAATCTACTGTTAAAGTTTGCACTGTGAATGAATGAAAATTTATATTAATTACAAGTTAGCTTTATTCTACAGTTTCAGTTTATGAATTCCTTAGAAGGTAACAAGTCTGATTAATTGGATGAATCAACATTCTCTTCAGTTTAAAAGCTTTGATCTATCTTTTTCTATTTCTTTAAAACCATTGGTTAACATAAGTTTAAATACATGTTTGATCTTATAACAATCCAGAAGCTCAATACTAGTAGGCCCCTTGAACATTACAGCCATATTGACCACTTCGTGAAACAACAAAGTTGTGAACCAACATCAAAGACCTTGGGAGGTGATCAGTTTGATTGTTGATTATCTTTTTTAGGAGAGGTGAGATATTTCACTTTTATCTTACCTACATGTTGTGGGTCAACTTGGCACCATGTGTAGCTATGTCTTCATCAACCTTGACATTTTCACTTTCAACCATTTTCTTCAATCTCTTATTGTAGCACTAGTAGGCCTTACTTTTAGTAGAATAACCGAAAAAGATACCTTCATCACTCCTACCATCAAATTTTCTTATATCTTCATCTCTTTTGATATAACATTTACTTCTAGAGATCTTGAAATATCTAATAATAGGCTTATGACTAGTCCATAGCTCAAAATGGATCTTACCAGTATTACCTTTTATTTGTACCCGGTTAAGTGTGTACACAACAGTACTCATAGTTTCTCTCTAGTAGATATGAGGAACATTTCCTTCCAACATCATAGTTCTAGTAGCATCTTGAACTATCTTGTTCTTCCTTTCCATGACTCCATTTTACTAAGGGGTCCATGGTGCAGATAATTTTCTCTTTATTCCATGTTCTTCACAAAAATAATTAAACTCACCAAAAGTGAATTGACCACCTCTATCTGATATCAAACATTTAATCTTCAAACCTATCTGTATCTCAACCATAGCCTTAAAGATCTTGAAATTTTCCAAAGCTTCATATTTCTCCCTTAAGAAAGCAACTCACATCATTCTTGAATAATCATCAATAAGAAACATGAAGTACCTATATCCTTATAAACTTTTGACTCTAAAAGGACCACACAAATCAGTATGCACAAGCTCCAACAATCCATTTGAATTATGTTCTTTTCTCCGAAATGAAATTCTATTTTGCTTTCCTAACTAACATTCCTTTCATATGGCATTAGTAGGTTTCATCAACTTAGGAAGATCTCTCACAGCCTTAGTAGAACTTATCTTGACAATATTATCAAAGTTATCATGACACATTCTCATATGCCACAACTGGCTTTCATCAACTTGAGCAATCAAGCAACTTTTACTAGTAGCACTCAGGTGAAAGATAATACCTTTTATTTTTGTACCTGATGCAATCACATTTCTAGAATTTACTAATATTTTTCACTTTCCATCCTTGAACTAAAGATTGTATCCCTTATCAACCATCTTTCCAACACTTAAAATATTATGCTTCAAACCTTCCACATACATTACATCATCATTATTATGCTTACCATCAAGAGAAATACATCCTCTTGCATGGATCACACTAGCTTTGTCATCACCAAATCTCACAATACCACCATCATACTTTTCCAAGCTCACAAAATTATTTTTATCTCTTGTCATATGATGTGAACATCCACTTTCAATCACCCATTCATCTTTCTCTTCAACTCTAGCAACTAGGGATTTCTCCACATTTGTCCAACTAGAAGATTTAGTAGACACAAGATCATTTTCCTTGATAGCAATAAATACCCATTCATCCTCATTTCCATTCCCTTGGTCAGATTCATCATCTATCACACCTTCATCAAAAACATAATAACACTTCTTTTGACATTTAGGCTTGTTATGTCTTGGCTTAGAAGCTCTTTCTGGACACCTTGATGCAAAATGGCCTATCTTATTGCAAGAGAAAATTTTAAGAGGAAACTCCCCTTTATACTTACCTTGTCGTATGGCTTCTCTTTTCACAATTAGTGCTTCCAACTCTTCTAGCTCTCTTTCTTCTTCTTCGATTTGTTTCATTTCATCCTCATACTTGAATGTCTTTCTTGATGAACTTTCACCTAGATCATATCTCTATTTATCTCTTCCAAAAGTAGTGGCCTTGAATGTAGATTCTACCTTAGGAAGGGCATCACCAAATTCACTCAACTCAAAAGTAGTAAGCTTACCAATCAACATATCTCTGCTAACATTTGTTACAATCTAGAACTCTTCAATAGCACTATCTTTGAATTTGTAGGAAGTAGGAAAGGATCTAAACACTTTAGCAACAATCTCTGATTCATCCAACTATCCACTGACACATCTGCTACCACACACAAGTTCATTCACTCTTTGCATGAAAGTAGTAATGTTCTCATCATCACCCATTATCAACATTTCATATTTCCCTTTCAAAATTTGTAGCTTATCAATCTTCAAATTAACATCACCTTCATACAAAGTTTTCAACTTTTCTAGATCTCATAAGTAGTCTTTAGATCCATCACATTTGTCATCTCAGTATCAATCAAAGCACTCAACAATGCCTCTTTAGCCCTGATATTATACTCAGCATCCCTAATCTCAGTAATAGTAGTAGGAACATTTTGTGGAATAACATACCTATTACTTGTAATGTTCTAGTAAGCTTCACCAATGCATCTCAGATGACACTCCATTCCAGTCTTCCACAAAGAATAATTTGTTCCATCAAATCTAGGACTATCCTTCTTATAATTGGCCATTCCAGATCACCTCAAGTTTTTAAACTTCTTCCAAGGAACATGCTCTGATACCAATTGTTGGCAACACAAGGGAAAACAACTAAGAAGGGGGGTGAATCATTTGTCATAGAATTTCAAACTTATTTAACTTATTAACCTTATTCTTAGATCTAATTAATAACCATGAAAGGAAAAATGAAAAACACATCAGAAACACACATAACACCAAGATTTTTACGTGGAAAACCTATTAGGGGAAAAACCACAGTGGAGGTCAATCCACAATATTATACCCTATTAAGAGTATAAAGAAATATGAATTAGGAATGCACATGCATTTAGGCACACTACCTAGAGCTCACTGCTCAATTACAAAAGGAAGACACACTACCTTACAAAAAGATTTTGATTGCATCCACCAAATTTGAAATGAGAAAGATAGCATCTGCTAATGCCTAATTATAGTTTTGGTTAAGCTTATGAACACTTCTTCACTCTTCTTCACACTTTGCTCTGCCTTCATATGATCTAAACAATATTTGCACAATTCACACAATCATCTCCTCAAATGATAAAACAATTGCTTATATATATCTGCAATAAGAAATTACATTGCTACAAGGTGAATTTAACAAAAATAATAAAAATAATATAAACTTTTGGCCCAAAACAATTGAGATTATGTTGGAAATAGACATTGCAAACATTATCTAGTGTTGTCATTAATGGAAACCCTAGTTGGTGATTATATCTGCATGTCATCAATTGCTCATACTGGTAGACAATTTGAAGACAGTCCAGGTAGAATAGAGCATCCGACAGTTTTGTGTTTATCAATTCACATGTAGATTTTATGTTGTTATTTTGAGTTGTGGATCTCATGGAAGGTTGATCAATGCATGTCTTGTGTTATCTGAAAATATCAATTCCTTGTATCAAGTTGTGTGCAAGTATGGAGATCTGGTTGGATAACTTTATATTCATCTATGTTTCGTGGCCAACCTAGTTGATACAACATGTCAAAGATATTCATGGAGTGTTTTCTCAAATTATTTTGTGCTCGAGAATTTTGATTTTGGTCTGAGCTAAGTTGTGGCCAACTGTTGTGGATGTGCATTGAATATTATTCATGATTTGAGCTGATAGTTTCAAATGTTTTTCTATTTTGTTAGAGCTAACTTGTAGCAATTAAATCTTTAGTCGTGGATATATATAAGTGACATATTATATCATTTTTGTATGGAAGTAAGGTGTTTCGATGTGTGTTACAAATATGAGAAGGGTGATTGAGTGAATATACATAGTTTCACTTGTGCATTAAATATTTTGTGTTGCGAGTCAGAGCAGAGCAAAGCATAAGTGTAGAATCAGTCAGAAGTACAAAAGATCAACTACTGATCCTAACTAGAACTATAATCAAGCATTTGTAGATGCTACTCTCTTGGTTCATTCTATTAGATCTAATTGAAATCTTTGTAAGGCAGTGCGCCTTTCTATTTTGAGTAGTGAGCTCTAGGCAGTGTTCCTGAATGCAAGTGCATTCCATATTGTAATCTTTATTTTGGGTATACTTAGATCATATTATGGATTGGCCATCCACCATGGTTTTTACCCTAACAAGGTTTCCACGTAAAAATATTTGTGTTATGGTGTTGCAGTTGTTTTCTTTCTATTCTTGTATATTTCTTTTGGTTGAATGTTCTAAGTGGATTAAAGATTACAATAGTAAAGTTTGTTTTTGCAAAATAGTGATTCAACCCCCTCTGAGTGTTGCTTGTTTCCAATAATTGGTATAAGAGCTAGTTCCTTGAAATAATTCTAATAGCTTGGGGAGATCTTGGAAAAAATTTCAATTGATACAAGAAGTCTTCAACAAAAACTTTTGGTGGCCTTGGATGATCTTGACCAATCAAAATTTGAGAAACAGGGAGCTACAGGAAAATAATGAGAATGAAGAGAAATTCATTTATTCATTGAAAGACAAAATCAATGAATCAAGGGAGGAAAGCAAGGAATTATGTGATCAGCTTAAGCAGAAGAATAGAAGCATGGAAGATGAACAACTGAGTCATCCCTTGAAGGAGAAAATAGAAGAATGTGAAAAGTTATCTAGAGAAAATGTTGTCCTGAAGCATGAGATGGAATCTATCATGATAAGAATGACCAAGGAGAGTGAAGATAGAAAGAAGAATGAAGAAAATCTTGCTTAATCCTTGAAAGAAAATCTTAAGTATGCAGCCAATTGGACAATGAATTGGAGCAATCCAAAAATAATGAGGAAGTATTTGAAAACTAGCTTGATGATCTTAGAAATGAACTTACTGCTGCAAATGAGTACAAGGAGAAATTCAAAGCTAGCTTATCCATGCTTGATGAATTGATTAAAGGTCAGAGGACTAATGGTGACAAGCGAGGTCTTGGCTATGAAGAAGAAGAAAGTTCCAAATTTAGACAAAGGAGATTCAAACAAGGAAATCAAATGAATGGAGCTAGAAGAGATCCAATAAGACAACCAAATGCTCAGAGATTCAATGGTTACTATTTTACTTGCAATAAATTTGGTCATATGGCTTCTCAGTGTAGAAGTAGGATGAATCCAAGTGGACCATCATTCTCAGGTCAGTGCTTCAAGTGTAATAAATTTGGTCATAAGTCAAATGAATGTAGAAATGTGATGAATAAATTTCATAGAGATTTTAGATGCTATGCATGCAATAGAATTGGGATATTTCTAATCAATTCAAATCAAGGAAAAATCAATGCAAGAGTAGGTCTGGATAGAGAAATGTTGTGTGTTGCAACTACAACAATTTTGGACACACTACTAGATTCTATTGGAGCAGAAGAGGTATGGTAAATCAAAATATATAGTAGGATGTTAAGGGAAAAGGTAAAGTCACTATTGATGTGATTAGGAGGAAAATGTAGAAGAAATGGGTTAAGAAGAATATGTCTATTGAAGAAAATAAGCTAGCACCATAATCTACTTTTGGTAATTCCTCTAGGAATTATTTTTAGGCATTTGGCCTAGGGGGATCTATCAAGAAAATATCTTAACCCTCTATTGGTAACTAACACTGGAATGTGGATAAGTTCAGTAAGTGCTCAGATGCTTGTCAGATGTTGTTCAACCAATTGGAGAAATTTTTACATAGTATTGGGGATTCGTAGAAGAATTATCTATCACTATGCATGGAAATAGAGTAACTAGATGAATTAGGGTAAAACCATTTATTGCGATAAGAAGGGTTAGGTGTGTGAACGATAAAAATTTATTTCTATCCTTCATTTGTCACTTTGTATTTTGGAAGTTTGGAGAGCCCTAGAGTAAACTTTGTTGAATTGTGGCGAGATTCAAGTGTGAAGAAGATTCAACGATCAAAATTTGATCCAATGAAAAGGTATTTATGGGAAAAACCTATGAATTTGTGAAAATGGCCACTCCATTGGTAGTTGAAGTCAAGGACAGACCCCGTTCGAAGTTCAAGTGGCATCCTTTTAAGTCTATTGAGACGGAGCCGCTCAGTGCATTTTTTTTTGTACTGTATTGTGTCTTGCATACTGAAGACATTAGAGCTTACATTCATGATAGCATTGAAGAGTTAGGAAGCTCACAATTTCTGAATTTGTATTCCAAACATATAATTGGAGAAGATGTCACTATTAAGCCAAAATAAAAAACCCTAGAAGAGAAGAAGTTCACATAGTTGGTGAAATTCCCTATATTTGAGGAAAGAAAATGGGTGAGATATATTTTGAGTTGAGTTCATGTGGCTGAATATACCTTTCAAGATTATGAAAGAGGCTATAAGCACAGTCACAGGTCTAAATTCCTCTGGTGGACTACCAATCTTGAAATTTGTAAAGAATCGGATGGTTACTGATGCAACAGGTGCACAATTTGATAGAAGGGAAATAACAATCAAAGACATTGTTGAAGTGGATGTGAAATTTGCATCGATGGTCATTGGCTACAAGGTTGAGCACTCAAACTAGGATAATTCAGTATCTAGTACTGCCATTTATGCAACCTATCAGATGGTAAGCTGATGGAGAATCTGGGTAAGATTAAGAAAGAAAAAAAGAACACTTTTAAATATGGTAATTTTTTTTTGTGTCTATTATTTTATTTCATGAGTGAGGTTCTAGGTGCTAGGAAAGTTCATTGGAAAAGTAATCAGCTCGTAGTTGTTCAGATAAGAGACATATTGGTATGGAACTAGTGATAGACAAACCAAAACAACTACCCTCTGGGGGTACTTCAAAAAATTTCATAGTATGATGCATGCTAGAGAAATAATTCCTGCTTCAATTGTAGAGAAGTACAAAGATACAATATGTTTCATGGTGGATATTGATCAATGCCTAATGGAAGCTGCTAATCCCAGAATGGTATGGATTATGCCTATGGGATATAATGTCGAGGAGAACATCTTGGAGATGTATGTAGAATATTTGTTGGGAAAACCTTAACATCCAAAAGAAGAGAGTTTTGGAGCCTATGTTGAAAAGAATATACATGTATACGAGGAGCTTAAGAGACCTAAGCTTATTAGAAGAGTAAGGAAAGAATTGTAATTCATTGTAGAAAGTTTGGGTATATTTGTAGAAGAATTAAAAGAAGCTAGAAGGAAGAGAGATGAAGATGAAGTAGGAAAAGATCTAGCAAGAACCAAATCTGCTAGTCTAAGAGCATCCTCTACTCGCACTAAATCAACAAGGAGTTCTCCATCCCCATTGACTCTTGTAGGAAAGTTAGTTCCTATGCAAATTGAAGACAAGGCTTCTAGAAAGAGGAAGAAAAAGAGCATAAGAACCTATCAAGCCATCTCAGAAGATGAGGAGATTGAGACAAATGAAGGTGTGAAAGAAATAAAATCTATTGGAACTCAGGCTACAAAGGTAACTAAGAGAAAATCCTTTGGTGAAGAGGAAAAGGAAAAGAAGAAAAATTTTGAAACACCAAGTATGTTAGTTGATGAAGTTGAGAATGTTGTTGTCAAGGATGGAAAACTCAAGCCTCTTTGCAAATGGTATGAAAATTTTGATGAATTAGGATAAAGAATTCTTGAGGAGGCAACAATAAAATTTTTGAATATTTTCAATAAAGTTCTTGTTGAAATTATGTCTGGTTTACCTAAGAGTTTGTATGAGGTTTTGGAGATGAGAAGAGTAAGTTCTAGGATAGAAGAAGAGCATATGAGAAAGAGAATTCTTGTAGGCTTATGTCCGAAAATTTCTATTAAGGAGATGAAGTCACTCCTGAACAAGGCCAAGAAGGAATTTGAAAACAAACCAAGGGTGAACAAAATGATGATCGGTGAAACTATTGTTGTTGCTAATGAAACCAAGAAAATTTTGGAAAGATTTTTGTTAAAGAACAAGGTCAATGTTGAGGAAGTGAATGTTGAAGATGTTGTATCTAATCCAATACATGAGGAGGTGAACGTAGGTACTGAGGATATTTAGATTCCTCCTAATTTCCATAATACAAAAGTACCTATGGAGAGTGAAGATCCTTAGGTTGTTTTAGCTAAAGGAAAGGAGATGCAAAATGAAGAAGTTGAGGCTCCCAAAGGCAATCAAGAAATAGTTACTAAAGAACCAGGAGTTGAAGAAGAAAATGTTCAAGTTAAGGAAATTCTAGTGGATGCAAGAGACATTGTCAAGGCAGTGAAGAAATTTCTGGTGGATCAACAGAAAGAATTTGATCCTAAATTGGTTGAAGGCCTAATCAATCTATCCACCTTGTCCCTAATTCAGAAAATGAAAGTTGCATCTTTTGCCCAAGAAAAAGGACATAGAAGAATTGTTGAAGTCCCACATTGAGGACAATGAAATTTTTGGTCTTGCATCTAGAGTTATGGAGAAAATTATTCCAACTCATGCTAAGGATCCATCAGGTTCCTCTTCCAGTGAACTAAAGAAGATCATAAATTCTGTAAGTACTCATTTCAAGTCGCT
The DNA here is from genome assembly GCA_007258455.2 of Sequoia sempervirens. Classification (NCBI taxonomy): domain Eukaryota; kingdom Viridiplantae; phylum Streptophyta; class Pinopsida; order Cupressales; family Cupressaceae; genus Sequoia; species Sequoia sempervirens. The sequence goes on from VDFB02000003.1 coordinate 507,334,490, forward strand.
TGAAAGATCAGCCATGATTAAAGTGTAGAAGGAGTTTGATGGAAAAAGGTTTAGTAGGTTGAAAGAAATGATTGCAAATGATAAAGCTTCTATTAGCCACCTATATGAAGAATAGTCAAGGTTCACTATCTGAAGGTGGAAAATCCTATAAGTGATGTTTGGTTTTGTCCAAATTTATTGAAGTAAATGAGAAGAAGGTGAAGGATCTTGAAAAAAAATTGGCTACCATTTTTTATGCTTTTGATATGTTAGCTAATGATGTTGGTAAGCAAGAAGGTCAAGTAATATCTCTACTTAAAAAAATAAGGAGCTTGAAGCATGAAAATGATAAGATTCTAAGAAGAGCATGTGAACTCAAATGACTAATTGGTCCAAAGATTAAAATAATGGTTAGTGCTTTAAAGGAAGGAAAAGATGCTATGGCAGCTAGTGATCCAATGAATCTTGAGTCTGCAGAAACTCAATCTTATTTGGTTTGTCATCATTTAACAATTCTGGAGAGTCTCAAAAGGGTTTGGAACACAAATTTAAGCATGTTGAGGAGAGATTTTGTAGATTTTTTCAAATTTGTGTAAGTTACAAGATCATGCTTGTACAGTTTGAAATTTTGAAATTTTTCTAGTTTCTCCAGTTTTTCCATTGATGTCAAAGGGGGAGTGTTGTACAATGAAAAATGTATATTCATCTTAGGGGGAGTTGCATTTTGGAGTTGAGATTGAAGATTATTTTTTTGAAGTTTTGAAGTAGCGGTGTAATTGATGTTGGTATTGATTTGGCACTTAGTCATTTTTCACTAAATGTTTCCATCAATACCAAAGGGGGAGATTGTTGGAAAGAGAAACTACAAACATTATCTAGTGTTGTCATTGATGGAAACCCTAGTCAGTGATTGGATACACATGTCATCAATTGCTCATATTGGTAGACAGTTTGAAGATATTCAAGGTAGAATAGAGCATCCGACAGTTTTGTGTTCATCAATTCACATGCATATTTTTTGTTGTTATTTTGAGTTGTGGATCTCATGGGAGGTTGATCAATGCATGTCTGGAGATTTGGTTGGATATCTTTTTGTTCATCTATGTTTGGTGGCTGACCCAATTGATACAACATGTCACAAATATTCAAGGAGTGTTTGCTCAATTTTTTTGTTCTTGAGCATTTTGATTTTGGTCTGAGCTAAGTGTGGTTGACCAATTCATGATTTGAGCTAACAGTTGCAAATTTTTTTCTATTTTGTTGGAGCCAACTTGTAGTGATTAAATCTTTAATCACAAATATAAATAAGTGATCAATTATATCATTTTTGTATTGAAGTAAGGTGTGTCAATGTGTGTTGTGAATATCAAAAGGGTGATTGAGCAATTATGCATAGTTTCACTTGAGCATTAAAGATTTTTTGTTGTGAGTCAGAGCAGAGCAGAGCAAAAGTGAAAAATTAGTCAAAAGGATAGAAGATCAACTACTAAGCCTAACCAGAACTGTAATCAAGAATTTGTAGATGCTACTCTCTTAGTTAATTCTCTTAGATCTAATCCAAATCTTTGTAAGGAAGTGTTCCTTTCTATTTTGAGTAGTAAGCTCTAGGTAATGTGCCTAAATGCAAGTGCATTCCCATATTGTAATCTTTCTATTGGGTATACTCAAATCATATTCTGGATTGGCCATCCACCGTGGTTTTTCCCCTAATAGGGTTTCCATGTAAAAATATCTATGTTATGGTGTTGTGGTTTTTTGCTTTCTATTCCTGCATATTTATTTTGGTTGAATGTTCTAAGTGGATTAAAGATCAGAATAATAAAGTTAATTTTTGCAGAACATCGATTCACCCCCTATTACTGTTGCTTGTTTTCAATAGATTATTCATGCGAATCAACCAAGGTCAGCCATAACAAAGTGAAGACCCAAAATAACATCCTCAAACATGAACTACTTCAATTAATTACTCCTCAAAGATCCACAACGTGCTATAAACACCTTGTTGGCCAAGAACATGAAAAACATGAACACGCAAGAGAAAATATTGGATCACGAGTAAAAAGATCGATGGGGACATGCAACATAGATAGAGAATGATCTAGAAGCATCCACAAGCATCATGAATCACCAAAGAAGTATCCACAACAATTGAACTTACTAAAATCACATCATCTTCATTTAGGAACACCAACTAAAGTAATAGAAAAACTGTCATAATACAAATCTTTACACAGATCTCTAAAACTCAACATGGATAAACTAGATATACTCAGAATGAAACCCTTTAGTCCACAATGTTTGAAAAAAAATTTATTGAACTCACCGATAGACTGAACTTCACTTCACCACTGACAACCTGCAACTCTTTTTATTATAATTTTCCCAACATCCTCGACATATACAACTTCAAAAGAATTGATGCTAATAGTGTTGACATTAATGACAACCACATATCAACAACACAACCACAACATCCAATAGATCCTTTGAACATACCATGTAGGTGCTTTTCCAACTTCTTGAGGCTCTTCTTCATTAGCTACAATCTCTTCATCTTATGTTTCACCTTAAAATTTGTTTCTACTAGGCTTAACATGATTCATGTCTTCATCAATCTTAACATTGATTCTTTCAACAATCTTGTGTATCCTTTTATTGTAGAACTTGTAAGATTTTCTTTTGGTGGAATATCTAAGAATATTCCTTCATCACATCTAGAATCAAAGCTTCGCAAGTTATCTTCTTCTCTCTTGATGCAACACTTTCTACCAAACAACTTGAAATTTTTGACATATGTCAGTTTGTTGTACCACAGTTCATAAGGAGTCTTATCACTATTTACTCTTATTTGAACTCTATTTTGAATGTGAATGTAGCATGAACTATTTCTCTATAAAATACATCTACTAACTTGGACTCACTTGGCATTATTTTGGCGATATCCTCAACCACCAGGTATTCTTCCTCACAAAAAATCCATTTTGTTGTAGAGTTCTAGGTGTAGAATATTTTCTTTTAATTTCATTCTTCTCACAATATCTAATGAATTCACTTGATGTGAATTCTCCACCTCTATATGATCTTAAGAATTTGATTATTTTGTCAGTCTTCTTCTCAACCAAGGCTCTAAATATCTTGAATTTTTCAAATCTTATGACTTATCTTTAAGAAAGGTTACCCAAGTCATTCTAGTATAGTCATCAATCAACAACATGAATTATTTTTCACCTTTCAATCCTCTTTTCCTTGTAGGGCCACACAAATAAGTGTGAACTAGTTGCAAAGGCTTTGTAGTTGAATATTCTTTTGTCTGGAATTTAGCCTTTGTTTGATTTCCCTACTAACATTCTTTGCAAATGGTGTTGACAAGCCTAGTTATCTTAGGCCTATTCCTTACTAGTCCTCTTGAACTTGCCTTTACTAAATTATCAAAATTGGCAAGGTCCAATCTCCTATGCCACAACCAACTCTCATCAACTTGGCCTATCAGACAACTTTGACCTTTTACTTCACAGATATTATAAAGGTTGCTGTCAATTCTAACTCCTTGTGCAATTGTCTTTCCATTTTTCCTTATCTTATATCCTTTTGAGTTAAAAATGACCTTATATCCATTGTCACACATCTGATTTACATTTCGCATGTTGTGCTTCAACCTTCAAGATAAAGGACATCTTTGGTGGAATTTTTTCCATCTACTAAAGATTCATTTTCCACATATTTTCACATTAGTGTTATCACCCAAACTAACTGATCCTTATTTACACTTCTTGAGTTGGATTAATTTTCTCTTATCCCCAGTCATATTCTTAGAGAAGCCACTATCTATTACCCATAGATTTTTATTTTTGGCATGGAGTGTCATTTCTACAATCATTGATTGTGTGGGACTGTTCTACTCTTTTTCTTTCCACACCTTTGTATGCTTCTTCTCTATCTTCTCTTTATTCTTCTTAGGGGCCTTAGACTCTTTGTTTACTTTAGGATGTGTTTTTCCCTTTCTTAAACTGAACATTTGGTCTTATGAATTTTTTTCTACAGTTCTTAGCTATATGACCAAATTTATTACTGTGAGGTAAAATGTGGAAAATAAACAATATCGCACAAGCAATGAAACACATTACATTAGAGATTTAATCATAAAAATGAATGAAATTGAAACAAGAGTAAATTCCTAAAATCATTCCATTGTTCTCTCTTCTCAAGGATTCATTAAATCATATTGGCTCTTAGATTTGTGTATGCACTATGATTGTTAGAACAACAACTTGAGAAATGAGATGCTATTCAAAATGCAAGAGTCTAGTTCCTACATGATTTAATAAAATGTATGATAATGATGTTTGATGATATGATATTAAAGGCTGCAAATGATAATGGTGATATGGAAATGGATAATGATGCTAAATGCTATGGTGGAAATGTCGTATGAAATCTAAAATGATAACTAAAATGTAGCTATGAAACTAAGCCATAATTCTAAACAAAAATTCTTCTACAATGCAAGATGCTAAATGCTAAAATGCTCTAAATGGTCAAATACTCCAATGTGATTTCTGCATAATAAGTTTTCTCAAAGATGGGATGATAAATGCTGTAGAATGGGCTTGTATTTATAAGATTTCCAAAGCATCTTGTGATGTGGCAACAATCAACAGTCAAGATTTCAGCATGAGAGATGAATAGTGGAGATGGAAGAAGTTAGAAAGAATCATGGAGGATGTTCCCTTGACCAAGGGAAACATACCAAGTGTGTGAGGGAATAAAATTTGTGAAAGAGCCAAGTTTCCAAAGTTTGTTTTGGAATTGGTTGAGGATAATGCAATTTAAATATTAGACATATTTAAATTCATGTGACACTTGATGAGGTGGCAAGAGGAAAAGTTGGAGACATGTGCTTATATTCAAATTTGGGATTTAAATTTAGTGAAAAGATTATTAATTAAATAAAACAAACTATCTAAATTTTTTTATTTAATTAAAATAGAAGAATGTGATTTTAGATTGAAGAATTAGAAGAGTGTGAACCATATAAATAAATTTTGAATTTATTTATAAGTAGACGAATTAAAAGGGTTCATTAATTAAATAATTTGTATTTAATTAATTAATTGTTTTGACCGATTTTAGGTGTATACATTTTTCCCCTCTTTGAAGTAATGTGTTTACATGTTGCTTCAAAGAAAAATTTCTTGTTGATGCTGAGAAAAAAAAAATTGATGCCCTAGACATTGATTTTTAGGTGATGACAAATATATGCCCTCTTGGGAGATAAATTGATGAATTTTTGAATCTTTAGGATTTTTTGAAAAATTTAAAAATTTTGATGATTTTTCGATGATTTGATGGTGATTTACAAATTTTATGATATGGACTCGATTTATCTCCTGAAAAATGATGTTTAAGCCACCTTTTGATGAAATGATTAATTAAGCTCCTTTAGAAAATAAAATAAATCATTCCCATAAAAATCCCACTTAGTTTGCCTTTAAAAGGTTAAAAAGAGTGATTGGAAGTTCATTTGAGCATTTGCATTTTGAAAATTTTGAGAGTGATTGAGAAATTTGTGTAAATTTGGTGAGATGGTGATCCCCTACCACACACACCAATTTGAGCATGTGTGATGACACAACTGCCCAACAACATATGGATCTCCGATACATACCACAAAAATCTCCCTTGTAAATTATGCAATTTGTTTTTCCCTCCATTTTTTACGTTTAAATTTGTTTTTGCATGTTTTAGCACATTTCGTCATTGATGTAGTGCGTCAAAAGACTATTGTAGCACATTCATACTTTTTGCGCATAGGATTAGGGTTTTAGCACATAGGATTAATAGATTAGTGCATAGATGCATGTAGCACATTGATTTTCTAAAGTAGCACATATGTTGATTCAGTGCATAGGGACTCTATTTTGGTGCATCCATGAAATTGCTTAGCACATATGGTATTTTTGTGCATTAAACCCCTATTTTAGCTCATTGATGAAATTTTCTAGCACATCCATGCTTTTAGTGCTTTGAGTGACTTTTTTAGCACATCCAAGTCAAAATGATGAATTTTTTCTTGAGCTCCCTATTTTTGATGATTTTTTATTGCGTCAACCTTTGATTTGATGATGATTGATAATGTTGATAGAATAGATGATGATTGACCTCATCATAGGTGATGTTCAATGATAGGATGATGATAATTGACTTGATGATGGGAAAGGATCAATGATACTTTGATTGATACACCTCATGATAGGTGAGGTTAGATGATAGATTGATTGATAAACCCCATGATAGGTGAGGTTGGATGATAGATTGATTGATAAACCTCATGATAGGCAAGGTTGAATGATAAATTGATACTCACAAGATTTTATCAAAGTCTCACCAGAGCTTATTAGATTGATTGATTTTGATTGACTGACAAGATTATTGATTTGTGATATTTTGTGATGAGAGGAGTCTCTGATCATGAGTCTACAAATTTGAGAGTTTTTCCCTAGGATGTGGGATTTGATACCCCACCTGGTACAAGCTGAGGTAGCCATTATTGCATGATGTATATTATCCTCTCTGATAGATATGCCCTATATTGGGATTAATAGGGGTTTATTGATAGCTTTAGTAGAGAGGTGGCATAGTGAGCATAACACCTTTCATTTTCCCATTGGTGAGATGATAGTGACAATAGAGGACTTTTATCAGATTCTACAGATTCTTGTTGTTGTAGAGTTGTTATTGTATGATTCTATTAAGTAGGGCGGGACTAATGTGTTGGTGTTTTCCACTGCACCTAATAAATCTCTAAGGAATAGCTGAATCCTATACTCAAGACTCTTGTAATGAATGGACAACTAACAAGACCTAGTCAAAGACTAAGATCTTCTGCACTTTAGGTTTTGTGGGACCAAGGAGGGTATTCCTAGTGTGTTCATTTCATATTTTTCTTTGTAGAACACATCATTTACACAGATCAATTTGGATGAAGGATAATACTGAAACAATTACTATGTAATTGGCTTGTTTCTAAGTAAATTTCTATCCATTCATCAAAATGAAGACATCCTTAGTGAGAATTGATACGTACACTTTGAGATCAATGAATTTTAAATGAATTTAAATCCTAACTTTAGGTCATTCACTAAACAATTGTTTGATTAACCCTTTAAGTAAATCATTAAGGAATATATCAGTGCCTTATTCATTGGGAAAATGGAGTCACACATCCAAGAACTAGTCAAACAAAAATGACCCAAGAATTCAATGGAATAGACTACTCTCACAATAACTTTGCATCATGGAGCTCAATTTTTTTTGATACATTATTACTTATCAAATCCTTTGGAAATAAATGTAAATTCATGACCCCCATTTAAGTATTTTAATTGATTGCTTGAATTAAAAAAAAGAACAGAGACATACATTCGAACAAATGTTCAAAGTAGAATGGAAATACCATTAATATTTCACTCAAAATTCACTTAAACTTGCATATGGAGAGAAAATACATCAGAATTATATGCATACTTGTATTTTTAGGTCATATCTATAGAACAATTTAAGATAATTGCATGAGTTCATTCATAAACCCAAAAATGACAATCTATTCTATTCCTATCTAGCCATATACATTCAACCCAAAACCTAGCTAGAATTTTCCATCCCCCTCAAAATGAGTTGTGGTTTCCCTTTTATAGAATAAGGGAGCAGCAAGCTTCAAGCCCAAATACATGTCAACTACAACATTTTCATTTTATCTATCATTTAGAGTACATTTCAAAATTCCCCATGTGTTGAATCAGTAAATACATGGTGCAAATGGGGAATGCCAAAATTGTAACCACCATCAAAATGGGGAAACCAAAAGTGCTGCCAAAACCCCCCTGTCACCATGCACACCACAACAAGCTAGGAATCTTTATTTCCATGAGTGCACACATTCAGCACCAAACCAAAAAATAAATATCATGTACACTAGAGAAGAAACTACCTGCGGCAGCAACACATCACAACAAAAATTTTCCATCCCACATGGTAATTCCTTATTGACCAACCACCTTTCCTTTACCAACACCTAGACCCTAGTATACATGCATTTTTCATCTACCAATTGAGTAGCAATGTCCTAGAATTGCAATCTGCTAATGTATCTAGTAGGCACAAGTTTGGGTTTGTCAACCAAAGCACCTTCGTGAATAGTAGGACCAAGCCTTTGAGAGCTCAAATGAACGAACCTTCTCACTGGCTTACTCATTTTCTCTTGTCATAAAAGCACTCGAACTTAATCAGAATCAACTCAAAAAGTATTCTAATTGCTAAAATAAATGACACAATTAGTATTTAATTCCTCCTATATTTATCATGTGAGGTAATGGTAACCTTTATCAATGTTTAACACACATGCACAACACTGGAAACTCATTGGAAGATGTACTATCATTGTTTAAGTCCCCATATACATGGAAACCTACAAATTATGCCTCATGATTACTAACATCTATGTTTACATATGAATTGAGATCAACTTGATCATTATGCAGAAGGTTGGTCATTAATGTAGCTAGATGCATGGCGTAAAATAGCCTTCATGCAATTTTCATCAATATTAAATATAGGTTGTCGATTGTTTGCTGAAATAGGACATCAGATGGTCAACCTTTGTTTGACTGCCTTCAACTTTTAGCAGGGCTTCACTAAACTATTTATGAGCAATAGTTTTCATCCATGTTAGATGATACCTTCATAGTGTGGGGGGCTCCAAAAACTAAGTAGACTAAGATAGGTGTCAAGATCTCGCCGATCTCGCTAGTTTTAACCGTCATTCACTTTCACCTAGTGATCTAGTGGGGAATGATGAAGATCATTCCATAGATTGCATCTTAACCATTCATTGAAGATGTCGGTCCATGGGCATGGTAGTGGGAAGTGGGTCTCATAGTTGTACAAGGACACATGTCCACCTCTCACCAATCTTCTTGTATTTATTCTATAGGAACTTAATTCTCATGGTCTAGTGGGGTATGGTTTAGATCTCCTCCTAGATCTTCAAATCTTGAAACTTGAACTTCACATACTATTAGCATTAAATGGATGGGACTTAGTCTAATCGATGGCGATATGACCACTGGGGTTTGATGACTTAAGCTTAAGTCCCTAGGTTAGATTTAAAATTAGACTTAAGAAAAAGATTGTAACCAATGAGAGACTTGATAATTGGTGCTTTAGGCCACTGGGGCCAGTTAATAGACATGAAACTGTGGCTCGAAAGGTGACTTAAAGGACTAGGAATTGGCAAAACCCTTCAACGCCAAACTAGAACATTTGAAGGCTCACAAGACCAAACTCTACTCACTCATGAGGAAAAGGGTTTATCTAAAGGAAAACTAGATCCATGGAGAATGAGAAAATTCACCAGGATTTTAGAAGCTCTAACAATGGCTCATGCTTAGGGATGCATACGCCTAGTAGGTATGGTGAGAACTGAATCTCCAATTGAAGCAAAATAGGGTACAGACCAAAAACCAAGGAACTCACCCAAAATAGGAAAGAAAACACAACCAGGAGAAACCAAACCTTATGTACTAAATTTTACAAAGAATACATTGTAATGCATTTCAAAAGCCTTATATGAACCATTGGCTTCGATCCTCAAATTGGAGGCCCATGATCCCCCAAAACTTAGGGGCAGTTCTTTCCTCTATCAAACACTTTAGCCTATTTCACCAGTGGTGGATTTTCATGAATGTTGTGCAATTCTAGGCATCTAGCCTCATCACAATCAGTATTTCCCATAATAGCTAAGATGATACTGCTAATGTCATCCTTTCCCATCATGGATTCATAAAATTTTATTGAAAAAACAAAGATCTCATATTTTGCACCATAATGAGGTGTAGTATGACACCTAATTTGTTCATCAAATTTAAAAACTTCATAAGCACTATGGCTTCCATCTGGGATTCTGTCATAAGATCAAGAAAAGGTAAAATAGAACCATACATTCCCTTCATGTACCTCTCATCAACATTGTCTTTTGTGGGTGAAACTAAATCCATAATCATATCAAGAAGGTAAGGGGTATCTACAAAAATCTCAACTACAACCTCATACTAACTAGAAAAATTCTATTGGTTATCTACCTTTTCATATTGCTCATCATGTGGATCAAATATATGTACCAAATCAATATGATGCTCCTCTTCAACATGACATGATGTCATTGGAAAATTGATATATTCAACTTGATTAGTCCTCTGATCATGAAAGAGAAAGTTTCCCTCCTTATCCTATCCCTTATTGCAATGTAGATCATAGGCTGGTGGTAATTCAACCCCCTTCTCAAACACATTATTTGTTGTTGTGATAGGATAATCACAAGGACCTACATATCCATTATTACCAATGTCACATCTAAGATTGTCATCATAGTCCTCTTTAATACATGAGACATTACCATCCCTGAGTGCCAAAAACATGAACCATCTTCAGCATGCTCATCATAGGCCACTTGTTCAACCTGATGTTGGCAGACAATCCTCGCCATATCTATGCCATTGGATTTCCCTTTCAATTGGTAGATTGTGAAATCAAGGCTGAAATTTTCAAATGCAATATCACCTTGACACCTATATATGTCCTCTGAAACAAATGTGTTAGTAATATCTGGTAAGTGTTCATCAGAGTTGTATTCAAATATAGGATTACTCCTACACCAATAAGCATCATCCTTTGTATCTTTAATTTCAGATATGGGATCATTAAATAAAGAGTTTTGCCATATCTTGGATATAATTGGATGTATCTCATCATCTATATCATGATGAATCCCTTTACCTTGGTCTTTAAAGCACCCAAAATCATTATAGCCACTTGAGGAGAAAAGAGAAGCACCTTCATCGTCCTCTTCATCATTTGTGTTTATAACAATTGATCCATGCTTTGAAAATTCTTCATAGGAGGAATATTGTTCACTACCTAAAAAGCAGATCCCCTCAAGGCTATTAACATACCTGTTACTAGAAGCCATGGATTCTATCTCTAACTCATAAGAGGAAGCATATTCAATTGAGGATTTTTTAAACTTAACTTCACCTCTTTGAATCCTTACTTGTGCCCTGTCATGAACACCAAGGGTAACCTTATTACTGGGTGGCATAGGATTGATTCCCATAGGATCCATTTGTGCAGTTCCATGTATTTCTTGCATAGGCTCATGGCTCAAGACATCTAGAGGGAAGTAGTGAGATATGACCTCCTTGATTTCACATTCTATTTCTTCACCCTCATCACTACTAGGTGCATCTGTCTCTAGACTATTTGTGAAATGAAAACATTCAATATCCAATTGACTAGACACTAATTCTTCTTGTTGATTTGTTAATGTTAATCTATGTCTCTCCTCATTGTGAGAGTCATTATCCACATTGTGTGAAACAATGGGATACATACAACCATGCTCAGCCTCTTTGACCATACTTATCCAGTCCACTACCTGATCAATACTTTGAGGCTTCACATCTTCAAGCCATTGGCTTGATCCTAGTGTGTAGGCTTCACAAAATAAGCTAATACACATCAATTCATTAGGCTTAAGCCCTATAGGAATTTCTATCAAAATATCCAATAATCTTAAAGACAATTCATATGGTGACTCATTTGTATGTCTTTTTATTTCATACAATTCCCCAATAGAAAACATCAAGTCCATCCCTCCCTTGCATGGTTTGCTAGAGGTTGATGCTTGCTCTGCATTTCTTGAAAATTTTGTGAGTACAATATCTAAAGGTTCCTCCTCTTGATGAAAACTTTTATTTTCTAGTTGATCTAGTTGAATTGCCTAGATACTACTAGAGTTAGCAACACTGGTCATTGCAAGTCTCCTCATAATTGAGTATTTTAGATTATTTAGGGATTTCTCTTATAATCTTGGAAAATTTAAGGTTGAAGGTTGGGACCAGTTCTTCTCTATCTTTAGTGATTTCCATGAACTTTCTCCTTGCCACACTTGGGTTGATCTTGTCACCAAATTGCTCTATGAAAGTGGCTTTGAGCTCATTCCAACAATGTATAGAGGCATTAGGAAGAAAAGAGAACCAATCTCTTGCATCGTCCTTTAGTGATTGCACAAAAAGCTTCATCAACACATCTTCAAAGTCAATTTCATAGTCATCCATTACATCTAAAAATTCTTGCACATGCTTGTTTTCTAATTTTGATTTCTCACCACTAAAATTTGGATAGCCACAAATATTGTCAAAACTGATAGCTATCTCTATTAGTACAAAATCCATCCTAATGGGCCCAAGACTACTTGATTTGTATGCTTTTGTCCATATTTGTACCAGATGGCACAAATTGACAACTCACCCCTAATTCTTGAAAAGGAATTTTAAAATATTTATTGAATTTATACAACACTACTTATATTACTTTTAAAAATATAATCCCAAGATCTTAGCACAAGTATTCCATATGAAGGTTGCTTGAGATCTACAATATGACATGCTTCTTGCACTTTATTACATAAATTTCAACTTACTTATTAGGGAATCATTTTCATGTCGAGCATTGGAAATTTATCATGATATTATCTATAAAAATGCTCAAAATTCTTTCAAATTTTACAAGAGTACCTATATGCTGGTAGCTATGAAGTGTTTCCTAGCATTAGGGGCAGAGATCTGAAAAATTGATGTATGCTTGAACAGGTTCTTTTAGTTAGAGTCACCACCTCCTTTTGGAGGATAAATCTTGAAATAAGATGAATCTTCTTTTCAAAACAAGGAAGGTTCTAGGTTATCTTCCACAACAGAGTCACGTTCAGATCCTTCAATTCCTTCTGCACGTAGATTGTATACTAGGTTCAAGAATTTGAGAGTGTTTGGGACAAATCACCATTTTACTCTGTATTTTCTATCTGCATCTTTGGAGAATGAGAATTCCCCTACAGAGTCACCATTCTATTGGTGTTTTCCACTACACCTAAGAAATCTCTAAGGAATAGCCAATTCCTATACTCAAGACTCTTGTAATGAATGGCCAACTAACAAGACCTAGTCAAAGACTAAGATCTTCTACACTTTAGGCTCTGTGGGACCAAGGAGGGTATTCCTAGTGTGTTCATTTGAAATTTTTCTTTGTAGAACACATCATTTACATAGATAAATTTGGATGAAGGATAATACTGCAACAATTACTACATAATTGTCTTGTTTCTAAGTAACTTGCTATCCATTCATCAAAATGAATACATCCTTAGTGAGAATTGATACATACACACTTTGAGATCAATGAATTTTAAATGAATTTAAATATTGACTTTAGGTCGGTCGCTAAACAATTGTTTGATTAACCCTTTAGGTAAATCATTAAGGAATAGATTAGTGTCCAATTCATTGGGCAAATGGAGTCACACATACAAGAACCAGTAAAATAGAAATGACCCAAGAATTCAATGAATTAGACTACTTTCACAATAACTTTGCATCATGGAGCTCAATTTTTTTTTATACATTACTACTTATCAAATTATTTGCAAATAAATGTAAATTTATGACCCCTATTTAAGTATTTTAATTGATTTCTTGAATAAAAACAAAGAACAGAGACATACATTTGAACAAATGTTCAAAGTAGAATGGAAATACAATTAATATTTCATTCAAAATTCACCTAAACTTGAAGGAGAGAAAATACATCAGAATTATATGCTTGCTTGTATTTTTAAGTCATATCTATAGAACGATTTAAGATAATTGCATGAATTCATTCATAAACCCAAAATTGATAATCTATTCTATTCCTATCTACCCATATACATTCGACCCAAAACCTAGCTAGAAGTTTCCATCCCCGTCACAATGAGCCATGGTTTCCCTTTTATAGAATAAGGGAGTGACAAGCTTCAGGCCCAAATGCATGTCAAATACAAAATTTTCATTTCATCTATCATTTTGACTACATTTCAAAATTTCCCATGTGTTGAATCAGTAAATACATGGTGCAAATGGGGAATTCCAAAATTGTAACCACCATAAAAAATGGGAAACCAAAAGTGTATCCAAATCCCCTTGTTTCCATCCACACCACAACCAACCAGACATCTTTATTGTCATGATGGAACACATTCAACATTAAACCCAAAAATAACTCACATACACTAGAGAAGAAACTACTTGCCTTAGCAACACATCACAACAAAAAAAATTCATCCCACATGGAAATTCCTTACTGACCAACCACCTTTCCTTTACCAACACCCAGACCTTGGTATACATGCCTGCTCCAAGTTGTTGCCAGAGAGGGAGATGAAACCTCAGCTTCTTCCTCATATGTTCCTTTGTACAACACAGTACTAGTCTACCCACTTGGAGTCCTAATATCCAATGGAGGGATAGATAGAACCTCCTCACCCAGGGCTAGAGTTTTGCACAGAGTTGAGAGATGTTGTTGATAACTGGGGTCTATTTTAGTCTCACTATCCAATTGGCTTTCTGTGATGTCAATGGGTGAGTTTTGATGCCTGAAGGATCCACACCCATACCTTATTTTCTTGTCAACACCAATAATAGAGCACACCAGCTACTTGCCTTTGTCATCTACTAGTTGAGCAACAATGTTCTAGAATTGCAATCTTCTACTGCATTTGGTAGGTACATGCAGTGGCTTGTCATTTGAACCAGCTTCATGAATAGTAGGATTGAACCTTTGAGAACTCAAATGTACAGACCTTCTCACTAACTTCCTCATTTTCTATTGTCAGAAAAACACTCGAATTGATCATACTTGACTCAAAAAGTCTTCTAACTACTAAAATAAATGACACAATTAGTAGTTAATTCCTCCTATATTTATCGTGTGAGGTAATGACAACCTTTATTAATGTTTAACACGCATACGCAACCTTGGCAGCTCGTTGGTAGATGTACTATCATCATTAAGTTCCCATCTGAATGGAAACCTGCAAATTGTGCCTCATGATTACTAATATCTGTGTTTCCACACAAATTGAGATCAACTCTATCATTTTGTAGAAGGTTGGCCATTAATGCAGCTAGTTGCATGGTGTAAAATATCCTTCATGTTCTTTTAATCAATATTAAATAAAGGTTGTCAATTGTTTGCTAAAATGGAACATTAGATGGTCAGCCTTTGTTTGACTGCCTTCGACTTCCAATGGGGCTTCACTGAACTATTTACGACCAATAGTTTTTATCCATGTTAGATGATACCTTTGCAATGTGGGGCCTCCAAAAACTAAGTAGACCAGGACAGGTGTCGAGATCTCCTTGATCTCTCTAGTTTTAACCCTCACTCACTTTCACCTTGCAAGCCAATAGGGAATGGTGAAGATTGTTCTATGGATTGAATCTTAACCATTCATTGAAGATGCTAGTCCATGGGTGTGGTAGTCAGGAGTGGGTATCACAGTCATACAAGGACATGCGTCCACCTCTCACAAGTCTCATTGTATTTATCCTCCAGGGATTCAATTCATGTGGGTTGGTGGGGTATAGTTTAGATCTCCTTCCAGATCCTCAAATCTTGAAACCTACACTTCAAATATTGTTAGCATTAAATGGATGTGATGCAGTCTAACTGATGGTGATATGACCACTAGGGTTTGATGACTTAAGCCTAAGTCACTGGGTTAGATTTAAATTCAGACTTAAGAAAAAGATTGTAATTGACGAGAGACTTGATAACCAGTTCTTCAGGCCAACGAGGCCGGTTAACAGACATGAGACTATGGGTTGAAAGGTTACTTATAGGACTAGGAATTGGTAGAACCAGTTAGTGCAAAATTAGAACATTTGAAGGCTCACAAGACCAAACCCACTCACTCATGAGGACAAGGGTTTATCTAAAGGCAAACTAGATCCATGGAGAATGAGAAAATCCACCAAGATTTTAGAAGCTCCAACATGATGTATTGAGGAGATTGTTTGAGGATGATCGAATATGTGGCTATGAGATTACATGGCAAGATATGGTAGATGCTTATGCTACATTATTGTGTGTACTTGTTGGTTTCATTAGAGGGTTCCTTTGTCCTAACCATAGGTCAAAGGGACTCTTAGTTGGATGGGGTCATATTCTTGAGAGCATGATTTCTTAGGATACTAGATATGCATGGGGATGCTGCATGCTTTCCCATTTATACCATGATTTGCACTAGGTTTTCTATCTCTAAGGGGCCAGTTTGTTAGTAGGAGTCACATTGCTTTAGTTATGGGTGTGGGAGCACATAGCAGTCACCCGTCCAATTGTAGATAGACATTGTCCCACCATGAGACCATATGTTCATGCCTATATAGGTCCAGTTGCTTAGCCTAGGCTAGGAAAACTAGAGTTTTGGAGGAGAGTGCTTGATGATCTAGAGATAGTGAAATGGCGGCCCTACCTTGATTGTGAGTAGTGGAAAGAGGACAATACTAAGATTCCCTTTTTGTGTCAGTCTATGTGCCTAATTGTCTAGAAATGATTCATCATTGAGAGATTCTTGTTGTTGAGGGTACTTAGGAAGTATGGTAGAGTGTAGGGCATGCCACAAGGAGTGGCCCATTATGCACAGTGATGGATGGATGCGACAAAGTGGGGACTTGTTTTCACATATGATGCAACAGTGTAGGAGTTTCAGGGTTTATAGGAAATCATTTGGGAGATTCATGTAGAGATTATTGAGGCTCCAATATCCAAGGAGTATGCCCAATACTTCTTTACATATTCATTCCCATGGATCTCTAGCCCAAATGAGCCAGTGCCATTATTAGATGATGAGGAGAGGGAAATAGTACATGGGCATAGGTGGAGAGGTGGGGGAGATGAGGAGGAGGAGGAGGTAGAGAGCAGTGATGATGAGGATGGAGATGAAGGGGAGGGTGGTGGAGGAGATGAGGGTGGTAGAGGAGATGTGGGTGGTGGAGGTTTATTTTTTGATGTTTGAGACTTCAGAGTGCCTTAGAAGAGGGGATCATTGGTGGCTACTTCCTAGCAGTATGTAGAGATCCAATTGCCCTCTCAACAACAATAGACTCAGATTGTTTCATTATAGGTACAGATTTAGATATTGTAGGGTCAGCTTGCACAGGTGTAGGATTTGCTAGCATAGACACAAGGACAAATCTAGAGACAAGCATAGGAATAGACCTAGATGTAGGGGAAAATTGCTACACTCATGACCGAGAGGGATAGTCTGAGACTACGGGTTGACCAGGTAGAGGAAATTTGCAAGAGACTACAAAGAGTTTTTGAGGGTACCTCGATAATGGACCACTTCAGAGGTACTGCACTCTACCAGGGAGGAAGAGTTTTATAAGCTAAATTATCATGAGGTCGTTCCGCCAGAGCATCGAGTGAGCTATTCATAGTCTACCAGTAACACTCACACTAGGACTACCAATAGAGGTGTGACACAACCACTTCTGAGAGATCTGAGAGATCCTAGTGTAGGTCCATCTGATGGGGGAGGCACTAGTCCAATGATGTCGACACCATCTAGGGGGAGCATGACATAGCTTTGATGTGATGAAAAATTTGTTGTATACTTCTTGATTCAGTTGAGACACCATTATATACTACCATTTTGAAATTGATGTATCTCTTTATACATTTGGATATCCTTGTACACTTTGACATTATGATTTTGAGGTTATATGATATGCGGCGATGATTATCAATCTATGTGTTTATATGATTTATGATGGATTCCTATGATGGATGCATTTTATTTCTACTTTATGATGCTTATGTGATGTTCTATATGATGGTAGTATGATATGCTATGGATGCAAATGATGAAACATGCATCATGATTCTATGATGTTTTATGAATGATGCCTATATGATACATGTGATTTGGATGAAATGTGATGCATTTTATGTTTTTGTACTTTTCTAATGCCAATAGATGATGCAATTAATGGATGAATGTATGATAATGCTAATTCACGAGTGAATGGATGGATGGAATGATCGTATGATGGTGCATAGTTCTATGTGTTTATGATGTTTATATGATGATTATGTGCTGCTTATATGATGGTCATGTAATGTATGAAATGATGATACAATAATGCATTATTGATGATTCTATATGTTTTATGGATGATGTTTTATGCTATGTGAGATGGATTTTATTATGCAAATGATATGTGATGTTTATGCAAATTCATGTGATGATTACGTTGATTAGTTAGTCCTTTGTCAATCTCAGATTTGAGTATTAACAAATTCACAGGTTGTATTCTATAGATCCTAGAAAATCTATCTTCACTCCTAGTTTTAGATGTTCATAACAATGGCATTATATCTTTACAGAGAAACCTACTTACTAGTCATGTTCCTCAACAACTTTTTCTTCTTGGAAATATTACCCTATTGGATATTTATTTCAATCTTCTTAATGGACCTTTTTCTTAATCCATTAATAATAGATGAAATGAATTTTATTATTCAAGTGAGATGCGATGCACTTATTTTTTCTGTGTTTTTGATGTGGATATTATGATGTAATACATGTATGCATGAATGATGTGATAATGTATATGTGATATGATAATGTTTTCTAATGTATGCAATTGATTATACAACTATTTGAGAATGATATGGTTTTGGTAATGTCAAGTGTACTCAATACATTAATAATAGAGATAACATCATTGTGAAATTGTTTAGCCTTGGAAATCCCATAAATACAGATGCAACACTAATATGAATGCAATCTACCTTAACCATGCAAATCTAATATGCAAAGGTTGTCATCATAACATTTGATTTGTTGTGCACTTTATCATCATTCAGCCTTTAAAATGTTGAAAGTTAGTACAAAAATCAATGGTATAATTAGACCATGATGACCTAAGTACTACTTTCATGATTTTTGATATTGCAAGTTAACAGAAGCATTAGGTATAATTCAACCAAGATGACTTGAGAATTTCTTGCATAAACACACAAGAGTTAATCATTTTCCTATGCAAATTCAAAATTTCATCAATGATACTTTGTAGAGAACATCTCATGACAATTTGAACAGTAGTAATGATCAAATCATAGACAATATACAAAGAAAAATCATACTCCTTCCTTACTCCTCTAGTTCAATGCATCTTCAAGGTTCCCTAGAGATATGATAACAAAAATCAAAGTACCACAATTGAACATTCAAGATAACATGATAAAGACATAATTCAAAAAGAACATCATCCTTTTAGATTTACTTTGATTTGATTGATTTAGATATTTGATATTTGATATGGATGGTTGATGTGTTCATGATTGTGCTTGATGTTCAATGTTGGGTTGTACTATGATTCTTGTGGTTGTTACATTTGTCTAATTTCTATTTGTCTATTGGTTTAAGCTCAATGTTTATTTCCCCCCAGTGAGTTCAATATTTTTCCCCCAGTCTAGGGTGAGACATGACTGTGATGCTAGGATGTGTACATCAGACTTTTTGATGATAGGAAGATTGATGGTGAAAGCGAATGGTGAAAGTGAGTGGTTGGTATGCTCAAATAGATGGAAAATATAACCTATCACCAATAACGCCTATTGCTAGGTTTTCACTGCTTGTTTTTATTGGAATTTTTTAGATTTTTAGATTTTTCTAATTTTTCACTCTTTTTTTGTATTTTTTCTTTTTTTTTTAAATTTTTTCATTGTTATCAAGACACCTGTTTGCTAGGTTTCATCAAGGTAACCATTTTTTTAGGACATTTTTGAATGTTTTTGTATTTTTTCAAGACTTTTACTAATGCACTAGATGAGTCAGGTGTAGAATTTCTTGAGATGCAAGCTATTGAGGGGTTCATCAAACAAATCCAATTTAGGCATGGACAACTGATATGCTCTTGATATGAAGACTAATACAACTTCAAAGGGACCTAGCCACTTTGGCTCAAATTTCCCCTTCTTTTCTCTATCTTGTTGATTATGGGGATTTTATTTCAAGACCAAGTGACCCACCTGAAATGTTATTGGTTTTACCTTGTGATTGTAACTCCTTTACATCCTCTATTGATAGGCTATCAGGTGATCAAATGCATGCTGATGACATTCATCCAACAGTTCCAACTCTTGTAACCCAGAAAATAGATAATCTTCATTTGAAATGATCCCCTTTAGTGACACACATAGTGATGGTATCTCAACTTCAATAGGTAGAATGAACTCTGATCCATAGACTAGAGCATAGGGTGTAGCTCCTCTCAGGGTGTGGATAATGGTTCTATAAGCCCACAAAGTAGGGTTTAGTTGAATGTGCCAATCATGTCCAGCATCATTGACAATTTTCTTTAGGATTTTTAGGATGGTTTTTTTTGAGGTCTTTGCCTGGTTGTTTCCTTTAGGATATTAAGGTGTAGAAAACTAATGCTAGATATGATACCTCTCAAAATTTCTTGGACATCTTGATTCTTGAAAGGTTTGTCATTATCTTTCATAATGGATTGAGGAATGCTATACTGACAAATGGTGTAATTCAAGATGAAGGATGAAATTTGTTTTCCTATGATGGCAATCAAGGGGACAACTTTGATACACTTTGTAAAGTACTCCATGGTTGTGATGATGAATTTGTGTCCATTAGATGATGATGGATGAATCTTCCCTACAAGATTCAATCCTCACTAATAGAAAGGCCATGTGGATGTGACTGGTGTCAATTCTTGCACCGGTGCATGTATCAGGTTTCCATGAATTTGACATTTTTGGCACTTCTTGACAAATTGAAAAGACTCCTTTTCCATATTTTGCAAGTAATACCCCAAGCGTGGGATTTTCTTAGCAAGGGTTCATCCAATTGAATGAGTTCCATAGATACCTTCTTGAACCTTGCATAAAGCAGTTTCAACTTCATTATGTTCTAAACACTAAAGGAGAGTACCATCAAGATGTCGTCGATAAAGTACATTGACTATCAAGGTATGGTGAGTTGCTTGTCGAATAAAGTTTCATTTCTAATTTTGGGAGAGATCTAGTCGTAGGGTGTTTTCTTTTTGGTAAGTGTAGATCTTCCCATAGATAGAAGCATCAACTTCAACTAGATGGTATATGACTTGGGATTCAAGGTTATCGTAGGTAGGTTCAAACACTTGTTCCACCATGAACTCATAATGAATTTTTTTTTAGGTATTAGAAGAAGAGAAGCAATGGTTGCAATAGCATCAGTAACTTTCTTTTTTCCTCTTGGAATTGTTGTGCCTATACCACACACACCTCGTTCAAAATGGGGACCCTCTCTTTTTGCTTCTTTGGGTCACTTTTGTTGTCGCCTTGTCAAACATGCCCCTTATTTTTGAGTCCTAAGTGGTCAAGGAGTCTTAGAAGAATCATCTTGAGTTGAACAAGTTTCACCACTTCCCAATTTTCTAAGTCTTTGGCCTTGACAGGGTTCTATTGGTAGTTTACCTTCAAACTTTAAAACTGGCATCCTCTAAACAGTGCAAGTCTGCCCCTGCAGGCTATCCTATGTAGGGTTCCCTTGCATCTTCACCATTGCAAACAAATTTCTGACAAATTTCTCCCACCACACGAGACCCACAACCCAATTCACTATTTACACTATTGATCAACTCAATGACAAATCCCTGACAGTTGTACGCTTGGCAGACTAATTGTTAATGCCTTCATTTTCAAAATTCTTGTTCACCAACTCTAATTGTTGGTGTACCAAAATTAATGGTTGGCATTAAATGCTTCAAAATCTATAAATAGCCCATTTTGAGCTATCATTTTCACCATCAGGAATTCCAAGATTTTGTCAGAGCCTCCCAGCAATGCCATCGTCACACCCACCAAGCTTCTTTGCTAATTTTCGGTCTCCACTTTTGTCCTTTTGACCATCTTCATTGGGTTTTATAGGTTGTTTTTCCACCAAAAGCCATACTTTGAGTTTTCTTTAATTTCACAAAAGTTGCTAAATTTGGGTGAAAGGAAACTCGAAAACTAGTTAGACCAAACCCAGGCTAACAAAATTCATGTAATGGAATTGCAAAATTCTTCAAGAATCTTCCACAGGCTGCATGTGAAACTTGAGGCCACCACAACTATTTTTGGGCTAGGGCATTCACACCCTATGGGTCCGCCAAGTTCCCCCCACTATTTCCTTTCCCTTAAGTGCCAAAATTAAAAATCGGCCAATGCCTTCATTTGGCCTACCCTCATGGGAAGACCCTCTAGGTTTGTAGTCTATCTTTGACTTAACCAAAATTGATGAATCCCAAGAGAATGATCCTTCGAGTCCCTTGAGTCTACTAATGTGGGCCTCCACTTGTAGAATGCTCTCTGAGCCCCACTGTTCCAAATGGTTTTCTAACATCCTCCCTCCACTAGGCAGGCCCCACCCCGGTGATCACTGATAAAACTCAACCATGCCAAAGCTACCTAATTTTGGGCCCTTTTTAGACCACTCCTTGTGTACTTCCATCCATAGGTCAACGTCCTAGGTTCACTGTCCCGAACGGATTTGACAGCTTGTCCTTCTACCCAACGGACCTCATTGTTATGTCTATCGTTTGAGCTAAAAAGACCAATGCAACTTATGTAATGTGGTCTATCTAGTGTGAACCTCCATTAACATTTCATTACCGCATAAACAACCTCTTCAAAGGGTGGAACCCTAGCGTCTCTCTGCCTACTAGGTCCCAATCTTGCTATTGTCGTCCAATTTCTCTTGCATAAAAAATGACCAAGTGTTGGCCCTTCTGCAGACCTCTCCTTGTGGACTTCCATCTGTGGATCGCTGTGGTGGGTCTACCATTCAAATTCACCTAGGGTATCCATCTTTTCATCCCATGGAACTCATAATTGTTTCCTTCACTTGAGCCAAAACAATGAAAACAATTAAGTAAAAGACTTTGTGGGCTGCCCCATTTGGGTGGCTACCTATGGATGGCTGCTCTATCATCACTGTTCTAATAAACCATGGACCCTCATCGACCCACTACATGGGACCCAACCTTGGTATTTCCTTTTGACTGTTAGCCAGATGAAAAATGAATGAATCCTAGGCTACCTATGGACTTGATAGTGTGGTTTTCCTTCAATGAACTCCCCTCCCACCTTCATCATTCTAAACAGCTATCCTCTAGCGTCTTCCCCACCTTTTGTCCCACACTCCTCCAAATGGATTGAACTTTAGCAACAAAGAATCACCATCTGTTGAAGTTGTAGGTCCCACATTATAGAATGCCACTTGCGGGAAACTGCCTTACCAGTATCATTTTCAACAGTGGAGCCTCAAAAAAATAGACCACCCTTTGCTTCTTCTTTCCTTGGGTTTGCACACCTAAGTGATGATCTTAATGCTTCTAATGCTTCAAAGCTTATTTGGCCCACATGTTGAAATGATGTGACCTACTTGGTGGATCCCACCTTCTTAGCAAAAATCATCATGAGGGTTGAACCATGCGGGCCACCATGACCTTTCCACCATCTATCCACTGTCGCCTTCATAATGGCTACTAGCCCAGGGAAGTCCACAACCCTGGGCCCGCACTACCATAACTTCCTCAAAAAAAAGGCTAAGAGTGATCTAAAAGAAATGCTGAAGTCCTTGAATGGTGAATTGCTAGATCTAACATAATTTTTTGTAGGATTTTGCTAACATTTCTCATGTTTTATGCTTGAATGTCCTTACTACTCCCTTGCCTACAATATATATGGAACCATTTGTAGGACCTTTAGAGGCAGCTGTGGAGAAATAAAAGGGTAAGAAAGTTGCTAAATCACCAACAGGGAAAGAAGATAAGGATCAAATAAAATACAAGTTCCAAGGGGAAATCCTCAATTCACGGGTCACCAAGAACTGGAGGGAGATCTCAGATATCAACTTGGGACACATTGAAATCAATGAGTTCAGACAAAGGGTCACTGTTAACCCAACTATAGAGAATTCCAAAAATATTAGAGGGAGTGGGTTGGCCAAGGCTATTGGTTTCCCACCTACCCTTATAGCTCCTAAATTGGTCATGGCCTATAGAGAGGCATATCAGGAAAACATAAGAAAAATAGTGGATAGAGATGGCAACATATTGGTTGATTTGTCTGCTAAGTCTATTAGGCAGACTTTACATATACCCACCTTCAATCATATGGAGGAGACAAATAAGGAATATGCTAAGACCACATGGGATGTCAACCCCCTCAAGTTCAAGAAGGTTATAAACCAATACTAGCTAAAGGACAAGAGAGGCAGTGCAAACAAAGTGCCCCAAAACTCTTTAGAAGTGATTTCTATGAATATTACCATGACATGGTAACCTACTAAGAAGAGTTATGGGCCTCTTGATGACAAGTTTCTTCCAAGAATGGATGTTGTACTTCATTGAGGAAATTATTAGAGGAGAGACCAATTTCTACTAGGTAGGAAAAATCGGCAACTACCTACAAGAGTAGTTTGTAGCTGTAAAGAGGACCTCTTAGTTCTACATGAATTCCTACCCAGTCTATTTGCTTCTTGACCAAGTTCAATATAAGAGGTTTTTTTGTGGCTCCAAGCCACACTCTAGGTAGGGGATTGAAAGTATATGACAAATACCCACAACTCCAATATAGTAACTTCAAGAAGGACTACTGCAAAGTTAATGATACATTCATCGGCCATATCATCAAACTACTTGGGGGTGACTTTGAAAGGAGAGTCACACATAGTGATAACACCTTCATCTTTCGGTTAAGCTTTCTGTTTATTCAATTTCCCAATTTTACATACATCCAAGCTAAGGGTTTCTTAGAGAAGCCATCTAAGTTGTCCTGATACCCAAACAACCGGATGGTACTACTTGAATTCTCCTGGCAGTTGAAGCATGCACATACCCTTTTGAGCAATAAGCATAGAGCAGGTATGCCTTATCCCATTTCATTTGGCTAGGGTATGTATGCACTCCCTACATCCCAGTGTGCAAAGTATTCCAATAAGGAGTTAGTTGAGTATAACCTAGAGTTCCATACTACCAGTGCATGGATGGACCCATAAGGAAAGTTGAAGAGGATGGTTGGGATAGAGTATGCCCATTTGCATAATGTTGAGGACTTTCTAGCCAATTTCATAGATGATAAGGAAGTGTGTATGAGGCACTACATGCACATGATAGTGTACTTTGTCAAGACAATCAATTTGTCTTTGGTGCCAACTCAAATTTTGCAGGATGAGAACACAGTGGTTTATCCTCAATATAATGCTATTGCAAACCTACCACTACCCTTGATTGACTAGGATGAAGAATAGGTCAATAACCTTGATATTTTGATGAAGCCCATCGAGGTGAGAAAAAAACAATGGGTTGATGAAAAAATTGCTCAATTCAAGCCACAAGGGGTTACCTTGACCTATGGTGAGCTTTAGGATGAACCAAAAATTGAGGCTAATAGTAGGATAGTTGCTGTCCCATAAGGGGAAACATGAAAATCTCCTCTAGCTACTAGGTTGAGAAAGAGAAAAGAGATAGTTAAATGTGAGCCCAAGCATAAAGTGTCTTCGAGGAAAACATCAAAGGGTGAACCTTCTAAGAAGAAAAAGAAGTCAGGTAGTTTCATAGAGATTCCCACCATACAAGAAGACTCACTCCATGAGGGAGAGTAAGAAGAGTCCAATCAACCAAAGTCTCCACCTATTGCCTCTACTACAACCATTAATATTTCTCCTCTGCACTTCTTAGGCAATGGTTGCTTCTTCTTTGCCCGTAGTGGACATTTTGGTCCACCTTGCTTCTGCCTCCCCTACTAGATCCATATTGGTGGTGGAATCCTTGTCTACCACCACTTCTCCACTCTCCTCTTCCTCCATGTCTCCATCTACAACCCTCTCACTAGCTACTACAACAACAATTCCTACCCTCTTGCTCCTAGAAGCATTCGCTAGGCCCATGCAAAATATACCAATAGAGCTCTCTGAGGTATTCATGAACCCTGCTGTGCAAAATTCCATAGCACATGTTATTGCTGCCCTACCCATCCCTATTCCTCACCTTGAGCCACTAGAAATGAAATAAAAAATGTAGATATCTGAAGAATTAGAAAGGAAATAAATGGAGGCAGTAAAAGAAATGGAGGAAAAAGTTGATGACTATTGAACATCTTGAATATCAACATCTAGTAATTGATAAAGTGGTGCACGAGGAGGAGGAATCTCAATCCTCTAAGGATGATGTTGAGGAAATGGGTACTAAGTATATTATGGAAACATTCAATCCATAGCTCAAGGAAGAGTTGGTCAAAAAACTCAACATTGGAGAAGAAGTTGGAGAGCAACCCTTTGATGAAGAGAACAAAATATCCAAAGAGATGGAGGTAAGCATAGAACCTCCAATAGGGGAACAAGATAAGAGCCCCAAGCCTCATGAAGAAATTCCTCCTCTATGCAAAGATGAAGAAAAAGAAGAGGACAAGCCTGAAGAAGAAGATGATGTAAGAAAAGACTTAGATGCATAACATCATGAGGAGCATGAGCCATGAGAAGAATAAGAAGAGAAAGCCTCAGAAGGGACAGCCCCAAAGAACATATAGCCACTGAATCCTTGGGAAAGGAAACAATATTCATTTGAGATTTAGATGAAGAGGAAGAGGCAAAGATGGAACAATAAATTCCAAGGAACAAGGAAAAAGAAATCCTACTTATTCAAGAAGAGGAGGGTGATCACTAATCACCAAAGAGCGAGTCCTGAATGCCTGAATGGCTAGAAAGGTAATTGGAGAAGAAAATCATGACTCCTGTGGATCGAAAGGTGAGACTCAAAGCCATCTTGGCTCAGGTACAGATAAGAACAAGGAAGGATAAGAAGCCAAAGGTTAGATCCCATCTGAAAATGGATGCATCAAGGTCCAGAATAGTATAGATAGCTACATCAGTGGTGGGAGAAGGGATCAACTATAATATCTCCACCATTGATATGGGAATAGCCTCAAGGGAATAGAAGCTCGACCATCTTCAAGGATCTGGTGCCACCATTGTGCATCAGATGCATAAGGATAAGACCTTCAAGGAGGAGATAAAGGCACAACTAGCAGACTTGACAACTTATATTCAACAATGGTCCTCTACTTAGCAACCTCCCACCACATCATTCACACCACCACAACTATTGTCCAAGGACCATATTGATAAACTAGAGAGAAGGAAAAAATGGACAAAGACCATAGAGGATTGGTTCTAGTAGGTCCTCTATAACTAGAATATGGGTATTGGTCATGCTGTCAGGATGGCAAACAATTTCCTAGAAGTGAAAAAAAATCTATAGGGCACAAGGAATTTATGTACTGACTTCCCAAAGTTGTACAAGATTACATACCCTAAAATTGAGGCAATCCTAAAGATTCCCAAAAGGATGTGGGAGAAAGATCTTGCACTAGTAAAAGATTATCATTGGCTTATGGAAACCTTGAAGTTGGGCATTGCTCATAGAAAAGAGATCCTATAATGAGTTCTCCATAAAGTGGAGCAAGATATCAACTAGGCCAAGGAAATCAAGATGGTCTAGGAGGAGAATTTGAAATTAATGAAAGATATCAACATGCCCATCATTGAGCTTGATATAGAGAAGATAAAACATTATTTCCATAAGAAGATGGAAAATGGAACTATAAATGCACCCATGATAGAATTTATGCATTTTTTTGCTCAAGCCTACACCCAAGTGTGATAGAGATTGGGATACGCTTACTAGCCAATCCAAAAAATTAAACTTTTATGTGGTTCAATCTAACATTATGGAGTGGAGGAAGCTTCAAAAATTGATCAACAAGTTCATGGAATATGCTACTGTGAAGAAGCATAAGGAAGATCTGATTATTGATGATGAATTCCTCACAAAGTAGCTACAACAAGACAATCAACTAAAAGACAAAATGCTATAGTTCTTCCCACAAGAAGAAAAAATAGGCTAGAAGACAAGAATGTAATTTTATATTGTAAAATATTTGGGGGTAGGTGAAACTCTAATTTGTAGTGAATCTTGGCCACATAATGAGATTGAATCTTGGCCATTCATTTTTATTTTTGGACACTATAAATAGGGGGTATCCTCTCATTTTCAAGGGTGAGTTGAGTTGTTGTAAATACATGCTATTGTAATTTTAATAGAAATTCATTGATTTGGTGGATTCTTGAGTTCCTTTGCATGTTTCATGATTCTTCTTCTCTTAGTTAGTAAATTTGAATAGATTAACTTTGTCATTCTACATGTTTTAGCTTTCTTTAGTATTTTAGTTAATGTTGTTAATTGGTTTTGAAGAATTATCTTGCGTTGATGCCCTTCCTTGTTCATGATTTTTGCTATTCATTGTTGATAAACAATAATGTAAAGATAGTCTAAACATTATATGAATGTTTCACTGAAATTCTATCTCTTTTTCATGCTCTATGGTGAATGAAAGGTTAAAAATCTATAGTCATTAGAAGATTGCATAGGTTTTGTGAAACTGTAATTTGTTTTGGTTAAGTGGGACTTTGTTTTGGGAAGGTCATCCACTATAGGGTCCTCCATTATCACTATTCATTGGTAGTTTTAGGTCTAGGAACTTTCCTCTTCCCCTGTACTTTTGAATTTTATTTCAATAGTGCTTTAGGAAAAGTTCAATGCACATTGTAAAGCAAAATCTAAAGATCAAAGTGGAGTTTGAGACTATTGTCCTAAACTTGTAGCAATAGAGCAACACTTCAAAAAATTTATAAACTCCATTCAAAAAACCAATTCCCTTCAACTTAACTTAGGTAAGGCTTCCCTATGATTACTAGAAATATCACATTATACGAATTGAGATATTCCAAGCAAGTAATGACCTGACACCTGAGATACCTTGGGGTAATTTTCAACAAATTGTTGTTGGAGATTGCCTTTCAAGAGAGGTGATGCACCTAAGCATTGCCTGTGTTGAGAAAGTGTACAAAAAACACATCAACAAAACTTTCACTAGAAGGAGGGCCCTTTTGAGTTAAGCTAGATCAAATTGGTTCATTCTCCCCTAAAATATTCCAAAGATTTTTAAGATCAACACCAAATAAAGGGGAATTTCAAGAACTACAACCCCCTACAAGGTCTAGAAGGACTAAAAGAGGGGACACAACCTCTTCTTCCTCCTCCATTCCATCCACTTCACCTTCATCTTCACCTCCCTCCTCCTTCCATTCACCCCATACCCATCCTTTCTTTTCCACTACCATCTCTTCCATATAGCCATCTCAAACTGTTTTCCAACCACTCGCTCCCCATAGCTAGGGAGCTACCTCTGTCCCTGCCTTCCAAGTCTAAAGTGTAGTCCCAACTGCTACTTCCTTTGTATGGCCCCAAGTTCCTATTCAACAAAAAATACCACCTCTACCTCCCCTCATGGATTGGCTAGGGAATAATCCCTCTCCATTATTGTTTAATGCTTACCATGAAATGCCTAAGAACCATAAAGGATTTTGCACAAATTTCAATCCTCGACATCCATAGAGGACAGCTGAAGAGAACATTAAAATATTCCAAACAACACAGAAGGATATACATATCGATCATGAAGATGTGGCATGCAAGCTCTTCCCTTATTCCTTGGGAGAAGAGGCCTTCTATTGGTACACCAACTTTCCTATCAGATCTATCACTACTTGGGACCTTTTGAAGAAGGCCTTCTTGAGGAAATACAAGATTGCAATTGGTCCATTAGAGCTATATCAACAATTCATGGCAATTAATAGAGAGATTAATGAACCAATCAATTCCTTCAATGAACGATTTCATTGAGCATACACAAGGTTACAAGCTCCATATGCACTCAATGATGTTGTTTTACTAGTTTACTACACTAGTTTGGACAACCTCACTGCAACATTGGTGAAAAGAATGAACCCACCACCCGCTAGATTGGTGGATGCTTATGTTGAGGTAGTGGTAGCCAACACTAACTAGGTACAAAAAATTTATGGTCCTCTACCTTCCTTGGGATAGATTTCTTATCCAAAACAGATTCAAGGGCTCACTCAAGATCTCCAACACCAAGCACCTCTAATGAACTAGGTGTCACAGCTGCCCATAGTCCCTCATCCTAGATAGCCTATGAACCAAGGCACCTCTCGTGCCTCATTATCTATAGCCCCAAAAACAACAAGTTTTTTTGTAGTAGCCTCAAGTTCCCTTATATCTATAGGGGCCCAAATTTTCTCCTACTTATGCAAAACCAACCAGCAACACAACCTCTCTTTCTCCAAAATTAAACACCACAACCAAGCAATATAGAGAAGGATTGGTTGGATGAGCTGACGGAGATGATTTGAAAGACATCCATAGAGATGACACACTTGCACAATTAGAATAGCTAGCTACAAGCTTTTCGACATAGCATCCAAGCCAACCTCAACTGAGATAACAAGGATAACCATGAAGCGGGTGCCCCAACCAGGAAAAATTATGAAAGAGGGAAGAATTCCAATCATAGCTACAAAAGGAGGCCCTCGCAAAGGGAAAACCAGACATGGAATAAAATTCCAAACAATGAAGGTGTTCCCACTCCTCTTGATCAGCCGGCTAACACAAAAGAGACAACTAGTGGGGTGTACCTCACTAAGGAAGCTTTGTCCAGCTAGTGTCAAATCCATAAAACTAGTAGGCACTCCAAACTAGATTGTTAAGATTTTCTCACGGCTACAGATATCTTCCAAGTTGAAGTTTAGAATTTTGTGGACATCGCTAGTTTCCAAAATCTAGTCACGTTAGAGCCCTATGAATCCCCTGTGCTCATGGTCAATCAACCTTCCTTTTCATGGAGTGACAACAACATGCCAGAAACTGAGACTACTTCCCCAAAGAACAAAGAAGTGAAAGAGGTAAGTAATGAAGAAACTTTATCTTAGCTATTTAATTCAGTAGACAATGGTTTGGTAGAGGAGAAAGAGTTTCATGAGGATAAGGTCCAAATATTTCATCAAAGGAAAACTCCATACTACTTAAGAAATAGACAAGCAAGAGGACCTTTCACTACTTCCACTCTGCCCAATAACTTTAGCACCCCACTTGATCCTAATGCCAACAACAATCCAAGTTTACCCCATGTTCCTACTCAATACTTTAATAAGAAAAAACAACTGAGTCAAATGAGAAACCAGTTGGCTAGCTCTTCTATAAGAAGATCCTTCAAGTCTAAAATTGAGCAAATGGGTGAATATGTTGCTAAAAAATTCAAGAAGGTTAAAATTACTTTTTCTACCTTTGAGTTATTCAAGGTTCCTATAGTTAGGCACACATTCTTTATAGTTATTAATGGGATTCCTTCCTCCAAGGTAACACAAGAAATATGAGCCAAAAGAGTCTCTTTCAAAGAACTAGCAATTCAACCCATAATTCAAGAAATTATAGGTAAGAAAAAGGATGCCCCTCCAAATAAACAAACTAGAAAGTAGTGTGCTAAAGAGAAAAGTCAGGGGAAAACTAAGGAAAAGACAAATGAAAAGTACAAAGTTCAAGTGGCCCAAACTAGCACACCTATGGGACTCTTCTAGGGGAGGTTTGAAACACCTACATTCCTTACCACTATCAAGGTATTCGAGAAGAACCTGCATAATTTTTTGATCGACTCAGGAGCATCAACTAATGTCATGCCCTTGGCCATATGCAAGGATCTTGGGATTTTCCCCACACCCTCAAGAATAAAAGTAAATTAGTTGGATTAAACTAAGGTGAACATCATTGGATAAATAAATCGTATCACTATGCAAATTGTTATAGATCTAAGGGTACAATAGGTTATTGACGTCCAAGTTGTAGATATTCCTGACACATATAGAATAATTTTGGGATGAGATTTCACCTGAGCATTGAATGGATATGTTGCAACTAATTTCTCTCACATGTGGTTTCCATGGAAGGGGTTTCCTAATTAGATTTGCATTGACCGAGAACCCTGCATGAAGTTCATGATTATAGAATACAACAATGTCAATGACATGTTGTTTGTTGAAACTGACCTGGGAAATTATTCTCCCATGGAATATCAAGAAGAATCAGAGCCTCAAGAAGAAAAGATGAATGAAGAAGTCTTCTTGGTACTATGTAGCCCCCTATTCAACTTAGCTTACACACCCCAAGGCACAAAAATGTTGGTTAAGTTCGACGATGATGAAGCATACAATGATGAGAATTTGGGATTGCTAGATAGATTCTAGGATTCCATGGAAAAATGCATACAAGATCAGCTTAGACTAGGGGCAAGGATGGATTTCCAAGAACTCTTGTTGCCTAGTTGGTGGAGGGTGCATAATGCTTCCCACTCAAAATTCAAATGTTGCTTGTGTCAGAAAGTTCATCTCGGCAAGACATTCACGTGGTTTCAGCGACTAAGGATGATCGTATCGGCAAAGGTCGTGGCTATTGGGGTGGTGTCTCACCGAGTTCTATATGTCTCCTCGACTTGTGCACATGGAACGGTTCATCAGTGTGAGTCAGATGGTTGGGCTAATGTCTTGCCAAATTCAAAATGTCTCAGCAACGGGTGCTCTTTGGGATCCCTTCGGCATATGTATCCATCCTATCTTAGCGACTCTGAATGAAAAGTTGTTTTTGGCAAGACTATGTGATATCGGTGTGTTGTCATAGCGAGCCCGTAAGGTATTGCCGACTAAGTCTTATGAGGAGCTTTTGGCATGAGATTGGTTAAGTCATAGCAACAAACAGAGGATGAAAAATACAGATAAAGATGTCGGCATAAGCATCGAGTTGTCTTGGTGAACAAGAATGATCACGTGGGATTTCGGTAAGACTCATGAATTTCGATGTAGAGTCTCAGCAAACCCGTCAAGTTTTGGCGACTGAGTCTAAAGATAGGCTTTTGGTGAGAGGGTTGTATTGTCACAGTGACTTCGAGTACATGAAGATGTTTCGGTATGACTCAAGCTATTGTCAAGAGGTCTCCCCAACATTGGTATGCTATAGCGACCCTAATAAGTTAAAAGGGTGCATCGACGAAAGAATCATGAAGCTACAGTGACATCACACAAGAGGTTTCTATCAAAGGCTCATCGGTGTGAGATTAATATTGTCTTGGTGAACTAAGGTGTGCTTGGGATGTTTTAGAAAAATAGAGGATAGTCTATACAGTGTCTCCCTGACTATATATTGTCTTGGCGACTTGATATTGACAAAGGCCTTCGACACAGGTAATGGATTGTCACGGTGACAATGTGTATCGAATGTCTTTCAGTAAAACAAAGACCTGTCTACAAGATGTCTCCCTGAAAGTTGAAAGCTACAGTGACACGGGATGAAAGGATGTATTTTGGTATAACTTAAAGTACTCTCTAAGAGGTTTCTCTGATATCAAAAGGCTACAGCGATAGTGAATGGAAATCAAAAGGGTCTCGTTGGTAAGAAAAACAATTTGTCATAGCGACAGGACTAATCTTGTGATTTTTCAGTAAGACACTGAATGATCTACAAGAGGTCTTCCCGACTTCACTAAGTCTCAGTGATTGGAAAGAAAATAACGTTTGGCTCTCGGCGTAACATTATGAATTTGACATGACATCTCTCTGACTCTTGTGTCTCAGCGACTGAAACATAAAAGGTCTTCGATATGGTTTTTCCCCGACAACAGAAAGTCATGGTGACACACAAGGACAAAGGAACATTCAAAGTTATAATTTCCTTTTGAAATACTTGTCTGGATGATTCAACAAACATTTAACAAACTCTGGTTTTGTGACTGACATGTGATTTTCTAAGTATAGTTACATGGCAACTTCTTTGGTTGGTATTGATTCTCTAGAAAATATTCTCTGAGATTTTAGAGGATATGATTTTTCTGTTTGTGGGCTATCATGACCTTGATGAAAATATTTCAGTTACAATTTGAAGTCTCCTGATTCAGCATAGAAATTAAAAGCTCTGTCAATGGACGTTACTTTGATTTTTGCTTTCATCTACAGATCATTATGAATCAGCTTCATATTCTAATAATAGCAAGAGAGTTTTAGAACCTGGTGAAAAACGTTTTTGAAGATTTCTTGATAACTGACATACTTGAATGTATATATATAAACCTATGTTGAAAATAGAAATGGTTGGTGATTGTAATTCTCTAGTTGTAATCCTTAGGGTATATTGTAGACATGAGAACAGAGAAATATGAGCTTAACTGTAAACAGAGTGATCGTTTGATATATTATGATTGTAATTTTGTAATCTGTGTAAGGGGTTGGTGCTCCTTGAGATTGGTGTTTCTAAATCAGGGGTTGGTGCTCCTTGAGATTGGTGTCTCTAAAATGAGGGTTTGGTGATCCTTGAGTTGGTGCTCAGAAATTGTCCTATAAGGCATTGTTAAAAGTGGTTTTGAAGATTAAGCCAATAAGGTAGTTTAGGAGTGGTTTTTCTACCCTAGGAGGGTTTTCCACTTGGAAAATTCTCTGTCTCTTTGTTCTTCTATGTGCTCACTATTTTTCTGTGTTGATTGTTGTTTCAGTTCATAGTTGGGTTTAGTGTTGTTCTCAATTCTGTTTATGAATGATTACATTCAACTCATGAATGCTTTAATTAGAATAATATTGAGATCTAATCTGAGCTATGTTTTGGGAAATGAAAGATATCTCACTCAAATCATGTTTTCATAAGTTGTCTAATAGACTGATTTTATGTTGTCATATCTTTGTGCTTTCAAATGAGATTACTCTACACTATTGTTGAAAGAAAAGGAAATCAGATTGTAAAATCTTGGTCAAAGTTTTAAAAAGTGTAGACACTGATTCACCCCCCCTCTCAATGTTTGTCCATAACTCCAACAAAATGTTGGTTAAGTCTGATGATGATGAAGCATACAATGATGAGAATTTGGGATTGCTAGAAAGATTCTAGGATTTCATGGAAAAATGCATACAAGATTAGCTTAGCCTAGGGGCAAGGATGGATTTCCAAGAACTCTTGTTGCCCAGTTGGTGGAAGGTACATAATGCTTCCCACTCAAAATTCAAATGTTGCTTGTGTCAGATAGTAGTAGAACATGTCAAAGGACAAGTCACCTCTCAAAAGGAGCATCCAACAGGGAAACCTACTATGATAGGGTGAATTTTAGTGCTAGAATACAAGCAGAAAATAAAAGAGAGAAAATAACACTAAAAACACTCTACACCTCAAGATTAGCATAGTTGGATTAAATACAAAAAAAATATGACAAAATGAAACCATTTACCTTGTCTTGAATCGATCCTTTGGTTGGCCCTCCGATCTTTGGTGTTGTATGCTCCTTGGATGGCAAGAGATGCTAGCTATAAGATGGATTGAAAATGGATGAAAGTGGAAGCAAGCATGAAAATGGCTAAGTATGGATTGAGAAATTTTTTTGCAAGAGTTTGGCCACTATGAATGATCTCCCCCAAAATAAGAGAAAAGAGGGGGTATTTATAGAGAATTTGGAATTCTCTAGGGAAATTGACGGTCAAGATTGAGCCACCAAGATCAAGATGTAGGGCTAGGTGAGTTGAAAACTCATAAGCCCTCACATCTTGACATGTGGCATGTGAAGTGGCTTAAAAAGGATGATGTGTACATGAGGTGGAAGGAGAGTACATGACATGGAGAAAGTACATAGTACCTTGAGATTGGGACAAGATTTCCTCATAAAGGAGGTCCTTGTCCCCATGTGGGCGAAAGGACATGTGAGGAATTAAAAATTTCTCAAATATTGTCATGGGGATGAGAGAAGGAATTTAAAATTCCTTTAAATGCATTGGGGGATTAAATGTGAATTAAAAATTCACATAGGGAATGGAGTGCCTTCTCCAAAAGGAGAAAGTGTTTAATAGGGTTGACTCAATTGAGTGATTAAGGTGGTGCAAGTACTTGATTAGACTAATTAATGATAGATTAAAGACAAGTGAGAAATTATGGAGGATGTGACATGTGACTTGATGTGACAAGTCAAAGATCACATGGGGAAGAGAAAAAGGAATTTAATATTCCTTGGAAGGATAAAAGGAATTAAAAATTCTTTGAGAGGTTGATTAGGCTAGTTAATGAAGGATTAGATGAGGGTTAGGTGGCTAAGAGAGATTAGAGGCCAACTTGCAAAATTTGGAGGATGTGACACATCCTAATCAAGGATTAGGCATGTGCACATCCCTAATGATGAGATTAGAAGATGGATTAGGATTAGATAAAAATGATGGGGATGTGACATATGAGGAATTAAATAAATGTCATATTTATTTAATTCATTTGATAAAAAAGGAAGGTATTTAATTATTTAACCAGATACCTTAGGGATTAGAAGGACTTTAGAAGATATTAATTAAATAATAGCGATATTACTTAATTAATGTGGATAAGGGGATGTTTAGATGAAAGGGGATAATTTTGGATAAATTAAGTGTCCAAATTTAGGTGTGTACACCTACCACTAACCACACTAATCCAATGTACACTTTAGAAATTGAAAATCCAACCATTCAACCAAGGGGAGATAGATGTATTATTAGCCTTGAAGTCAAGAAACCTTCCAAGTTATGGATGTTATGCTTTGATGGATATAAGTTTAGGCAAGGAGCCAAAGCCAAATTCGAGCTCATCAGCCCTATGAGTAAGACCTACTTTTCTACTCATAAGCTTTAGTTTTATTGCACAAATAATGTAGCAAATCATGAAGCATTAGTTCATGGTCTTCTAATGGCTCAAGGAAGAAAGTTGAAATGTTGCAAGTCTTTGGTGATTCAAAATTGGTAGTAAAACAAGTTAGAAAATTATACTCCTGCCATGATAGAAGGCTAGCAAACTATAGGCATAGAGTTTGGGATCTTTTAGAAAGCCTAGAGACCTTTAATATCTAGGTAATCCCTCGCTCTCAAAACAATACTATTGATGCCTTAGATCAAGTAGCCAATAGGCTACAACCCTTCTCATTTTTTGGGCTCAAAAGGTTCACCGTTGAACTTACCTCTACTCCATCCATGCTAGACAATGTTACCCACTTTCAAGTGTTCAATGATGACAAGTATATCTTGGAATTTATCACTAGTTCTGTTGTGTTTCCTACTCAAATAATTGATGAAGCTAAGCTGAAAGAGGATAAATTGGATATAGAAGGGGTCATCAATCTCAAAACAAACACTATTCCAAGAGGTATGGTCTAGCTTGAATAGATATTTGACCTGGATCAAATTTGAGACCAAGGTCAATAGGAAAAGAAGGATTCCATCAACAATCAGTGCAACACTCACAACCTTGGGACAACTGAGGAGGTTAGAAATGTATTTATTGGTAAAGTCTGCATGTTAGAAGAAAGAAAAGGAATCTTGGATGCTTTGCAAAAATATCATGATGTAGTGGCATGGAGCTATAAAGATTTAAAGACCTATGATACCTCCATTATTATGCACACTATTCCTCTTAAACCTAATGTCTAACCCTTTTGACAATTACATCTCATTAATGCCTTGTTGGAGCCCATAATTTACAAGGAAGTATAGAAGCCGCTTTCAGCTAGGATCATATTCCCAATCAGGCACTCCACATGGGTGGCCAATTTGGTCCCAATTAGAAAAAAGAATGGAGAAATCAGATTATGTGTGGATTTCTACAATTTGAACAGAGCTTCAGAGAAAGATAACTATCTTGTTCCTTCATTAGATAAGGTGTTGCATATTTTCAATGGTTTGTAGATGATTTCCTTCTTAGATGGGTATTCCAAATATAACCAAGTGATGGTGCAATGTGAAGATTGACATAAGACAACATTCACCACCAAGTGGGGAGTCTTTGCATATAGGAGAATGTCGTTTGGACTCATCAATGCGGGTGCCACCTTACAATGCGTGATGGTCATAGCCTTCAAAGATCTGATCAAAAAGTGCATAATCATCTATATGGATGATCTTTCCATTTTCTCAAAGAAGCAGGAAGATCATGTTTCTAATTTGTGCAATTTTTTTTAGAAATGTAGGGAATTTGGGATATCCCTTAATCCAAAGAAGTGCATCTTTGGAGTCATAGAAGGAAAGTTTCTTGGGCATGTTATTTTAGAATGATGATTCTCTATAGATCCTAATTGTATACAGTCCCTCTTGAAGATTCAACTACTAGGCAACAAGAAAGAACTAAAATATTTCTTTGGAAAGATAAATTTTGTTAGAAAATTTATTATAGGCTTTGCTAAAATCGTCAAGTTGCTCAATGCAATGTTGAAGCAAGATTCCAAAATTGAGTGGACTCCATAGGGAAAGCATGGCTTCGAAGAAATTAAGAAATCTATTGATAAAGCGCCTGTGTTGGTTAGTCCTGATTATCTGAAGCCATTCTATATTTACTCCTTTGTTTCAAACCATTCATGTGCTAGCATTCTAACCCAAAAGGATGATGAGGGGAATGAGCATCCAATTACCTTCATAAGTGCTCCATTGAAGGATGTTGAGTTGAGATATCACAATGTAGAAAATTAGGCATATGCCTTGGTCAGAGGAGTTAAAAATTTTAGACACTACATCTTGTAGAAAATGGTGTTCACTATTTTCCCTGATCTGACAGTAAAGACCTTGCTGATGCAGAATGAGTTGGGTGAAAGAACAAAAAAGTGGGTCACATTGCTGCAAGAATATGATATGGAAATTCGACCAATGAAACTAGTAAGAGGACAAGCCCTCACCCAGACTATAGCTGAAACAGTGGCTAAAGTAGGACCTGAACTTATGGTTCAACAATACCAACTTGAAGACATTTCCCCAAGGGAGTGGTACGACGATATCATCTACTACCTGCTGAACAAAAAATTCCCAACCCATTTGTAGGAAGTTTAGAAATGGTCTCTCTATCTAAAAAAAATAGCTACATGTTGTGAGGGTCTATACTTTACAAGAAGAGTCGTAAAGGAATCTACCTTAGGTGCCTTGGTAAAGAGGAGGCAACACGTGCTAAAAGGATTTCATGATAAGTTTGGCACCAGTCATGGACCTGGCCCTTCAATTGCACATCAGATCCTGTAAGCAAGATATTATTGGCTAGCAATCTTCAAGGATGCATACAACCATGTTCATACATGCCACATCTACTAGACTCCCACCACCAAAGAGAGAAATGTTGTCCCGTTTCAACCAATTCTAGAGGTAAGAGCATTCACGTAATGGGGTCTTGACTTCATTGGTCTAGTAATCCCACAATCATCTATGAGTCACAAGTACATTCTAACTGCCACTAATTATTGTACTAGATGGACAAAAGATATTGCATGTAAGAAATGTATCACAGAGGTAGTTATGAATTTTCTCGAAAGTTACATTTTAAATCACTTTGGTTGCTAGTATGCTTTAGTATCTAACAACTACCCTACCTTAACCTCACTCAAATTCACTAGTTGGGCTTTCAATTACAGTATTTCCCTCAAGTTCTCATCTAACTAATATCCTTAGGGAAATAGCCTAGTTGAATCCACAAATAAAACCTCATCACCATCATCAAAAAGATGCTTGATAGGAATCGCAAGGATTGGTACACCTAGCTTTGTTTCATTCTTTGGGAAAATCATACATTCCACAAGGCTACCTTGGGTGATTCCCCATTCCACCTCATCTATGGCCTAGAGCCTATATTTCTTATCCACCTCAAGATCCCCACCCTATAATTCATCAATACCTTCTACAAAGAAGGGGATCGATGAGAAGCTCACTTAGCTTAGTTACTTCACGTGGAAGAAGTACATGACCATGCCATTGAAATTTTTTCCAATCATCAGGGTGTGGTCAAGAGATTGTTCGATCAACATGCCAAAGTAAAGGCCTTTAGAATCATTGATATGGTCCTAAGCTGGGATAAGGCCCATGGAAAGAAAGGGGGACATGAAAAATATGACAATATCTAGCTTGGCCCCTTTTAGATTGTTGAAATCTTAGGAGATAATGATTTCCGCCTCAAGAATTTAACTAGTGAAGATTCCTTGTTACTTGTCAATGGGAAACACCTTAAGCAGTTTTTCCTCGCTTGAGCTCTTTTCAGCATAATCTTTGTAAATACATGTATATAGGTTAGTGTAGGTTTCTTTTGTTTCTTTGTTTTTCTTGTTTCCCAACTATTTCTTTCTTGTTGAGGGTGTTCTTCATTTTTGATGCGGTGGTCATGCTCGGTTTGATGAACAGTTCACTATATTGTTTTCTTTTAGTGTTCTTTGGATAAGTATTTACTCTCAACTATTGGTCACTGACTGCTACTATGGAACGGTCTCCCCATTTAAACTTTGACTTGACTTAGAATCTAACCTTTAGTTGAATCTTCCTTTTATGTTCATCTTATATTTGACACAAAACATACACTAATTGTTTCTAAAGAGTTGTATAATGATCATTACGATGGCTTAGCAAGTGAAAATCTTAAGTATTTTCTAGTGACCACTATGATTCTCGAACCCATAGTAGGCTTCGATTCTTACAAGGTTGAGAAAAAGAAAAATTATTAAAATAAATATCAAAAGAAAAGAAAAGAAAAGGAAAATGTTGAAATAAAGTAACCGTTTGGGTGTACAGATAACTCTACTAGGGCTATGGAAGCCCTGCTAGTAGTAGATAAATGTTCATAGGGTCACAACAACAAATTTTCTAGGGATATGGAATCTTGATTGGTAGTGGGGCAATGTCCACATTACTTTTGGGGTTAGAAAATTCATGTAGCTTGCTTGGTCTGATTAGCTGCCACTTGTCACAATTCCTAAGGAAAGGGAATGGATTCACTACACACACACACTTCTAAAAAAAATTGTGAGTTTGTTCACCTAAAGATCTCATTCTCCTTTGAGTCCCCTAGTTTTCTTTTGGAAACTGGCCCCTAGTCTACAAAACCAAAGATTTTGGGCTCTGAATGAGCATTTATCCTTAGAACACTTAGGAGTATTCCTTAGCAGAGTCACCATTTGTTGTGCCTATAGCACACACACCCCATTCAGAATAGGGACCCTCTCTTTTTTCTTCTTTGGGCCACGTTCATCATCACCTCATTTTTCATGCCCCCTATTTTTGAGTCATAAGTGGTCAAGGAATCTTAGAAGAATCATCTTGAGCTGACCAAGTTTCACCACTTCCCAATTTTCCAAGTCTTTGGCCTTGGCAGGGTTTTGTTGGTAGTCTACCTTCAAACTTTTAAACTAGCATCCTCTGGGTAGTGTGGGTCCACCCCTGCGGGCTTCCCTAAGTGGGGTTACCTTGCATCTTCACTGTTCCAAATGGCTTTCTCGTGACATACTCCCACCCTACAGGACCCCAAGCCTAGTTTGTTGTTTGCACTATCGATTGACCCAATGGTGAATCCCTAACTGTCATACACTTGGAAAACCCCGCTATTTCCACCACCATTTTCAAAATTCCTGTTCACCAACTCTAGTCATCGCTGTACCAACATTGATGGCTAGCATTAAATGCTTCAAAATCTATAAATATCACATTTCAAGATGTCATTTTCACCATCAGGAATTTTAGGAGTTTATCAGAGCCTCCTGCCAATGCCGCCATCATGCCCACCAAGCTTCTTTGTCATTTCAAGCTCTCCACTTCTTATCCCTTCGACCATCTTCATCAAGTTTTATAGGATGGTTTTTTGCCACAAGCCATAATTTGAGTTTTCTTTAATTTCACAAAATTTTCTAAATCTAGGTGAAGAAAACTTGAAAACTAGTTAGACCAAACCTAGGCAAACAAAATCCATGTTGTGGAATTGCAAAATCTGTCGAGAATCTCATGTGGGCCACATGTAGAACTTGAGTCATTGTGGCCATTCTTGGGCTAGGGAATTCATTCCCTATAGGCCCACCAAGTACCCCCCACCTTTTCCCTTCCCTTAAGTGCCAAAATTAAAAATTGACTAATGCCTTCATCGACCCCTCCCTCAGGGGAAGACCCACCACATTTGTTGTCCATCCTTGACTTAACCAGAATTCATGAATCCAAAAAGAATGATCCTTTGGGTCCCTTGGGTCTGCTAATGCAGACCTCCACTTGCAGAATGCTCTCCAAGCCTTGCAATTTCGAACAGTTGTCTGACACTATCCCTCCATGAGGTGGTCCTTGCCCTGGGGATCACTGATCAAACTCTACCACACCAAAACTACCTAAGTCCAGGCCTATTGCAGACCACTCCTTGTGGACTTCCATCCATGGGCCATCACCCTAGGTTCACCATCTTGAAGGGATTTGACAACCCATCCTTTCACTCGGCGGATCTTGTCGTCACATCCGTTGTCCAAGCTAAAAAGACCAATGCAGCTTATGTAATGTGGGCCATCCAAAATGGAACTCTGTTAACATTTTTCTACCACATAAATGACCTCTTCAAATGGTATAACGCTAGCATATCTCCACCTGCTAAGTCCCGATCTCACTATTGTCATCCAATTTCTCCTACACCAAAAATGATCAAACGGCCCTTCTACAGAACTCTCCTTGCAGGATTCCATCCATGGATCACCATTGTGGGTCTTCCATTTGAAGTGGCCTTGGGTATCCATATTTCCACCCCATGAAAATCATGATTGTTTCCTTCATCTGAGCTAAAACAAAAAAAATAACTGAGTAAAAGACTTTGCAAGCTACCCCATGTGGGTGGCCACCTGCAGGTGGATGCTCTATCATTGCTATAATAAATGACCATAGATCCCCATTAGCTCACTATGCAGGACCCAACCCTGCTATTTCCTTTTGAATGTCAGCCAACTAAAAAACAAATGAAACCTAGGCTTCTTGTGGACCCAATAGTGTGGGTTTCCTTTGGCAGACTCCCATCCTTCCTCCACCATTCTGAATGACTGTCCTCTAGTGTCTTCCTGAATCTTTTGGGCCACACTCCTCCAAATGGCTTGAACTTCAACAATGAAGCATCATTGTCCATTGAAGCTATGAGTCTCACATGGTGGAATGCTGCTTGTGGGGCACTACTTAACCAATGTTGTTTTCAATGGTGGAGCCTCAAATGGCCAAACCACCCTCTGCTTTTGCCTATGTTGGATCTGTACACCTAAATGATGATCTTAATACTTCCAAAGCTTCAAATTTGATTTGGCCCATGTGTTTAAATGATGTGACCTCCTTGGTGGACCCCACCTTCTTAGCCAAAATAATCATGTAGGTGGAACCATGTGGGCCGCCATGCCCTATCTGTCCTCCATCCACTTCCACCTCCAGAATAGCTTCCAGCCCAAGGAAGTCCACACTCCTACGCTTGCATTCCCATAACTTCCTAACAAAAAGGATAAAAGTGATATGAAAGAAATGTTGAAGTCATTGACTGTTAAATTAATGGAACTATCATCATTTTTTTTTGTGCTTGAATGTGCTTAATGTTCCCTTCCCTATAGGATATATGGAACCATCTACAGGACCTTTGGAGGCAGTCATGGAGAAAGAAAAGGGTAAGAAAGTTGCTCAAGCACCAAGAGGGAAAGAAGATAAGGATCAAATGAAATACAAGCTCCAACGGGAACCCTTCAATTCAAGGGTCACCACAGACTAGAGGGAGACCTTAGATACCAACTTGGGACAAATTAACATTGATGAGTTTAGGAGGAGGGTCATTGTCAACCCAATTATAGAGAATAATAGAAAGATTAGAGGGAGTGGGTTGGCCAAGGTTGTTGGTTTCCCACCTACCCTCGTTGCTCCAAAATTGGTCATGGCCTACAAGGAGGCATATCAAGAAAACACAAGAAAAATATTGGATAGATATGGCAACATATTGGTTGATTTTTCTGCTAAGTCTATCAGGCAGACTTTCCACATATCCACCTTCGATCATATGGGGGAGACAACTAAGGAATATGCTAAGACCATGTGAGATTCTGACCCCCTCAAGTGTAAGAATTTTATCAACAATTACTAGCTAAAGGACAATATGGGAAGTGCAAACAAACTGCCCCAAGTACTCTTTAGAAGTGATTTCTATGAAGATTACCATGACTTGGTAACCCTAATAAGTAGAGTTATGCACCTCTCGATGAAAAATTTCTTCCAAGAATGGATGTTGCACTTCATTGAGGAAATTATCAAAGGAGAGACCAATTTCTATTGGGTAGGAATGATCGACAACTTCCTACATGAGCAGTTTGTAGCTATGAAGGGGACCTCTCAATTTTACATTACTTCCTACCTAGTCTATTTGCTTGTTGACTGAGTTCAATATAGAGATTTGTTTATGGCTCAAAGAAAAACTTCATGTAGGGGATTGAAAGTATACAACAAATACCTACAACTCCAGTATAGGAACTTCAAGTACTTCTACAAAGTTAATGATTCCTTCATTAGCCATATCATCAGATTACTTTGGGGTGACTTTGAAAGGAGAGTCACACATAGTGCTAATGCCTTCATCTACCGGTTTGGCTTTCTATTTATTCAATTTCTCAAGTTTCCATACATTTGAGTTGAGGATTTCTTAGAGAAACCATACAAGCTACCCCAATAATCAAATGACTAGATGGTACTACTTGAACTCTCCCAACAATTGCAACATGCAAATACCCTTCTGATGTTGGAAACAAGCAACACTGAGAGGTGGGGTGAATCAGTGTTGTGCAAAAATTAATTTTATTATTTTGATCTTTAACTCACTTAAACATTCAGCAAAATAAATATGCATGAATAGAAAGAATACAATCACAACGCCATAACACTAGGATTTTTATGTGGAAACCTTGTTAGGGGAAAAACCATGATGGATGGCCAATCCACAATATAATATGAGTATACCCAAATGAAAGATTACAAAATAGGAATGCACTTGCACTCAGGTACACTACCTAGAGCTCACTACTCAAATAAGATAGGATCACTACCTTACAATGATTTGGATTGAATCCAAAAGGGTGAATGAATATAATACCATCTACAATGCTTGATTACATTTTTGGTTAAGCTATGTAGTCAATCTTCTGTCCTTCTGACTGTTTCAACAATTTTTCTCTATTTTGTACAA
Source organism: Sequoia sempervirens (assembly GCA_007258455.2). NCBI lineage: Eukaryota > Viridiplantae > Streptophyta > Pinopsida > Cupressales > Cupressaceae > Sequoia > Sequoia sempervirens. The sequence continues at coordinate 507,379,357 of VDFB02000003.1, forward strand.
ACTTGCTATGCCAAAAAATTTAATGCATAAGTGAAACTGTGCATAATTTCCTAATCCCCCTTCTGATGTTTGCAACAAACATCTATACTTACAACTTACAAAATTATATAATGAATAACTTATATATATATATAAGCATCAAGGATCTTGTCATTACAAGTTGGCCTTCAATAAAGTACAAAATATTCTTCATGTGTTGGCTCAAATCATGAATTTTTTTTATGCATACCCATATAATTCAGCCATGACATAAATTGGACCCAAAATAAAATTCTTAAACATAAATTTAAATAATTACTCCTTATACATCCACAACACACCACATTCATTGAGTTGGCCACAATGAGAAAATAAATGGAAAGACATCCTGTCAGATCTCCTAACTTGTACATCAATTAATGCAACACCACAAAATTCAATAATAAGATAACATACATGGTTAATAAACTATCCCAAGGATCCAAAACTCAAAAATATGATTCGATGAATCACACAGAGTGACGTAGTAACCAGATACCTTGTTCTTCATATTTCTACAGGGAATATTCTATTCTCAACTCCTTCTACTGGTTTGACCACATTCTGATCTATGAACTAAAATAGTGACTTCATTTTCCATAAATGACAACATTAGAAGCTATATGCCAACAATCTCCCCCTTTTTCATTGATGGCAACACTTAGTGAAAAATGATTAAGTGTTGAAACAAGTATGTACACTGCCAAAATTCAAAATTTCAAAACATGGCTTCATTTCAAAACACTACTCCCCCTTAGAATATCAAAGAATTTTTCACTACACTCTCTCCCCCTTTGACATCAATGACAAAAATTGGGAATCCAAAATTTCAAAATTTCAAGACTATGCAAGCATAACCTACAATTTATAGAAATTTGAAGACATCCACAAAGTCATTCTTCAACTCTCTTAATTTTGAGTCCAAAACACTTTTCAAACTTTACAAAATGGTTATGTGACCACAAAGTAAATAAGACAGAGTTTCTACAACTTCAAGATTTACTGGGTCAGAAGCAGCCATAGCATGTTTAGCCTCTTTCAATGCATTCACCATTATTTCAATTTTTGGACTGATTAGTCCTCTGAGTTTGCATACTCTCCCAACAATCCTCTCATTGTCAAGCTTCAATATCTTTATTTTTTCAAGAAAAGACATTACCTGACCTTTTTGTTCACCAACATTACCAGCTAATGGGTCAAAAGCATTAGAAATAGTGACCAACTATTTCTCAATATCCTTCACCTACTTTTCATTTGCTTCAATGAATTTAGACAAGACTAAAAAATACTTATATAATTTTCCTCCAAAAAAAGTATCTTGAACATTTTTCATGCAGGTGGCTAATAGAGTCTTGTCTTTTGCAATCAATTCTTTCAAACTACTAAATCTCTTTTCCTTAAACTCCTTCTACACCTTAATTAAGGTTGATTTCTCAAAAGATTCAAAGTGAGAACTTACAAAATTTATTAGCTTCTTTAGCTCACTGGAAGAGGAACCAAATGGATCCATAACATGGATAGGCATTAATTTCTATAGAACTCTAGATGCAAGGCTTAGCAATTCAATGTCTTTTATGTGAGACTTCAGAATATTCTCACTGGCTTTGGCTTGAGCAATTGAAGCAACCTCCATCATCTGAATTGGGGACAAAATGGATAGATTGATTGAGCTTTCATCCAATTTAGGATCTAATTCTTCTTGCTGCTCCATTAAAGATCTCTTCACTTCCTCTACTCTGATTTCTTGAACTTTTTCTTCTTCAACCTTGGGTTCTACAAAGACTATTTTTGGGTTGTCTTTAGGTACTTCAACCTTTCCAATATGCACCCCTTCTCCTCAAATAACACCTCCTTAGGAATTTCAGCTTCCTTAGGTGTTTTTGTGTTTTCTACTTTAGGAGGAGTCTAGAAATTTTCAACATCAACATTCACTTCCTCATATCCAGTATCCACTTCTTCAACATTTATCTTATTCTTTGATAGAAACACTTCTAAAATCTTCTTGGTTTCCCTAACAACAACATCAATCTCACCAATCATGAGTCTATTCACCCTTGTCTTGCTCCTGAATTCCTTTTTGACCTTTTCAAGGAGTGATTTCATCTCCTTTATTGACATCTCCAGACATAAATCCGCAAGAATTATTTTCCTAATGTTCTCTTCTTCTATTCTGGCACTTAACCTTCTAGACTCTAAAATATTATATAGACTCTTGGGCAAGCCAAACATTATTTTAGCAAGAAATTTATTGAAAATATTCATATGTTTTATTGTTTCCTCTTCAAGAGTCCTCTGACCAGATTCATCAAAACCTTTGTACCATTCACAAAGTGGCTTGAGATTACCATCTTTGACAACTACATTATCAACTTCCTCAACTATCATAGGAGGTTTGTCAACTTTTCCCTTTTTCTCTACTTCTTCTTTACCAAAATAATTTCTCTTGTTTAACTTGATAGTTTGAGTCCCAGTAGCTTTTATTTCTTTTACAACTTCTAATTCAATCCCTTCCTCTTCATCTTTAGAAGTAGCTTTATATTTTCTTGTGATTTTATTCTTCTTTCTTTTTTTGGAAGCCTTGGCTTGAGCTGGCTAGGCTACAGGGGAACTCCCGGTAGATCTAGTGTGAGTAGAAGATGTTCCCAAACTAGAAAACTTTGTTTTTGCTTTATCTTTTGTTGCTTTAGCCTCATATTTCTTCCTTCTCACTTCTTTCAATTTCTCCACAGGTATGTCCATATTTTTTGTAGACTTCTACTTCTTTTCTTACTCTTCTAGCTATCACAGGTTTCTTCAATTCTAAATGAACCTGCAAGATTTTCTCTGCATAGTTTCTAAATCTTTCTTCTCCCAGATCCTAAGGTGAACTCAACAAGTGTTTTGCATACATTTCCAAAAATTTCTCCTCTACTTCGTAACCCATAGGCATGATTCAAATTTTTCTAGGATCAAAAACTTCCATATGGCATTGATTAATGTCTACCATGAAACAAATAGTATCTTTATATTTTTCCACTATTTAGATAGGAATTATCTCCCTAGCATGCATCATATTCTAGAAATTTTTAAGGTATCCCTAGAGGGTGGTATTCTGAGTTTGATGATCACCTAGACCAAACAACATGTTCCTTATCTAAACAGCTACCAGCTCATCAATGTGCCAATGAACTTTTCCAACTCTTAGAACCTCATCCAAGAAGTAGAAAAGAAAACATAGTAGCAAGTTATCGTATTTTAATGTATTCTTCTTATCTTTCTTGATTTTGCCTAGATTCTCCATTAACTGACTTCTGAGCAATTCACACAGATCATAGTCTGCATTTTTTTCACCATCTCATAAGTTGCGTAGCGAGCCGTATTGGATATAGAGATCTCCTGGCTTCAATGATAGATCTTATAACCAATAAACATTGATGAAAATTTTACATCTACTACAACAATATATTCTATTTTCATTGCTCTTCTATCCCATTGAGAACTTGTTGCTTCAATGACCTTATCATTCTTTACAGACTTCAAAACTAGAAGTCTACCAGTGGAATTTAGACCTGCAACCACACACATATCCTCTTTCATGATTTTAAATGGCACATCCAACCACATGAATTCGTCATGAACACGGCTCAACACATATCAGACATATTCATTTTCCTTGAATATTAGGAATTTTGCAAACTATGAAAACTTCTTTTCCTCTAGGGTTTTAAATTATGGCTTTATAGTAAAATCTTCTTGAATTATGTGAAGAAAATATAGATTCATCAAATAAGAGCTTCCCAATTCTTCAATATTTTCATGTATATAAGCCCTAATATATTCAATGTGCAGGACTCTGTATGACACAGATGAAAACACACCTAAGGGGTCTATCTCTATAGACTTATAAGGATGTGATTTAAACTTTGGACATGGCCTATCCTTCACTTCAACTACTAGAGGAGTAGTCATGATTGCAATCTCACAAAGTCATGAGATTTTCAATAAATACCTTTCATGGTTAGAATGAAATTTGATCATAGATCCTTCTTTACGCTAGAATTTTTCCACAATTTGGCAACAATCACTCTAGAGCTCTCCAAACTTATTTCCTCCAAAATGCAAAGTGACAACTAAGGGAAGAAAATGTTCTTTTATCATCTGCATACCTAACTCATTTTTGTCACAATAAATATCTTTACCCTAATTCATCTGGTTTCCTCTCTTTCATGTACAGAGACAAATGATTCTTTTGTGGATCTCCAAAATTCTTCAATATTGCCTCCAATTCATTGAACATCTTGAAAACATCAATGCACTTACTAGACTCATCCAGATTCTAGTACCAATCACTAGTAGGGGGTTTAAAAGATTTTCTTGATAGGCCCCCCTAGGCCAGAGGCCTAAAACTAATTCCTAGAGGGATTGCCTAAAGTTGCTTCTAGTGCCAATATATTTGCTTCAATAGAGGGATTCTTCTTCACCCATTTCTTCTACATTTTCCTTCTGATCATATTAGTGGTCACTTTACTTTTTCCCTTAACATCCTATTGCATGTTCTGTTTTACTGAACCTCTTCTATTCCAATAGAATCTAGCAGTGTGGCCAGATTTGTTGCAGTTGTAGCACACAACACTTCTCTGTCCAGGCCAACTATTCCACTGATTTTGTCTTGATCTTCATTGGTTAGCAATATGTCCAAATCTATTGCATGCATAACATTTGACATCTCTATGAAATTTATTCATTACAATTTTGCATTCACTTGATTTAAGACCATACTTATGGAAATTAAAGCACTGACATGAAAATGATGGTCCTCTTGTGTTTATCCTACTCCTACACTGAGAAGCCATATGAAAAAAATTGTTGCAAGAAAAAAAAAAGCCATTAAATATTTGAGCATTTGGTTGTCTTACCGAATTCCTTCTAGCTATATTCATCTTATTTCCTTGCCTAAATCTCCTTTATCCAGTTTTCTTTTGTCCAAATTTGGAACTTTATCCTTCTTGATATCCAAGACCTCACCTATCACCATCAGTCCTATGTCATTTAATCAGTTCATCAAGTTTGGTTGAGGGTATGTGTAGGATCATCATGGAAAAAATAGGCCCTTAAGTGGCAAAAAATTCAAAAAAGATAGTTAGGAAACTTGGTATAAAAATTTGAATAAGTTATCTATATTATTTCAAAAATATGTAAGAATAGAAACTATAAAAAATTGAATGTAGTTTCTAAATTACTAGATTTTTTTATTTTTTTTAAAAGTCTATTTGGTAAAAAATTGAAATTTCAATGTAGTAGTACATAAATTTCAAGGAAAAAATAAGTAGGTTTATGTCTAACCACCCTAATAATAATAAAATTATAAGGATTTTTTACAATATTTTAGATATAAGTAGAGGACTCATGTCTCGATGTGATGCATATTTTTTTGTAATTTTTTTCCAAGTAAATAATTAATTATGAATTTTTATTACAACTTTTGAAATATATTAAAACTTATATTTATGACCACCTTAACTTGGTCAAAACTTCATGAAATTCATTTTTTATTTATTTTTAATCCTATAGTATGCGAAACATAAAATGTGATGCATGTTTCAGATTCAAAAAATGTGATACCTTTTGAAAGCTATAGATGTTTTTCAATCAACATATGAATCAGAACTTTAGTTGTAATTCAAATAGAAATTGAATAATAATTATTTATTAAATTCAAAGTAAAGCATAATTTATATTAGTGGAAAGCTAAGAATCTCCTTTAAAAACCCTTTTCGTTTCATCAATTTTGGGTAAAAAAAAGTTTTCAGCCACATGGGCCATCATATCACTTACATATCACCACTTTTTGGCCCATCATGATCCTGCACATACCCTTGAGCTTGCTTTGAATTTCTCCTCATACTCATTCACAACAACAAGTTCATTTCTAAGATTATGAAGTTGTTTTTCAAGCACTTCTTTATTGTTTTTGAATTCATCTAGCTCATTGTCCAATTGGCTACATTGTTCAAATTTTTCTTTCAAGGATTGTGTGAGATTTTCTTCATTCTTCTTTCTATTCTCAATGTCCTTATTCATTTTCATCATGATGGATTCCATATCATGCTTCAGGGTAGCATTCTCTCTAGAAAAAAATTCATATCATGCTTCAGGGTAGCATTCTCTCTAGAAAAAAATTCACATTCTTTTGTTTTCTCTCTTAGGGCATGACTGAGTTGTTCATCTTCCATGCTTTTTTTCTTCTACTTAAGTTGATCATGCAATTCCTTCATTTTCTCCCTTGATTCATTGATTTTGTCTTTTAATTACTGAATGAATTTCTCTACACTCTCAATATTTTCTTGCAATACCTAGTTCTAAGACTTTGGATGGTCAAGATCATCAAGGGCCACCATGAGTTGTTGTTGAATACTGCTTGTATCCATTGAAAAAATCCTTCCAAGACCTCCCCAAGTTGTTAGACTTCTTTTGAGGAACAAGATCAGATACCAATTGTTGGAAACAAGCAACACTAAAAGGGAGGGTGAATCAGTGTTGTGCAAAAATTAATTTTATTATTCTTATCTTTAACTCACCTAATCATTGAACAAAAGAAATATGCATGAATAGAAAGAAGAAAATCACAACACCATAACACCAGGATTTTTACGTGGAAACCCTGTTAGGGGAAAAACCACAGTGGATGGCCAATCCACAATGTAATATGAGTATACCCAAAAGAAAGATTACAAAATAGGAATGCACTTGCATTTAAGCACACCGCCTAGAGCTCACTACTCAAATAAGATAGGCTCACTACCTTACAATGATTTGGATTGAATCCAAAAGGGTGAACTAATAGAATAACATCTGCAATGGTTGATTATAATTCTAGTTAAGCTCTGTAATCAATCTTATGTCATTCTGACTGATTTAACAATTATGCTCTATTTTGCACAAACTTGCTATGCCAAAAAAATTAATGCACAAGTGAAACTATGCATAATTTCCTAATCCACCTTCTGATGTTCACAACACACTTCTATACTTACAACTTACTTACAAAATAATATAATTGATAGCTTATATATATCTGCATCAAGGATCTTGTCATTATAGGTTAGCCTTCAATAAAGTAAAAAATATTCTTCATGTGTCAGCTAAAATCATGAACAATTTTTTATGTGTACCCATACAAGTTTTCCATGACATATCTTGGACCCAAAATAAAATGCTTAAACATAAAAAAATTTAAATAATTACTCCTTATACATCCACAACATGCCACATTCATTGAGTTAGCCATAATGAGCAAATAAATAGAAAGACATCCTGCTAGATCTCCTAACTCATACACCGATTAATGCAACACCACAAAATTCAATAATAAGATAACAAACATGGTTAACAAACTATCTCGGGGATCCAAAACTCAAAAAGATGATTTGGTGAAGCACATAGATTGACATAGTAACCAAATACCTTGTTCATATTTCTGCTAGTAATATTATGTTCTCAACTCCTCCTATCAATATGACCACATTTTGATCTACGGACCAAAATAGTGACTTCATTTGCCATCAATGACAACATTAGAATCCATAGGCCAACATCTGAATGATAATCATAGAGCATGGATTCCTTATCCCCTTTCATTTCGCTAGGGTATGTATGCAATCCCCACATCCCAATGTGTGGAGTATTTCGATAAGAAATTAGTTGAGTATAACCTAGAGTTCCATACTGTCAGGCTACAGATGGACCCATATGGAAAGTTGAAGAGGATGGTTGGGATAGAGTATACCCATTTTCATATTGTTGAGGACTTTTGGGTCAATTTTAGAGATGATAAGGAAGCGTGTATGAGGCACTACATGCGCATGATGACATACTTTGTCAAGGCTGTCAACTTGTTTTTGGTGTTGGATCAAATTGTGGAGGATGAGAACATAGTGGTTGATCCTTGATATGATGTTGTTTCCAACCTACCACTACCCTTGATTGACTAGGATGAAGAAGAGGTCAATGACCTCAATATTTTGATGAATCCCATCGAGGGGAGAACAAAACAATGGGTTGATGAATATATTGCTCAATTGAAGCTACAAGGGGCTACCTTGACCTACAATGAGCTTGAGGATGAGCCAAAAAGTGAGACTGACAGTAGGATAGCTGCTACCCCATCAGTGGAAACTTCAAAATCTCCTCTAGCTACTAAGTTTAGAAAGAGAAAAGAGACAACTAAATGCTATCCCAAACATAAAGTGTATTCAAGGAAAGCATCGAAGGGTGAACCTTCTAAGAAGACAAAGATGTCTGGTAGTTTCAAAGAGATGCCCACTATACAAGAAGACCCACTCCATGAGGGAGAGGAAGAAGAGGTCAAGTAGCCATATTCTCCACCTACTGCCTCTACTACAACAACTCGCTTCTCAAGAAATGGTTGCTTCTTCTCCACCTGCGGTGGACATTTTGGTCCACCTTTCTTCCACCTCCCCTACTACACCCATCTTGGTGGTGGACTCCTTGTATTCCACCACTTCTCTGCTCTCCTCTTCCTCCATGTCTCCATCTACAACCCTCCCATTGACTACTGCAACAAAAATGCCTACCCTCTCACTCTCAGAAGCCTTTGCTAAGCACATGTAAAATATACCAACGGAGCTCTCAGGGGTATTCATGAACCCTATTATGCAAGCTACCCTAGTACAAGTTGTTGCTTCCCTTCTTGTCCCTACTCCTCCAACTGAGCCACCATAAATGAAAGAAACAATGCAGATATCTAAAGAATTATAAAGGAAAGAAAGGGAGGTAGCAAAAGAAATGGAGGAAGAAGCTAATGACTATTACGAACATCCTGAATATCAACATCTATTAATTGATAAAGTGGTACACAAGGAGGAGGATTCTCAATCCTCTAGGGAGGATGTTGAGGAAATAGGCACTAAGTATATTGTGGAAATATTCAATCTAGAACTCAAGGAAGAGTTGGCCCAACAACTCAAGAATGTTGGAGAAGTTGGAGAGAAGCCCTCTAATGAAGACAAGGAAACAAACAAAGAGATGGAGGTAAGTGCAAAACCTCCAAAAAGGGAGCAAGATAAGATCCCCAAGCATGATGAAGAAATGCCTCCTCTATGCAAGGATGAAGAAAAAGAAGAAGATAATCCTTAAGAATTTGAGGTAAGAAAAGACTTAGAAGTAGAGCTTCATGAGGAGCATGAGCCACGAGAAGAAGAAGAAGAGAAACCCTCAGAAGGGGAAGACAACCCCAAAGAACATATAGCCGTTGAATCCTCAGGAAAGGAAACAATATTCATCAGAGATTCAAATGAAGAGGAAGAGGAAAAGATGGAACAAGAAATTCTAGGCAACAAGGAAATAGAAATCTAGCATATTCAAGAAGAGGAGGGTGATCATGAATCAATAAAGGGAGAGTCTTAGATGCCTGAATGGCTAGAAAGGAAATTGGAGAAGAAAACCTTGACTCCTATGGATCCAAAGGTGAGACTCAAAGCCATCTTGGCTTGAGTATAGATAAGTACAAAGAAGGAGAAGAATCCAAAGGTCATATCCCATCTGACAATGGATGCATCAGGGTCTAGAATAGTACAAACAACTACATGAGTGGTGGGGGAAGAGATCAACTATAATATCTCCATTGTCGATCTGGGAACAACCTTAAGGGAATAGAAGATCGACCATCTTCAAGGATCCATCGCCACCATTGTACATTAGATGCATAAGGATAAGACATCTAAGGAGGAGCTATAGGAACAAGTGGCGGGCTTGACATATTATATTTAGCAATGGTCCTCCATTGAGGAGCCTCCTAACATGTCATCTACATCAACACAACTATTTTCCAAGCACCATATTGATAAACTAGAGAGAAGGAAAAATTGGGCAAAGACCACAGAGGATTGGTTCTAGTAGGTCCTCAATAATGGGAATATGGGTATCAGTTGTGTTTTCAGGATGACAAACAAGTTCCTAGAAGTGAAAAAATATCTAGAGGGCACAAGGAAGTTATGCACTAACTTCTTGGAGTTGTAAAAGATTACATACCCTAAAATTGAGGAAATCCTCAAGATTCCCAAAATGACATGGGAGAAAGATCTTGCATTGGAAAATGATGATCATTGGCATGTGGAAACTTGGAAGTTGGGCATTGATCATAGAAAAGAGATCCTAGAATAGGTGCTCCATGAACCAGAGCAAGATATCAACTGGGCTAGGGAAATCAGGATGGTTTGTGGGGAGTATTGGAAATTAATGATAGATTTCAACATGCTCGTGTTTAAGCTTGATCTAGAGAAGATAAAACCTTATTTCCATAAGAAGATGGAAAATGGAACTATAGATGTGCTCACAACAGAATTTATAGATTCTTCTACTTGGTCCTTCACCCAATCTGAGTATGTGAAGGAGAATACATTCAAGTGTGACAAAGACTAGGATATGCTTACCAGCCAATCCAAAAAATTGAACTTTCAAGTGATTCAATTTGACATTATGGAGTGGAGCAAGCTTCAAATGTTGATCGAAAAGTTCATGGAATATGCTAGTGTGAAGAGGCATGATGGTGATTCAGTTATTGATGATGAATTCCTCACAAACTAGCTGCAACAAGGAAATTAACTAAAAGACAAAATGCTATAGTGTTGCGCACAAGAAGACAAAATAGACTAGAGGACAAGAATGTAATTTTATATTGTAAAATATTTTGGGGTAGTTGAAACCCTAATTTGTAGTGAATCTTGTCTACATAATGAGATTCAATCTTGGCCTTTCATTTTTCTTTTTGGACATTGTAAATAGGGGGTCTCCTCTCATTTTCAAGGGAGAGTTGAGTTGTTGTAAAGACATGTTGCTAGAATATTAATAGAAATTCATTGATTTGGTGGATTCTTGAGTTCCTTTGCATGTTTCATCATTCTTCTTCTCTTAGTTAGTCAATTTGCATAGATTAACTTTGTTGTTCTAAGTGTTTCAGTTTGCTTTAGTAGTTTAGTTAATGTTGTTCATTAGTTTTCAAGAATTGTGTTATGTTGATGCCCTTCCTTGTTAGTGCTTTTTGCAATTTATTGTTAATAAATAGTAGTGTAAAGCTAGTCTGAACATTATATGAATGCTGTACTTAAATTCTATCTCTTGTTCATGCTTTATGGTGAATAAAAGGTTAAAAATCTGTAGACCTTAGAAGATTGCATAGGCTTCATGAGACTGTAATATGATTTGGTTAAGTGGGACTTTGTTTTGGAAGGATATCCACTATAGGGTCCTCCATTAACACTCTTCATTGGTAGTTTCAGGTCTAGGAACTTTCCTCTTCCCTTTCCCTTTTGAATTTTCTTTTAATAGTGCTTTAGGAAAAGTTCATTGCACATTGTAAATCCAAATCTAAAAAGTGGGGTTTTAGACTGTTGTCATGAACATGTAGCAATAGAGCAACACTTCAAAAAATTTATAAACGAGTTCCATTCAAAGAACTAATTCCCTTAAACTTAACTTATGTAAGGCTTCCTTGTGATTACCAGCAAGATCACATTAAACCAATTGAGATATTCCAGGAAATTCATGACTTGATACCCAAGATACCTTGGGGTAATTTTCAACAACTTGTTGTTGGGGATTTCCTTTCAAGAGAGGTGATGCACCTATGAATTGCCTATGTTGAGAAAGTGTGCAAAACACACATCAACAATAATGCTCTCAAATTTAATCTCCACAAAGTACTTCTTGAAATCATTGACAATTCTTTTGTATGGCATAAATTTATCATCTTTTGTATGGTAATCACCATAGACATGAAACTTTGTGATTTTCCACTCTATGATTGTCTTGATACCAATGATTAATGCTTCATACTCAGCTATTTTGTTGGTATAAGGAAACATTATCCTATAGGACTTTGGAATGGTATGTCCTTTTGGCGTGACAAACAAGATTCTTGGTCCTGATCCATGTTGTGTGTAAGATCCATCAAAGTATAACATCTATTGTGTTGACACTATAAGTACATCGACATCTGGAAACTCAATGCTCATTGAATGATCGTCTGGATATGGCGCTTCAACTAGTTGACTAGATATGGCTTGAACTTTGATTGCTTTCTTGTCCACACACTGGATATCAAACTCACTCAATATCATTACACATTTGGTTAGTCTTCCTGTCAAGGAAGCTTAATAAGTAGGTACTTCAATGGATCAATTTTTTATATGATTCTGATGGTGTGGGTTAACATGTAGTGTCTTAGTTGTTGAGTAGCAAATACTACCACCAAAAAATATTTTTTAATAAATGTATATTTGATCTCATAGCCATTCAAGATTTTTTTGATGTAATAAATAACACTTTCTTTTCCTATAGAATCTTCTTGTGCTAGTGGAGTGCCCAAAGATACTTTAGTTGTTGCAATGTAGAGTAATAATAGTTTTCCTTCAGTTGGCAGTACTGGTATGGGTGGTGACATCAGTTACTATTTCAATTGGTTAAAAGTCACTTCACATTTTTCATCCCATTTGAAAGAAACATTCTTGTGTAACAAATGATTGAAAGGATGTTTTTTATCTACCAGTTGTGTGATGAACCTCCTGATGGATTGGAATCGTCCTTGCAAAGATCAAAGTTGGCTGATGTTTTTAGGAGGAGGAATCTATTGGATGTTGTGATTGTGTTGCTGATATGTGGTTGTCATTGATGTCAACACTATTAACATTTAATGTATTGAAGGTTGTATATATCGAGGATATTGATAAATTTGTAAAACAAAGTGTTATAGGTTCCTAGTGAAACTGTGTAGGTCATGAAGGTGTCTTGTTTTGTATGCTAAAGAGAAATTGCTGTGGATTAAAGGGTTTTTTGTTGAGTGTATCTAGTCCATCATCTAGAATTTTTAGAGATCCACGTGAAGATTTCATCATGCTATGAACAATTGTGTTTTGACAATATTTTTGTGGGTTATGTCAATTTTCCTGAGTAAATTTTGTGTTTATAGTAACTCTAGTTTCTACGGATGCTTATTTATTGTTTGTTGGTGCTCATATGTGTTTCTAGATCATGATCTATCTTTGTGGTATTTCCACATTGATCAGTGTGCTCGTGATTGAATATTTTTCTTTCTATGTTCAATTTTTCATGTTCTTGGCCGACATGATGGTTGTAGCATGTTGTGGATCTTCAAGGTGAAATTAATTAAAGTATTTTTATGTTAGAGTTGTTAATTTTGGTATCCACTATGTTGTGGCCAACCTTGGTGGATTCACATTGCAAATTTATTTGTAAATTTGGGCCAACATTGAAAATATGTTTTATATTTCTTTCTGACTTAGTTGTTGATGTAATCTCATGTTGCAGATACATAAAAGTGATTGTTTCATTAGTATAAATTATGCTTAGTATGATCAATGTGCTTGGTGTGATTGTTTCATCAATTGTAGAGTAGAGTGTGAAGAATATTCAGTGAAGTGTGAAGAATATTGAGCAAAGTGTGAAGAAGTTTGAGCAAAGAGTGAAGAAGGTTTTTATGTGCTTAACTGGAACTAAAATCAGTCTTGTGTAGAAGCTATTTTCTCAATTCACAATTTGGATGGTTTTAATCCAAACCTTTCTTTGGACAGTGAGTCCTCTTTTGTATTTGAGCAGTGAGCTCTAGGAAGTGTGCCTGAATGCATGTGCATTCCCATTATTCTTATACTTTTAATAGAGTATAATATTGTGGACTAACCTCCACCATGGTTTTTACCCTAATAGGGTTTCCACATAAAAAAATCTTGGTGTTCTCTATGTTTCTGATGTGTTTATTGTTCATGGTTTATTATTCATTCACTGGATCTATGTGTAATTTAAATAAAGTTTGAAAAAAATTAAATAATCTGTGACAATTGATTCAACCCCCCTCTCAGTTGTTTGTCCTTGTTATGCCAACAATTGGTATCAGATCAGGTTCCTCTGAAGAATTTTAAAATCTTGAGGTGATCTGAGATAGAATCATACAAGGAAAATCCTAGATTTGATGAAACAAACTACTCATTGTTGAAAGCTAGGATGGAGTGTCATTTAAAGTGTATTGGTGAACCTTTCTGGAAAATTAAAAAGAATAGATATGTTATTCCTATGAGTGTTCCTTCCACTACTGATGAGGTTAAAGAGGCTGAGAATAATGTATGGGCTATGGAAGCTTTGTTGAGTGCTCTAATAGATTCAGAAATGTCAAATGTGTTAGGTCTGCAGATAGCTCATGAGATGTGTATCAAGCTAGAAAATTTGTATGAAGGATATGTACATGTGAAGATGGATAAGCTACAAATTTTGAAAGGAAATTAGGAAAATATGAAGACGAGTGAAGATGAAAATATTTCTTCTTTCATGCACATAGTAAATGAACTAGTGATGGGGATTAGATGTGCTAGTAGTATTTTGGATGAGGAAGAAATTGTGGCTAAGGTGCTCAAATGATTGCCTCCCTCCTAGAAAGAAAAGGCTCATTCTATTGAAGAAACTAGATCATTGATGAATGTGACAAGGGATACACTGATTGGTAAACTTGCTACCTTTGAATTGAGCAAATTTGGTGATTATGCTCCTAAGATTGAAATTGCATTTAAGGCTACTGTATCAAGAAGAAACAAGAAAAGATATGATTCGGGAGAGAGTTCTATAAAGATATTCAAGTATGAGGAAGAAATGAAACAACTTGAAGATGAAGAAAGAGAAGTAGAAGAGTTGGAAGTACTGATTGTAAAGAAAGAAGGTAGAGGACAAGGTAAGTGTAAAAGAGAGCTACCTACCAAATCTTTTTCTTGCAGCAAAATAGGTCATTTTGCTTCAAGGTGTCCTGAAAGAGTCCCTAGATCTAAGCCTTAAAAATCTAGATTTCAAAAGAAATGTTACTCTTTTGAAGGAGTGACTGATGATGAGTCTGATAAAGAGAATGGAAATGAAGATGATTGGGTTTTCATTGCTATCAAGGAAAATAGTCCTATGGCTACCGAATCCACTAAAGTTGAGAAAGCTCTTGCAACCTGAATTGAAGAAAAGGATGAGTGGCTGATTGACAGTGGATGCTCACATCATATGAATGGTGAAAAAATAAAATTCATAAGTCTAGAGAAGTATGACATTGGGGTTGTAAAATTTGGAGATAACAATGCTTGTGTGATTCCTAGTAGAGGATCTAGTTGTCTTGGTGGTAAGGACAACACTAATGATGTTCTTTATGTTGAAGGCTTAAAGCACAACCTGTTGAGTGTTGGATAGATGGTGGACAAGGTTTATGATCTTCAGTTCAAAGATGGAAGATGCAGGATATATGAAAGATCTATAAATGCAATTGCTTCAGGTAAATAGACAAAAGGTAATATTTTTCACCTGAATACTAGTAGTGAAAGTTGTTTAATTGCTCAAATAGATGAAAGCTAGTTATGGAATAGAAGGTTGTGTCATGTGAATTTTGATAACACTGTAAAAATAAGTTCCACTCAAGCAATAAGAGATCTACCTAAGCTAGTAAAGCTTACTAGCACAATTTTCAAGGAGTGTCAAATGGGAAAATAGAATGGAGTTTCTTTTTGAAGCAAAAAATATAATTCAAGTGGATTACTAGACTTGATACATACTGATCTGTGTGGTCCCTCCAAATTCATAAGTCTCCATGGTGAAAGGAACTTTATGTTGATTATTGATTATTAATCTAGAATGATATGGGTTGCTTTCTTAAGAGAAAAATATGAAGCATTAGAAAAATTAAAAAGCTTCAAAGCTATGGCAAAGAATGAGAAAGTTATAAAAATCAAACGCTTAAGGTCAAATAGAGGTGGTGAGTTCACCTCTAGGGAGTTTAATTCTTTTTGTGATGAGCATGGAATTCGAAGACAGTTATCTGCTCTTTGAACCCCTCAACAAAATGGAGTTGTAGAGAGGAAGAACAACATAGTTCTAGATGTTTCTAGAACATTGATGATTGAAGGAAATGTTCCTCACATCTATTGGAGTGAAGTTGTAAGCACTCTTGTGTACACTTTGAACTAGGTAAATGTTAATGGTAATTTTGGTAAGACTCCTTTTGGACTATGGTTTGGTTATAATCCTATTGTTAGGTATTTCAAGATCTTTGGAAGAAAAGTCTACATCAAAAGAGATGATGATATAGGCAAGTTTCATGCAATAAGTGATGAAGGAATCTTTCTAGATTACTCTACTAAAAGCAAGGCCTACTAGTACTATAACAGAAGACTGAGGAAAATGGTTGAGAGTGCAAATTTCAAAGTTGATAAAGATTCTACTAAATCATCTAGATATTATGGATATGATTCAGATGAAGATAATACAAAAAAGGGAAGAATTTTCAAACACAGAATCAACTTCAAATTGTGACATATTTCCATATGTTCCTTTTGTTCCAGAAAATCAAGGTATTCAGGAAGCAGAGACAAGTGCAAGTGCAAAAGAAAGAGAATAAGAATCAGAAGTTCAGGAGAATCCTAAAACTCTGAGGTATGTAAAGCTCAATCATTCTAAAACTCAAATTATAGGAGACAAGAATAAAGGTGTGCAAACTAGAAGAAAGATTGCAGAAAAGCATTTTCTAATTTCCAAGATTGAACATAAAGATGTCAATGAAGCTTGCAATGATGAATACTAGATGGAAGCTATCAAGGAAGAATTAATGTAAATTGAAAAGAATAATACATGGATACTTTTTCCCAAACCAAAAGATAAAAATGTAATTGGTACTAAATGTGTCTTTCAGAATAAGCTAAATGAACAAGGTGAAGTGGTTCAAAATAAAGCAAGACTGGTATGTAAAGGGTATTCACAAATGGAAGGTATTGATTTTGAAGAAACCTTTGCCGTTGTTTCTAGAATTAAAGTTGTAAGGTTATTTCTTGCTTATGCTGCATATAAGAACTATAAAGTCTATCAAATGGATGTGAAGTCATATTTTTTGAATGGTGAGTTAGAAGAAGTATATATTGAACAACTAGATGGATTTCATCTAATTGACAAGGAAAACATGGTTTGTCGATTGAAGAAAGCTCTATATGGACTCAAGCAAGCCCCTAGAGCCTAGTATGCTAGACTGGACAAATATTTATTGAAGCTTGGATTCATTAAAGGTACTATTGACAACAACTTATATTTCAAGTTGGATCATGACAAAGAGTTAATTATTGAAGTCTTTGTTGGTGACATTATTTTTGGAGATGATAATCTATGTATAAAGTTTTCTAATGAAATGAAGAATGAATTTGAGGTGATTATGATTGGAGAGATGAAGTTCTTTCTGGGATTTCAAGTTATTCAACTAGACAAGGGGATCTTCATATCTCAATCCAAATATGTGAGAGAGTTGCCAAAGAATTTTGGCATGGATGACTCAAAACTTGTTGGTACTCCCATGGTAACTAGATGTAATTTGACACAGATGATTCTCTTAAGGAAAATAAAACAAGATATAGATCAATGATTGGTGGATTTATCTACTTAACTCAGACTAGAATATACATTATGAATGTTATATGTATGGTTGCTAGATTTCAATCTAATCGAAAAGAGTTTCATGTGACTACTGTAAAGAGAATCTTCAGGTATCTAAAAGGAACAACTAATTTTTGGCTTTGGCATCCTAAGGATGATGATCTTACTTTGAATGCATATAGAGATTTGGATTGGGAAGGAGATGTAGATGAAAGGAAGAGTACTAGTGGTGGTGCCTTCTTCCTAGGGAAGAAGCTGGTGTCTTGGTTGAGTAAAAAGCGAAATTCCATTTCTCTATCTATTGTTGAGGCAGAATATATTATTGTTGCAAACAACTATACTCAAGTGATGTGGATGAAATAGATGTTGAAAGATATCAGAGTAGTATATGATGAACCCATTTCCATATAATATGACAACTGAAGTGCAATTAACATATCAAAGAATATGGTGCTACACTCTAAGACCAAGCATATATCAATCAAGTTTCACTTTCTGAGGGAGAAAGTAAGTGAGAAAGAAGTTAGACTGGAGTATGTTCCTACCAAAGAACATATTGCAGATATTTTCACTAAGCCATTGCCGAAGGATACTTTTGAGTATCTCAGAGGGATGCTAACCCCTCCTGATATGAACTAGGATGAATTAATTTGCATCAATCCATGCATTTCATGATCATAATCTGATCCAAATTTATGTTTCCATGGCTACTACTTAGGGGGAGTAGTCAAATGTGTAGATATGTGGTTCATAGCTTGTATGTGGAAATATAATGCTTAAATTTTCCATTGATGTCAAAGGGGGAGAAGAGTAATGTGAAAAATTGTTGCTTAGTTGGAGTGAAGAGTATTGTAGGGAGAAGTCCATGCAAAAGAAGAGTTGGAATCTAAGGAGGAGTGAGTTGGGTTGATGGTGTTTTTCACATCATGTATTTCCATCAATGCCAAAGGGGGAGATTGTTGGCTATTATGATTGTGTTTATGATATGTGGTTTTCATTGATGTCAACACAATTAGAATTTAATGTATTGAAGGTTGTATATGTCAAGGATATTGAGAAAATTGTAAAAGAAAGTGTTACAAGTTCCCAGTGGAACTGTGAAGGTCATGAAGGTGTCTTGTTTTGTACGTTGAAGATCAATTGTTGTGGATTAAAGGGTTTTCTATTGAGTGTATCTAGTTTATCCTCTAGAAGTTTCAAAGGTCTACGTGAAGATTTGATCATGCTGTGAACAATTATGTTCTGATAGTATTTTTTTGGGTTTTTTTAGTGTTCTTTAGTAAATTTTGTGTTTCTAGTAACTCTAGTTGCAACAGATGCTTCTTTATTGTTTCTTGGTTCTCATGGATGTTTCTAGATCATGCTCTATCTTTATGGTACATCCACATTGAACGACATGCTCGTGGTTAAATATTTTTCTATGTATGTTTAGTTTTTCATGTTCTTGGCTGACATGATGGTTGTAGTGTGTTGTGGATCTTTGAGGTGAAATTAATTAAAGTGTTTTTGTGTTGGAGTTGTTAATTTGGGTCTCCACTATGTTGTGACTGATCTTGGTGGATTCACATTGGAAATTTATTTATAAATTTGGGCTGACATTGAAAATATGTTTTATATTTCTGGCCAACTAAGTTGTTGATGTAATCCCATGTTGTGGATATATAAGAGCAATTGTTTCATTGACGTAAAGTATGCTTATTATGCTCAGTGTGCTTGGTGTGCTCATGTGTGTGTATGTCCAAATATCATTTGATTGCAGAGAAAAGTGTGAAGAAGATTGAGTGAAGTGTGAAGAAGTTTGAGTGAAGAGTGAAGAAGGTTTTTTTATGCTTAATTGAAACTATAATTAGGATTGTGTAGAAGCTATTTTCTTAGTTCACAATTTGGTTGGTTTTAATCCAAACCTTTCTTTGGATAGTGAGTCATCCTTTGTATTTGAGTAGTGAGCTCTAGGCAGTGTGCCTAAATGCATGTGCATTCCCATTATTCTTATACTTTTAATAGGGTATAATATTGTGGACTAACCTCCACCATGGTTTTTCCCTTAATAAGATTTCCACATAAAAAATGCTTGGTGTTATTTGTGTTTCTGATGTGTTGATTGTTCATGGTTGATTATTCATTCATTAGATCTATGAGTAGGTGAAGTAAAGTTTGAAAAAGTTTAAATAATTTGTGACAACTAATTCACCCTTCCACTCAATTGTTTATCCTTGTTTTAACAACATATCCATGATGGATTTAACTTTTGCAAGGTCCACCTCAATGCCTTTAGCTAATACAATATATCCCAAAATTTTGGTTGAGGTAAGGCCAAATACACATTTCTTGGGGTTTAGCCTCACATTGAATTTCTCCAATCTGGTGAAGATTTTGTCAAGGATTTATAGGTGTACTTCTCTAGTGTATGATTTTTCTAGCAAGTCATCTACATAATCCTCCATAAAGGTGTGGATCATGTCATGGAAGATGGTGGTCATCACATGTTCTTGATAAGTAGCCCCAACATTCTTCAACCCAAAAGGAATGATATTCCAATAGAAATTTCACCGTGGACATGTGAAAGTAGTTTTCTCTTGGTCCTCTGGTGCTATTTTGATCTAATTATAACCTAAAAATTTTCCCATGAGTGAGAGAATTTCATGTCTAACTGTTAGATCCACAATGATGTCAATGTTAGGCAATGGAAAATCATCTTTTGGACAAGCCCTATTAAGATCTCTAAAATCCATACATATTATAATGCTTTTGTTTCGTTTTGAAACTGGTATGTTGTTTGATATCCACTCAAAATAATCAATTGGATGGATAAATCTTACATCTAGTAGTTTCTTCAATTCATCTTTCACTAAGAGGGTGATATGGGGATGCATTTTTCTCAACTTTTGCTTCACTAGTTTTACTCTAGGTGGTAGTGATAAATGATGCATGATAAGTTCTGGATCCATGCCTAGCATGTCAACGTAGGTCCAATGAAATTTTATTTGTCTCTCTTCAAAGAACTTAGTGAAACTTGGTTTTTCTTCCTCTGTCATGGATGCTACTAGGTGTAGGGCCTTCACTATTTTAGTTGTGCCAATGTTGATGGATTGTGTAGGTTCAATTAGTGCTTAATATCTCTCATGATAGTGTTCGGGAAGAGTGTCAAATCTTCCATCTCTCAGGGCCTCAAATAGGTTATCACATTTAGATGTGCTCTTTATTTTTAATTTTTCTTTACCTAATACTGCCATTAAATAGTTTTCACCATTAGATCTATTTTTTATATTCATTTTGCAGCTAGAAGATTTGTCACTCCCCTTGTCTAAAGCTTCACTATGAGATTCATGGGTGGAACATGTTTTGAGATCATCAGAGCAAAGGAAATTCACAATGGCATCATCATTTGGAATGACAGGTACGTCAAGTAGCTTAGTATGGTCCCAGTCAATCAATTTGGGGTGTATCGATGGCCATGAATCGTTAGATTGGCTAAGGTCAAAATGGGTAAGTGTCATGATCGCCACATCGTCAAAGTTTTTGATAGTGATTTCAAGGTCTAAGATGTTACTCTCTTCAAAATTCTCTATCTCACTCGAATTCTAATCATCTTCACTTGAGTCATCAATATGATGTGATCCGAATTCAAGTGGTCTAGAACTCAAGCTTTGTCCCTCTGTATGTGTTAGTATATACTTTTTTATTACATCAACTTCTTTATCATGACAAGACTCTTCAGAGAGAGAATCCCATTCATATTCACTGGAGTCTATTTCAGAGCTATCTTGCAATTGAAGAATTCTCTCAACAACATGTTGCCTAGTTAGTTATTTTGATTCTTCTATATATCCTAGCCTTGTTTTGTCCTTGGAATTCATTGTGATGGGATGAATCGGTTCAACGCCTTCTTTTCTATTACCAACAAGACATTTTCCCTCATATCCCATCTTCTCTAGGATTGTTGTACCTTTTCCATATTGCTTTGTTTACACCCTGGAAGTTGATGCTTGTGATTCTTCTTCATCGTTGTACAACCAATTTAGGACATCCTTGTCTTCTAATTCATCCACTAAGGTACCTACTTTTACAAACTTGTTGTCAAAGAGTGTGGTTGGTTGTGAGGATTGTTGTTTTGATGTGGATGGTTTCCCATATGATTTAGGAGTGGATAGTAGCTGTGAAAGACACAAGGATTGCTCAAATGAATATTCCCCCATGCATGTCTTTCAATTGGATCTTTTCAAACTGTTTTGATAAGGTGTTGAGTTGACTTCCATTGTTTGACAATGTGGAATCACTTATACCTTTGTCTTTTGACTGAACCTTTTCCTCAAGCTGATTGGATGGAAGAACGTATTTGACCTTACTTGTTTGAGGAACAAGGAGTGATGGCTTCCCTAATATGTGGTACAAAAGTATCTTGGGTTGTTTTGAGAATGTTACAATATTGGGGGTTGTTGGAATCGCCTGTAATAGTGATTTCTTTCCCCTTGAAAGAAAATTTCAAACACTGGTGATATGTAGATGGCGCTGCTTGCATCTCATGTATCCAAGGACATCCTAAGAGTATATTGTATGTTAACTCCTTGTCCAACACTTGGTAGATTATTTCTTTTACAACCAGTCCCACTTGAATTGGTAACACGATCAACCCTTGGGAAGATATCTCTTCATCATCATAGGATTTGATAGTGATTTTTTGTCTAGCATCAATAGCATTTTTTGAATATCCAAGTTCACAAATGAGTTTCAAAGTATAGATATTTAGGCCATCTCCACCATCTATTAGAACATGTTTGACCTGGTTTTTGTGAATTAAAACTTCAATGTGGAGAGAAACATTATGTGGATGGTTGATGGATACATCATGATGTTTAGAAAATGATAATTAGTGATGTGTAGTCAAGTGTCCCATCATAGCTTGGAATTGGAAAACTTCTAGATCATTTGGTTCTGTGGTGGCTATTAGGGCTTATTCTAGAATCTCCTTATGAACTAGTGAAATATTGAGGAGTTCCAATATGGATATTTGAGTGGGTATTTTTTGCAATTGGTCCACTATGTTGTATTGAGTTGTAGGGATAGCAGTTCCTTTGGATGGAGAAGAGGCAACCCCTTTCAATGTTACCTTAGCTTGCCCTCTTGTGGTTGTGTTGACTAGTTGGGAATCTTCTTTCTCTCTAATTTTAATGACATTAATTTGATTGTCACTTGCATCAGTATTTGTGATTAGATTGATTGGCACAAGGTCATTAATTCGATGTGATTCAATGTTGATTTCATGGAGATTAGTTTCAGTTGCAACAATGCTTTGTTCATTATCAATGATGTTGTCATTCATTAGATTATCAGCTACAATGTAGTCTTGTTTTTCATGTGTTTGATCATCAACTACCTCAATATGAAAAATCATGGAATCATAAATATTGTTTACCTTCTTGCCTTTGGTGTTGGATGAAGAGAATTCCCCTTTTTCATAGTTTGGTAAATGATTCTTGAATGCTCCATGATCATTGTTCATTTGGGATCCTTCTACAAATATTGTATTGTTATCAATCAAGTCTTGGACCAAATGTTTCAATTGCATGCAATCATTTTTCTTGTGTCCTTTATTTATGTGAAATTCACAAAAATGTGCATCATTCCAACAAAAAGGTTTAACTTTTGGTTCCCAATTTCTTGCCTCTGGTAGTGTTATAACCTTGGCTACAAGAAGATCCTTTAATGCTGATTCTAATGATTGTCTCAAAGGTGTGAATCTTCTTTGATTGGATGATGTTCGATATGGTGGTGATTTAGATTAAGCATTACCTTGATTGTTGTTTTGATTGTTGGGTGGATTTTTGCTTCTATTTTTTTTTGTGGCAATTGTTGTCAAATTAAATATTGGTTTTGTATTTTGTGTTTTAGCTAAAGCGTCATTGTTACCAGCATTCTTATTTCTTTTCCACAACTTTGGTTTATCACTGCTGTTGTAATTGTTGGAGGAGCTTGATGAGTTGTTTTCATTGTAAATTTTTATGACTCCTCTCTTGACCAAAGCTTCTTCAATTTTGATTCCATTCTCAATAATTTTCTTGAAGGTAGGTGGACATTGTAATTCCAATCTATAACTAATTTCATCATTTAGATTTTCAATAAAAATTTCTATCTTTTCTTTTTCTAGTATGGGATGAAAATATCTTTCAAACAACCTTCTCCATCTTTGTAAGAATGTGAGGAATGATTCACCCTTCTTCTATTTGGCATTGTAAATTTCCTTCATGGTTATCTCATGTTGTATGTTGTAGGAGTATTGGGTGATGAATTTGTTAACCAAATCTTCAAAGGTTTTAATTGGTGGTGCAAGTTTGGAGAACCATTCAAGGCATTGTCCACCTAGGCTTCATGGAAACAATCTCATCAAGTAAGTTTCTTCGAGTGAAAATTCAAGAATAATGGTTCTAAATTCCCTTGCATGATCTATTGGATATGTTTCACAATTGTATTTATCATACTTCTAGTATTTGGTGTAGGGGCACACTTGACCCTCCTTTGTCAAATCATGAAATTAGTGTCTAGGATTTAATATCAATTTTTTTCTTTCTTAAATAAGGTCCATGAGACCCAATTAATTATGTAATAAGGCACAATGTGCTACTTTAAATGTTTTGAGTTATGTTTAGAGGTCAAAACTGTAAACTTGTTAAAAGTGGTTAAATATTGTAATGTTTTCATTTAAAATATGCAACTTTTCAAGGTTCTAGTTGGGTTAGATGTTTAAAAGGTGGTTATAGTTATTGAAGGTAGTTTTTTAATTTTTTTTCTAGTTCAAATAAGCCTTCCAAGGCTTGAGCAAGGGGTTGGTGGTAATGTAATTGAAGAATCAATAAAAAAGAAACATTCTTTCTCTACATTTTCCCTTTTTCTATATTTTCTCACCACTGTACAGACTGGTATAGGTCTTTGATGGTCTAAAAGTAACTTCATTCAATGGTGGTAGGATTATTCTCTCTTTTGAATTCATTTTGAAGGCTTGGCATTCCCATTTGTGGAAGTTCTTTCCATTTTCTTGCAAACTACCTGTGAATGCAAGTTTTAAGGGTTTGAGTGTCTCCAAAAGATGAAAATCTCCATCCACCTACTATAACTCTTATGTAACTCAATGGATGTACTCCATTAGGTGTCTTTGATATGTTCGCAAGGTCTAGTGTGCAGGGATTGAGTTCTTGGGGGAGTGTATGGTAAGGGTTAAAGGAAAATTTGTATGGTTTTTCATGAAAATTGATGGAGCAGACCTATGAGAGGCAAGTGCAACATTTCCAATGGGAATGTAATTGTTTCTAAAGCTTAATGGGATCTAACCTAAGGTTTTTGAGTAGTTGGTGTGGCTTCAAGGGGTCAAGAGTATGTATTTTCAATAAGGGTGCTTTAAAACCCTAAGTTTCTAGGCTACAAATAGGGTTTGGGAATTGGAGACTAAGATAAATGCTTAGGGTCTTAAAACCTAAAAAATCATGAGTTTTTACATAATTCCTAAGACTTTTTTACATTACTTTGGTTTGGTGGTGAGATCATAGAGGGGTCTCTTTGGAAAAATGGGCTAATTAGGGCTCCATAACAACGAAAAGGGTCATTTTGGGGAATGTGTTATAAAAGAGTCATATGCAATTTTTAGATATGTTTTGAATCTTTGTAATGGGTGTTTGAATCATCTATTTTTTTGTAAATTTCTTTGGAAATTTGTGGATTTAAGGGCCTAAAACCGGGTTTGCATTGCTACTAGGTTTTATAAGGATGAAAGTGGGAAATCCTACTTCTGATTGGTTTCAAACTTTGGGAGTTGTTTGGATTAGTCTAATAGTTACATTTAATCTTGGTAGATGCCTCTTGAAGGAAATTTGACACTTTGAGTGAGTTTGGACCTCCAAGGTCTGCATTAGAGTGGTATCAGAGCCAGGGAGTATGTCTCTTGTGAGAGAAGGTTGAAGTTTTGTGTGTAAGAAGAAGAAGGTAATTGGAGGAATCAAAATTCCTCCTAATGGTAATGTTGTTGCAAGGAAGATTGAAACTTATGACAAATTAATAGAAGCCCTAAAGCAAGAAATTACTATGATGAAAGCTAAAGGTAGGGTTCTTTTGGATGAAAGTGATGCTGAAGAAGAAGAGACTTCCAATGAAGAGGAAGAGATGGATCTAGAGGATGTGAGAATGATGAATATTTTGAAGGCTGTGAAGAAATATGGACATGTAAAAATGGATGTGCCTATGTATGGAGGAAAACTTGATAGTGAAAAGCTCTTGGATTGGATAGGGGCTTTGGAGAACTACTTTGAGAGTGAAGAGAATGGTGAAGAGCATAAGGTGAAGAAGGAAAAAACAAAACTAAAAGGACATTCTTTGTTGTGGTGAAATTTTGTGCAAGAGGAAAGGGAGAGACAAGGAAAGAGAAAGATCACTTCTTGGGAAAGGATGAAGACCAAACTGAAGGTAAATTCCTTCCTTGTGATTATAATGTTTAGTTGCTCAAGAGGTTACAAAATCTTAGAAAAAATAATTTAGATGTGCAAGCATTTATTAAAGAATTTTATAGGCTAAGTATAAGGAGTAAACATGAAGAAGATGAAGAAGAAATGGTTGCTAGGTACTTGAATGGACTGAGGTATAACATTCAAGCTGAGATTAGCTTGTTGGCACCAAAATCAATTGAGAAATGCTTTCAAATGGAAATTAGGGAAAAAGAAAAAATTAAGAGGAGACAAGAGAAGGCAACAAGAGGAAGATGAAGCACATCTAGGGGTAGTGGTACAACTTCAACATCAAGGAAGATGAAGGAAGACCTTGAATATGTTGATAAGAACAAGGAACACACACCTAAAGCAAGAGGAGGATAGAGAGTTGGAAGAACTAACTTCATACAAAGGAGAGATTACAATGAATTCTTAGGAAGGTGTTATAGATGCAATGATTTTAGACACCCATCTTTCAAGTGTCCTCAAAACCAAAGTTCATTTTTAAGTGGTGATAGAAGGAGTGAGAGAACACAACTGATCTAAGAACAAGAATGTGAAATTTCAAGCAAACCTCCAGATCCAAAGGTGGGAGAAGCATTCATGATGAGAAGAAATTTGTTGCAAGCATCTAGAGAGGAAGATATGAGCCAAAGAAGGAGTCTATTCAAATCTTCATGCAAATGAAAAGGTAAAGTATTTCAAGTTGTTATTGATTGAGGTTCTCAAGAAAATATGGTGTCAAGGGAGATGGTCGACAAGTTAAATCTAAATAAGATACCCCATGTAGCATCTTACAAAGTTTCTTGGGTGAATGATAGTCAAACTCTAGTGGTAAATGAGAAAGCCTATGTGGATTTCTAGATTGGGGAGTACAAAGATAAGGTCTTCTATGATATATTTCCAATGGAATGTTGTCATTTTCTATTGGGGAGATGATGGAAATTTGATAGAAGGTCTATTTATGATGGTACAGAGAACACCTACACCATTAAGAAGGATGATCAAAGTTTCAAACTAACTCCTTTGTAGGGTAGTGTAAGGGATAAAGGTAAGTCTAAGCTAGTTATTTTTGGCAAGAAGGAGCCTTTAAGGCTTGAGGATAGTGGAAACAAAATGTTTGCAGGTGTGGAACAAGTCAATGATGCTACGATAGTAGGAAAGGCACCAAGGAATGATGGCAAGGATAAAGGTAATGTGCAGATAGAGAGGAAAAAATATGCTTCTATGTGGTAGAAGAAAATGAATGTCAATGTATCTCAAGGGTATGTGCAAGATCATCATGGAAAAAATAGGCCCTTAAGTGGCAAAAAAATTAGAAAAATCAAAGTTAGGAAACTTGACGTAAAAATTTGAATAAGTTATCTATATTATTTCAAAAATATGGAACAATAGAATTTGTAGAAAATTGAATGAAGTTTCTAAACTACTAGGTTTGTTTTAAAAAAAAAAATTATTTGGTGAAAATTTGAAATTTCAATGTAGTAGTACTTAAATTTTAGGGAAAAAATAAGTAGGTGTCTGTCTGACCACCTTAACAACATTAAAATGATAATGTTTTTTTATAATATTTTAGATATAAGTAGAGGACTCATGTCCCAATGAGATGCATTTTTTTTGTAATTTTTTTCCAAGTAAATAATTAATTATGAATTTTTTATTACAAATTTTAAAAAATATAAAAACTCGTATGTCTAACCACCTTAAATTGGTCAAAACTTCATGAATTCAATTTTTCTTTTTTTAATCCTATAGTATGCGAAGCATAGAATGTGACGCATGTTTTGGATTCAAAAAATGTGATACCTATTTGAAAGCTATAAATGTTTTTCAATCAGTCTATCTATCAGGACTTTACGCGTAATTTGAATAGAAAATGAATAATAATTACTTATTAAATTCAACGTAAAGCATAATTTATATTGGTAGAAAACTAAGAATCTCCTTTAAAAACCTTTTTCGTTTCATCAATTTTGGGTAAAAAAAGTCGTCAGCCACATACCCATCATATTGCCACTTTTTGGCCCATCATGATCCTACACATACCCTCAATCTGATACTAAGTAGATGAAGGGTAATAAGCCTATGAAAGGGGGAGAAACCAGTCATGGAATATTTATAGGGACCGTCATATGTCCTATACCCATAATAGAAGCAAAATGATAGTTAATGGATGGTATAATTGAGGTTGATGCAAATGACAAGGTAGTGGTTGAGAGTAGAAAGATGGGTAGAAGTGTTTGGATAGGGAACAATGTATTTGTAGGTCTGGTGATGACTGGTAGATACAAAAATATAATTGATAGTAACTTTATACAATGAACCAATCATGGGAAGAAGGTAGAGGTAACAAGAGTAGATAAGAGGTTGGGAGTAGAGGAAAAGGATAGTGTAATAGTAGAATGTGGGGATGGGAAGGTTGTCAACCACCTCACAAATCTGTCTGACAATGTGGAACATGGAGAAAACATAGAAAAGGTCAAGAGTGTCCTAGATAGTGACAAGACAAAGAAGTTTGAACTAGACAAAGACAAGCATGAAGGTGAACAAACTATAAACATCTTGAACCCAAGGGACTGGGAAAACTTTCAAGTTGGGGTGTATGGTGTAGGGGCCCACCCTTGACCCCCCTTTGTCAAATCATAAAATTAGTGTCTTGGATTTAGTATCAATGATTTTCTTTCTTAAATAAGGTCAATTAGCCCCAATTTATGATGTAATAAGGCACAATGTACCACTTTAAATGTTTGGAACTATTTTTAGAGGACAAAAATGTAAACTTGTCAAAAGTTGCTAAATATTGTAATGGTGTCATTTAAAATATGCAACTTTTGGAGGTTCTAGGTGGGTTAAATGTTTAGAAGGTGGTTATAGCCATTGAAGGTAGTTGGTTAATGTTTTTTCCAGTTCAAATAATCCTTTCAAGCCTTGAGAAATCGTTTGGTGGTATTGTAATTGAAGAATCAATAGAAAAGCAATATTCTTTTTCTAAATTTTCTTTGTTTTTCCAAATTTTCTCACCACTATACGGACTGGTATAGGTATTTTATGGTTTGAAAATCACCTAATTCAATGTTGGCAGGAGTCTTCTCTCTTTTTCATTCATTTTTAGGGCTTGACATTCCCATTTGTGGGAGTTCTTTCCATTTTACTACAAACTACCTGTGAATGCAAGTTTTAAGGGTTTGAGTGTCCAAAAGATGAAAATCTTCATCCACCTACTATAACTATTCTATAAATTGGTGTATTTACTCCATTAGGTGTCTTTGATATGTTCATAAGGTTTGGTTTGTAGGTATTGAGTTCTTGGGGGAGTGTGTGGTAAGCGTTGAAGGAAAATTTGTATGGTTTTCCATGAAAATTGATGGAGCAGACCTATGAGAGGCAAGTACAACATTTACAATGGGTTTGTAAGAGTTTATAAAGATTGAGGTAGTCTAACCTAAGGTATCTAAGTAGTTGGTGTGGCTTGGAGGGGTCAGCAGTATGTATTTTCAATAAGGGTGCTTTAAAACCCTAGGTTTCTAGGCTACAAAGAGGGTTTGGGAATTGGAGGCTAAGATGAATGCCTAGGGTCTTAAAGTCTTGAAAATCATAAGTTTTGACATCATTCCTAAGATTTTTTTATGTTACTTTGGTTTGGTGGTGAGATCTTAGAGGGGTCTCTTTGAAAAAATGGGCTAATTAGGGCTCCATAACAATGGAAGGGGTCATTTTGGGGAAAGTGTTCTGAAAGATTCATATGAAATTTTTAGATATGTTTTGCATATTTTTAATGGGTTTTTGAATCATTTATTTTATTGTGAAGTTCTTTGGAAATTTTTTGAGTTAAGGGCCTAAAACCGGGTTTGCACTACTACTAGGTTTTATAAGGGTGAAAGTGGGAAATCCTACTTCTATTTAATTTCAAACTTGGGAAGTTGTTTGGATTGGTCTTATAGTTCCATTTAATCTTGTTAGATTCCTCTTGGAGGCAAGTTGACACTTTAAGTGAGTTTGGACCTCCTAGGTCTGCATCAAAATTCACAATGTTTGGGAAACAGAATCATGTTGATATTCTAATCAAAAGGATATGGATAGATGTCTTGTAGCAAGTATCATTTTTAGGTTCCCTTTTACATGTCTTGAATTTTTTGTTGGAGGTTTTACATTTGATGAGTTAATGCAACCACTTGTTCCATATTTTTTGAATCATTTTTATGAGGTGCTTTCAATTGATTCACATCAAAGTCATTAGGCAATTTGACACCTTGTTTAGCCAGCATTAGGAAGTAATTCTCCCCATCCCTTTCAAAAATATTTTCTAGGAACTTATGGAAATTTGGATCTTGTTCAACATGTTAGATGTCTTCCTTAGTAATTTCTTCTCCTTTAGTGTTGTGGATTCCATGGAAATGATTCTCTTTAGGTTCTGCCATGGTGTTTTGAGTCTCAAGTTCTTTTTCTTTGAGTTCCTACTTTTGTAATCTTGTTTGAATGGGCATACAAGTGTTATACTTTGACTAAACTTTGATCTTTGTTTGGAGGAGTTCCAATGATGAAAAATAAGTCAAATAGAATGACAAATCCTATTGATGAGACTAAGTTTAATTTGATTAGACAACTTTGTTTTGTGATGAAAGGATGACAAATCCTAATGATGAAACTCAGCTAAATAATCAAGGGATATGATAGGTTTTATTATTTAGGCACTTTTAGATGTTAGATCTTGGTTTAGTTTGAATAATTCCACTTGTAAATGTAAGTTTCAACAAGTTTTAGACTCTAGTGTACTTGAGGAATGATTCTAGGTTGGAAAAGATCCTTAATTCTACTTCAAAATGATGAACAAGGGATGAAAATAGCTCTCTAGTTTTTTTTATTTAATGGATGCACTAAAACAAACCCTGGATGTGCTAAAACAAAGAATGAATGCACTAAAATATTGCATGGATGCAATACTAAACAAACCAGATGTGCTGGAAAATGTACTGAATGCACTAGAAAATAGACCTAATGTGCTAAAAGTTGATGTGGATGCCTAGAACATATGGTGTATGTGCTAAAAGATAGACTCATTGCACTGAAGGATGACTTAGATGTGCTAGAAAATGGACTAGATCTGCTAGAAAAAGCTAGGGATGTGCTAGAATGTCCCTAGGTATGTGATTTTAACCAGGTATTTTGGAGGTGAATGCATTGGACAATTTTGCAGATGTGCTAGAATATGGAACCTATGAGCTAGAAAAAGGATTCAATGGGCTAAAAAAGAGTATGGATGCTCTACAATATTCCATAGATGTGCTAGAAAATTCAGTGAATGCACTAGAACAATAACTGAATGTGTTAAACTGGAAGTTTTCAGTGTTTTTGATAATCTTTCTATTGGTTTTGCTTTGAATCTGAGTGTTTCCAAGTGTGTAATATGTTGAAAAATGGATTTTTCTTGGCTTTTAGTTTGCAAATTATGGCAATGTGGTGCTTTAAATGGATTATTTCTTGAATTATGACTTCAATCACAACAAGTTGTCAAACAATTGTTTCCACCTAGGAATTAAACATCAAGTCTGTATTCAAGAATCTAGTCTGATTCCTTTTATTTCCACATGTATAACATAAGAGAAGACAATCCAAGCACTTTTCTATTCTCAAGGGTCACTTAAAATACCACAACCCACATCTTAGAACCATGCCAGCTCACACAGCCTTGTCACCCCCTAGAGGGCACCTATGTTTTTTCCTTTCCTAGGTCTTAACCAAAGTCGAATCCTCCACTTTAGGACAATAATACTTGATGGTTAAATGGTGAGTATCTTGGGGGAAAATTCTTCCCTCCCCTTGCACTATGATATTAGAAGTGTTTGGAGACTAAATCAGTTGGCTTCTACACTAGAGTTCATAGTAAGGGTTTTCGTTTGATATAGAAAATGATAAAATCCCTCAGGAGACCTCCCAACCTTTAGAACAAAGGATTTGGGGATGGTTATTTTGCACACTATTGTCAAATTGCAAAATTTCCCCAAATTCACTTTTGATTATAGTGGGTTGGAAAACTTGGCTTTAGTTGTTCCCACTTAGGTCGTTCCCATAGGGTGAGTACTTCTTCCCACTATGGAATGCCTTCTAAAGGTGTTAACAAAGCATAAAATAGTGATTTTGGCATTCTGGTTACCCAGTTAAGGGGAGAGAATAGGCCTATCACTTCAAGCACAAAAGAAAAGGGGTTCTTTAACCTTTTAATTAAACTAGGTTCCTAATTTAATCAAAAGAAAACATTAAAACAACTCCAACCCCTACATACATCATCAATAGTTGCATAAGATTGTCTTTGACCAGCGTATTAAGCACTTGCAAAACAAAAAACCTCAATTAGTTCTCAGAATTTTAAAATTTTGAAAAATCAACCAGATGCGCTAAAAGATAATTCGTATGCACTAAATAAACTACTCAATGCACTAAAATATTTCATAGATGCACCAAAAAAACTATTCAATGTACTATAGAAACTACTAAATACTCTAAACTGTTGACTGAAAGCATTGAAAGTCACCTTGAATGCACTAAAACAAGTGTTGGGGATAAACCCACAAAAGTGGTTTATAATTCCAGTGAGGAAGGAAAACTCACAAAAAATTACCCCAAGGCAAAAAAAGTGATTTTGGGGGTTCATATGAACCTACTGGTTTGAGCGAACCCATTTGAATCTTCCCCGCCATAAAAACCAAAAAAAATGCATTAGGAAGGGTGGTTCGCTTGAACCCCCCTTATCCCTCATTCTTCCCCTGAAACACAAAAGAATCCAATTTTTTTTCACTTCAGAGCTCAGTTTGAACATGAAAATGGTGGAGAATTCACAAACCCAACTGGAATCAAGTAGTCCTCAGAACGAGCTATCCAACAAATATAATTTTAATATGTTTTAGTTTTATTATGTATTTGTTTTTTTAGTTTTATTAAACATAGGTTTTTCACCAAAAATGAAGGTCTTCATTTTGCACATGTGGAAAAATAGTAGACTATAAAAAAAATTTTGAAAATACAAGTACACTAGATATTGAAGTCCTTGATCCAAAAAAATAATAATTGAATTTTAATATATACAAAAAAATTTACGCGTTATACAGTCACACTATGTCTAAATTGTGATTGGTTTGACTTTGAAACTTGATTAAAGAAAAAATATTCAATAAACAAATATTTAACCAAGTGGAAGCACTAGATATCGAAGTAAAAAATCTAAATTTGAAATAATTATAATTTTATCCTTCATGGAAAAAAGGTTATGTGTTATATAGTGTGCATCACTTTTTAAAAATGTTCTTTTCAAAAAAAACTAGTTTTTGAGGGAGATGGAAAAAAAAGTGCAATCTGATTCCAATTTTTTTTAAAAATATATTTTTACAATCTACAGACAAAATGTGACGAAACCATAGTTTGCATCATCTTCAAATTCCTCACGGTTTAGCCACTATAGGTGCCTAAAATGTAAGATTTAGTTTAAAAAATTATTTCAGTGTCCCATTTGGCCAAAAATTGTAAACCACTATTGTGGGATCACCCTTGGATGTGCCGAAAGATTCTCTGGATGTATTGTAAAAAGTATCAAATGTGCTAAAAGATCCTTTGGATGCATTGTAATAGAGATTGGATGTGCCACAAGATGTTTCAGACGTGCCGAAAGAGCTCACAGTCACACTAAAAGAAATTCACGTCCAAAATCTATGAAACAACTTTTCCAGAAATTGTTAAAAATGGGGTTGGGCTCTACGGTGGGTGCTAAATTATGTGTGAGGTAAAATATGGAAAATAAATAATATCACACAAGCAATAAAATGTATTACATTAGAGATTTAATCATAAAACTGAATCAAATTGAAACAAAAGTAAATTCCTAAAATTGTTCCATTGTTCTTTATTCTTAAGGATTCATTAAATCATATTGGATCTCAGATTTGTGTATGCACTATGATTGCTAGAATGACAACTTGAGAAATGAGATGCTATTCAAAATGCAAGAATCTAGTTCCTACATGATTTAATAAAATTTATGATAATGTTGAATGATGCTATGATATTAAAGGTTGCAAATGATAATGGCAATATGACAATGGATAATGATGCTAAATGCTATGGTGGAAATGTTGCATGAAAAATAAAATTATAACTAAAATTTAGCTATGAAACTAAGCCATGATTCTAAACTAAAATGCTTCTACAATGCAACTTGCTAAATGCTAAAATTCTCTAAATGCTCAAATACTCTAATGTGATTTATGTATAATAAGTTTGCTCAAAGATGGGATGATAAATGTTGTAGAATGGGCTTGTATTTATAAGATTTCCAAAGCATCTTGTGATGTGGCAGCAATCAACGGTCAAGATTCCAGCATGAGAGGTGAACAGTGGAGATGGAAGAATTCAAAACTAATCATGGAGGATATTCCCTTGACCAAGGGAAACACACCAAGTGTATGAGGTAATAAAATGTGTGAAAGAGCCAAGTGTCCAAAGTTTGATTTGGAATTGGTTGAGGATAATGTAGTTTAAATATTAGACATTTAAATTCATGTGACACTTGATGAGGTGGCAAGAGGAAAAGTTGGAGACATGTGCTTAAATTCAAATTTGGGATTTAAATTTCATGAAAATATTATTAATTAAATAAAACAAACTATGTGAATTTTTTTATTTAATTAAAATAGAAGAATGTGATTTTAGATTGAAGAATTAGAAGAGTGTGAACTATATAAATAAATTTGGAGTCTATTTATAAGTAGAAAAATTAAAGGGGTTCATTAATTAAATAACTTGTATTTAATTAATTAATTTTCTTGACCGATTTTAGGTGTATACAATTACGACTATAGCAAACTATATTCATATCAACTAAATGAGCAAATAGATTTTTTCTTACAAATTTTATACTCCTTTTAGGAACTACTCTACATTCTCTAGCTCTATGACCAAATTGAT
Organism: Sequoia sempervirens; assembly: GCA_007258455.2. Classification (NCBI taxonomy): domain Eukaryota; kingdom Viridiplantae; phylum Streptophyta; class Pinopsida; order Cupressales; family Cupressaceae; genus Sequoia; species Sequoia sempervirens. The sequence continues at coordinate 507,414,240 of VDFB02000003.1, forward strand.
AACAAGAATATCAATACCCATAGAAGTATGATGAGTTCCTAGTCAAAGCATTTCCATGAGCAGGATGAGGAGGTCTTCTTTGTCTTGGCTTCCTTACATCTCTCACCCTTGTAAATCCATCAGCATTGTCTCTCCTTATGTTCTACCTCAAGTCTTCTGGTGCTCAAGAACTATTTTTTTATTCTTTTTTCTATAGCGTCCTTCTTTTCTTCATCTATTTTATTTATGTCTATAATCTTCTTCTTCACCTCTTCAAGAGTATTCTCAAATTGCAAGATTTTTCACCATCTATACCAAACTTTTCTTCTGCTCTATATCTCTCATATAATTTTGTAGAGGTGCTAACAAAGGTTCTCTTTCCTTTCTCTAGACCCAAACCAAATTTATCTTTGCAAGAAGGAATTTGTGTACTCAATAATCCATCAAGAATCTCTAAGCCTCTCTTTAGCTTTAGGCCTTTTTCTACGTTTTCTCTATCCTTTTCCAACTCCTTTTTGAAGGCAATAATTTCTTCTTCCAGTTTCATACATTTTTCAACTTCATATTCTAGTTTACATTTAACTTCTTTAATTATTTTGGCTTCCTCCACTTGTAGCTTCAAGCTCACCACTCTTCAAGATTTTTGGTTAACTTTTTAGCTTCCTTCTATGTACGCTTCTTTAGATGCTTATTCTCATTTTTGAGATCATCAATCTCATCTCTTAAGTTATCAATTTCTTCCAAAGAACTAATTAACTTACCCTGAAGGTCAACTACTGCTTCTTGTTCACCTAGGTATTCATCTAGGTTCCATATTTTTTTTCTTGATAGTCTTTAGCCATGAAGATAAATTCTTCTTCTTCCTCCTCCATTATAAGGGCACACTCTTGTTTATCACTTGAACTATCACTAGCATCAAATGAATCACTTTCCTCTTGAATGTACAAACTCATCTTCTTCTTCCTAAAGCTCTTCTTCTTAGGGAAGTAGGGTTTCTTTTTCCTACCATCTTCGTCTTCATCAAAGTTATCCTTCTTATTGTAATGGCATTTGGAAGAAAAATGACCTATTTTACCACAGTTAAAAAACTTGAAGGGTAACTTACCTTTATACTTTTTGGATCCTCTCCTTAATCTTCTAATGAAGTTTTCTTCTTCCCCATCAATCTCTTCATGTTTGGATGTAGATGATTCTTCCTTATTCCTTTTTGGTGCTTCAACCCTTCATTTGTTTCCAGCCTTAAATGCATCTTCTCTTCTAGATGACTCAACATTTCCCATTCTCATTTCATATGCAGTAAATATGTCATATATTTCATCAAGAGTGAGTTTATCTATTTCTCTTCCTTCCTCTATTATAGAGATCTCGGGGTCATACTTGGATGGAATGGACCTTAGAACCTTTTACACAATGAAAGTATCTTTCACTTCTTCTTTGAATCCTCATATTGAGCTCACTATTTCATCAACTCTGAGCAAATAGTCCATAATATTTTCTTCCTCATTCATCTAAAGACCTTCAAACTTGGCTCTAAGAATTTATAGATTTTAATTTTACTTTTCCATCTCCCTCATAGATGCCCTTCAACTTACCCCAAACATCATGTGTAGTGCCATAATGCATCACCTTGATAAAGACTAAACTAGACAGTCCCTAGAGAAATATATGATTTTCATTATCATTATTCTTGTACTCTTTCTTATTAGTTGGATCAATAGTAGGAGTAGCAGGATGTGTCTACTCTTTCACAACTAATATCTAGACATCAAACTATAATGATTCCAAATATGTCTCTATCATAATGCTCTATAATGCATAATTTGATCCATCAAACAAATGTTCCTTGTTTGTAGATGAACACTCTTGACTAGCCATTGTGTTCACTTGTCCAAGACCTACCTGAGTTGATTAAGCTTCTCCTAGGGAAATAGGGAACTAAAAACAATTGTCGGAACACAAAAATCTATTGAGGGGGATTAATTAATAGATTACTTTAAAATTTGTCCCATTAACATTTTTTAAGTGTATATTGACTTTAACATGTAGAACCATAAACATGCACACATAAAATCACATAACATATGATATATGTGGAAAAACTAAGATGAGAAAAACCATTATTATAAATGTTGCTAGGATCTACTATTCTAATCCAGCCTAACAATCTGATGGAACTCTCAAATTTTGCAAATTTGAAGTGCCAATTTCAAAATTTTGCCTTTGCACTTTCAAAAGTGCACCTAATGAATATGCCTAAGTGACCCACTTTGGAGGCTTGTAATTTGGAACCAATTGATTTTAAAGACAAACCCCTTTCCAAGCCCTCTCATGTCACATATATGAGCAGGAATATAAATTTTTAGCTTCCCACAATGAGTTTCATCAGGGTTTTGAAAAGTGAAGACAAAGGGTTTTGACACTTTCTGTTGTCTGTGAACTTTTAGTTTTGCAAAGTGACCTCTCGTTTGAGCTTACATTTTGCAATTGGGTGACTATCAAGTCAAAATGTTTGTTTCTGTCCATTCTCCATACCAAAATTCACTCCCATGTCAGGTTTTAGAGTTTTATGAGCTGATTTGCTATTTTACTAGGTCAAAACAAAATGCAATTTGTTCAATTTTGCAACTGCATTTTTTGAAACCCTTTAGAGAGGTCAACTTTGACCTTACATGTCTTTTAATGGGAAATGATTCAAGAAAATTCCTCTTGTACATGTGCTCAGTGTACCAAAATGATCTATTGTGTCCAGTGGCTGCTTGCCAGGAGTTGATTTGATATTTTTTCAACAAGGTGATTTTGTGAGTTTTAATTGGTTCTGAACAACTGCAATTGTAGAAAAGCTCAACTAAGCAACTTTGACAGTGAATAAATTTCACCTCATGATCAGTTTCTTCAATCCATTCTCAGGTCAAATGTCTACATGCCTGTAAGTTTTTATGTCTCCAGAAGGTCGTTTGACCAGTTTCCCAGGGCAATTCTAGAGCCCACATGGCTAGTTTTGCTCTTTTTCAAATGTGCTATAAAACAAATTTCCACAACCCATTTCAGATATTCATGCCTGAAGCATTTAAAAGGTGGTGTCAAGTCAATAGAGCATAATTTTTTTTTGAAAACGAATATATTTTTAGCCGAGCCTACATGGGGACCTAACATGCTCTGCCTAGTTAGAAGTATTGAATTACAACCTATTGAAGGATACTCTAATCATAAAAGGCATGAATTTCAAGGCCATTTTCCATCAATGGATCTTCATTTGTCATTATTATAAATTCTTCCCACAGCTAGTGGAAGATAGTGTTGCATTTGGGTTACCATAGGATCATGTCACAACTCTGCTTAATATTACTTAGCTTTATAAACATCTACATGATAATGAGAAACCAAATCAAGTATACATGCTAATATGGTCAAGTTTCTTGATTGTGTAAGCCTGAAAATAATATGGGGGGATTTTAGGGTGGAAGAAAACTTAACAAATATAAGTATGTGTGCTTAGTGAAATGGAATTACAAGCAAATAATTTGTTTTAGAAGCATAAGAAGCCTTCAAAATATGCATAAATGAATCAATGGATGAATTTAGAGATCCATGGTTTTCACTTCTTGAAGAGGGAGATTTTATTCTTGATCTTTCAAAACATAAATAGTTGGTCCTTCTCAAATACAAATATAAAAAGGTATCACTCAAGTTTGGAAGTCTATGGTTCTCTGATATATTTCATTTTGGCTACATATATGTCCTCATAAGCCTATCTATTATAGAAATATGGAATCACAGTTGATAGTTTTGGTACCATTGAGGACATTATATATGATCTATATTACTTGGAACTTAGTGATTTATTGGTATACCTAATATGGAATGATTGAGACTAAAATTGAGGTATTTTGTTTGATGCCCAGATGAGAAGTAGGAGGGACAATGAAGTACCTCATCTTTTGTTGTAAAAGAGGGATCCAAGACAAGCTTGGCAACATGTCTGGTGAAAGCCCACATGTTTTTATATGAATATTGAAATACAGGGAGTTGATGATTGTAGAGGGCAGCCTCCACACAAGCTAAATAGGGGCAGCTACTTGAGTATTGTAAAAAGAGACTTTCCAACTTTACAATGAAGTAACCTGATGGCTATACAATTATGGTTGACATAGAGAAAAGATGTGGCTGGCATAAAGTAACAGAGGATTTAAGATATTTCATTTGGAATTTACTTGAGTGGAGGAATGGTGCAAACCATGGAAGGATCGTGTTAGAGAAGGAGAGGAAATGCTGGAAAGATGGACACTATTGAGTTTGAGGAAGGTTTGTTTGACACTATAAATAAATTCTAACAGAAGCACAGTGAGTAGGTGTGGTTTAAGGCAAGGCATGAAGACTATTTGATGAGATGTTTTTAGATTAATGTGGTCTCAGGAAATGTCATGATTATTGTGCATGCACAAATAGATTTTTTGAAAAGAAACAGTGAAAGGATGCATGAAACTATTTTAAAATAAATCCAAAAAGAATAAGAAATGGAACAAAACATTGTAGGGTATGCACAAAGAATAAAATTGTTAAAAAATATTTTGAAACTTTCAAGAAAATGCTACTTGTGCTCATCTAGCATAAGAGGTGACCCTATGAATGAGGCAACACATTGTAAAAGAGGGCATCTAGGAAGTGAAATGCCACTTCACAGCTAGAAAGGTATGTGAACTGTCTCGCAAAAATCCTCAAATAAATGTAATACTCATGAAATGCCATTGTAGGGTATTCACAAAGCTGATCTATTGAATATTCCTCAAAAACTTTCCATCAAATGCATTGAGGCATCCTTTGCACCAGATGAAGAAGGAAGGGCACATTATATGCTAGAAAAGAAAATTTATCTCTTGGAGATAGCTATCAACAACTCAAAATAGAGCAACAAGGTGCATGACTATGTTAGAAGCAATTCCCAAATGGATGTGATTCTAGCATATATTTACTTCGTAGAAATAATGAAGGGCATTGAAATTGCTATAGGAGGGGCACCACCATTCTAGAAAAAGGATGGTGTTTTATGTTAGTTATTGTGGACATTTTCCATGGCTTCCATGAATGCATGAGAAGGATTTGCAGAATGTCAAGCAAACAAAGAAAGGATGAAAATTAGGGTTAACAACAGGGAAAGATATGAATAAATGGGCACCAAAGAGATCAATGATAGAGGATGAAGCAAAGGATGTAGCCAAACCTTGGCCCTACCCGGCTAGCTCATGGGATTTAATTGTTCACAAAATAACACCATGGGATGGGCCAGAAGAGGGCCACATGATAGTGGGCTCATCAAAATTTTAAAAATATTAAAAGCCCTTGTTTCCTTTATAAAAGGGAAAATATTGGAGTAGTGGGGTGAAAAAAAAATAGTTTGATGGAAATATATTTTAAAGGTGGGCCCATTTAATTTTAAGTGGCATGAGCATATAAAATAAAGTGAAATTTTTTAAAATATCCCTAGTGATAATTTAATGAAAAGGTGAATGTGGGTAAATCCCCACCACTTCCCACTGTCTCGTGGGAGTTTGATGACACAAACTTGAAGGCTTGCAGGAGCACAGGGAATGTTAGTGAAAGGCTAATAGTGGGCCCTTAAATTTTTAGTGCATGGGGGTAATGTTTTATTTCCTCGTTTTAATTTTTGGAAGCCTCTAGTAAAAATGAAATTGTTCAAATATATATGAAAATGGGCCCGATGGAATAGTGTTTAAAATTCCCTCAATTTACTTTACTTTAAGAGTAAAGTAAATCTAAACCTTGCAAAGATTTTAAATGAAAGGGAGAGCTTCAGGTAAAAGTGAAGTAAATGGTGAAAAGAAAATATTTTTAAATGGGACGCAATGTAAAGTGTATAGAGGGGATACATTTATATATTGAGTAAAATATTCACTATGTTGAATATTTTATATTGTTGGGAGGTAAAAGTGATGGACGTGAAATGGCATGGGGAAAATTTTCACTTTGACTTTTCATTGCTAGAAATAAGAGTTTTCATGGGCATAGAGAGATTTTTTTAGCTGCTGGGTAAAATGGTGATTCTCCACATGGAAAATTTTTCTATTGTCAAACAACTTGAGGCAAAGGAAGAATTGGAGGAAAAGTTTTTTGTTGAAGGAAGAGAGATGAGAGATTCTTTTTATTTTGTTGATCAACGAGAAAGATGCTTACAAATGGCATCTTAGGATCAACTCTTAGGCTTCTTCTAGAGCCTTCCTTCCTTCTATTTCTTCTCTTCCTCTCTCATTTTGTAAAGGGTTCTGAATTCTTGTGTGGGGTTGGGTAGATAGAAAATGTTGAGTTCTGAGTTATAAATTGAGTCTGTAAAGCTTTAATTGCTGATTTCATGAGTAAAGATCAGCCAGTTTGTGTAAATAAATCATGAGTCATTATTGTCATCAAATTTTCTTCAAAATTAAACAGTTTAAGTCATATGAATTCAATAATAGAGAGTATATTTGGATTTGTGATCTCAATTTTATGAGATTGTTTTATCTATTTATGGTTTTGTTTTAATGAAATGGTTAAATACTTTGAACAAATAATTTTGACTTCGAGTGTTCAGGTTCAATCTAATAAGAAGAGTTTGATTGACAATAGGGGAGGATATGTTGATGTAATACATTAACAGTTGTATATCCATTGGTTGAATTTTGTTTGATGATGAATTTATTTTATGCATTTTGACTCCATGTCCTAGAATTAGGCACTGAACTATCTCTCAGCTTAATGCATCTCAGAAACAAGTTTAAACTCAAAATCATTTTAAATCCCTATTTTTTGTTTGAGGTATTGTGTTTTGCTTCCCAATTGTTGAGTAAGTGTTGATATACCAAGAATTTAGCCAGATTTGAAGTGTTCAGTACTTTCTTGGATGTAAATGAATTGGGAATTATCTGCTATAAAAGGAAATGTATGTGTATGAGTGAATTAAGTTTTTAGGCATTGTATAGGTTGACCCACCTTGGTCCTGTAGAGCTAGAAGTGCAGAAGATCTCATTCTTTGACTAAATATTGTCAGTTGGCCAAATCCACCATTGAGTTTGATCATTAGAAAGTGGCTAGTTGAGAGGATTCATTAGATTGTTTGATTTGGAGCACGAACAAAATGGTGACTCTGCTAGGGATAATTTTGAATCTCCAAATGCAGACTGATAATTAATAGAGTCATATTATTATTTACCATTCTAAATTTGGTTCAAATATTGAAGGATTTCAAACCTAGGGAAAGAATTTGTTGTAATGAACCTAGAAATTTCATGATCTATGGTGCTCTACTGGTGAAAGGAACTCAGAAGGAAATTTACATGTGAAATAGCTTCATAATGTTTGAAGTGTAGTCCTCTATGAGGAGAGGCAGTGACTCTATTAGAACCTGATAAAGAGGTGAATACAGTTCCAAATCTGTAAATATTTCCAATCAAAAGAACAATTTGCAGTAGCTACAACAATTGTAGGTATTCTTCACTATTGGTTTTAAAAAAACTCTTGTATCAAAACCATATTTGAGCATTTTAGGAAAAATTTTGGTTCCCTATTGAGTGAATTAGCACATTAGACTTTTGAAGATTCTTGATAATCTATTTTAAGGTGTCTGATGGTATGGCTATTTCATCTTGGTGATTCGTGGATACTTGCAAATCTAGGCTTAACTAATTTTGCATAATTATAACCATGACCAAATGGAGGACAACTAGGACAATTGTTGACATGGTGATAACTTGGGCTTGAAACATATGATATGTAAATGGATGGAACTCCCTATGATATATAAATTCATTCTAACCATCCACACTAGCAAATATTTGAACACTATACAAAATATTTCAATGGAACTGCAATTACATTTAATATAATAGATCCAAGAAATGGGAGTGTGCAAACTCAATATTACTAACCTTTCCCTTTGTTACTACTAATTCACTCAATAGGGAAGCAAATTTTTTTCCTAACACATTCAAATATGGTTTTCACACACAATTTTGTTGAAAACCAAAAGTGAAGAATACCTAGAAATGTTGCAATTGCTACAAATTGTTCTTCCTAATTGGAAATATTTGTAGATCTAGAATTGTATTCACCTCTTCATTAGGTTATTTTGACAGAGTTTCCACCTCTCTTCATAGAGGATTGAACTTCAAATAGTATGAAGCTCTTTCACATGTATATTTCCTTCTGAGGTCCTTTAACCAGTAGAGCACCACAGATCATGAAACTTTTAGGTTTAGAACATCAATTTCTTTCTTCGGGTTTGAATTCCTTCAATAGTTGAACCAAATGTTCAGATTAACGAATAATTGACTCTATGAAAATGATATGACTATAATTAAATAGTCTACAACTGGAGATTCAAATTTCTCCCCATTAGAGTCGCCATTATGTTGGTGTTCCAAATCAACAGATCAAATGAATCCTAAAGACTAGCCAATTTCTTATGTTTAGACTAAAATATGGATTTGGCCAATTGATAGGAAATGAGATTGAAACACATTTTCCCTACACTTCAGGCTCTATAGAACCTAGGGGATGATCCTTTAGCAACATATAAAGATTTAGACATACACTTAATATGATATTGCCCAACAGTTAATGCTCTCACCAAATTATACTAAGAAACATAAAATATCACTCAACATTGGCTAAGAAATTGAATGAATTTCATAAACCAACATGGAGAACGTGGAAAACACATAACTTAGAATAAAGAATTGAAATGGCTTCTGATATAATAATTTGGGACCAAACTAAAGGAAAAAGACACATAAAGATTGACCATTGAAAAGAAAAGGGCTATGGAGTTGTACAACCAACATTTCATCCTACACTGCTAAACAAGTTTTGAAGATCTTTGCAATTGCTATCACATTATGACAACAAGACCACTTAATCTTTATCTAGTAAAAATTCTTACAAATCCACCTTGAAACATAACACTCCTGTTACATTTGTTAAATCAATTACACTATCCCCTGAACAATAGGCAATAACAAATGCAACTAACATTCATTAAAGCAATTACATTACTCACAGAATAGAAGGCAATAATAGATGTAACTCAAATGCAACAATGTCCATGAAAAAGAACCAAGTAATCTTTGATTATTGAATTCAAAAGAGTTTTACATCTCAGCAATGGAGACAACCATCAGATTAATGACTAATAGTCATAATTCACCTTAGCATTACAATTCACCTAGAACTTCTGCCCACCTTGCAGAAATTTCAGAAAATGGAACCCCTTACAATGAGAAGAAAATGAGAATAAGAATAAAATAGAAGTCCTAAGGTTAATTTGTTGAAGAAATTTCGTAGCTTTTTTTGCTATTGATCAACAACAAGAAACTATTTGGAAAAGTATCTCTCTTCTCTCCTTGTAGAACTAACAAACTTTTCCTCCATTTTGTAGTAGAAAATTCACTCCCTCATGAAAAATATTCACCCTTCAATTGAGAGAAAATATGCCTATGAAAATTCTAGTTTACTCTCTTTTTTTTGTTGTACTATAACTTCATATCAACACTTTCAATAAATAAAGTCTTCAAGAGAGTGAATATTTATTCACTTTATAAAATTCTCCCTTGTGCACTTTAATAATGTATCTTCCTTTATGCCAACACTTGAAGATAAAATCCAAGCTCTAAAATATGCACAAAGGATTCTAATTGTATTCCTCAATCATTCATACTTTTCCAAAGCACTGTGGATTCCTCTATTCTCTCTTTCACTACAAGTGTTGGTCTATCTAGGCACCATGGCTGCCCATGTGATGGGTTTTTTCCCTACCCAACATCCATCTCTTCATGTGTAAAATTCCTAACAGAAACCTCCTTAATCAACCTTCCATTTTGAAAACATGGAACTTTTGATGGAAAACATGTCCCCTATTCTTATAAGGTTTTTGATAAGTTTTTATCCACCATGAGTGAATCCATAACAAAATCTAAACTTAAATAGACCTCGTTTCAAATACATTGGTCATCCCTATATTTGTAGTGTGAATACCTTTTCTCAAACAATTTTAAAACATCTTCACTGCATACACATATTGTCCTGAGATCATGTGTGAAGTAAATAGATGCTAGATTTTCCCACATATCGAGCTTAAACATGAATGCCTCCATCCTTTATGTTTTGATGGTTGTCCATGTAATAATCCTTGTATTGTTGCACAAAAAGTTCTAACATAATTCCTATAACCACTTTGGAGCATTTTTACTAGCAATGCATGATGGTTGTCCATTTGTTGCACTATTCACCTTATCACACTCTTTCAAATATCTATGTCATTCCTCTAGGTAGTGTAGTGGAAAAGGTTTTGGAGTTTGGTGTTACAACTACCAAATGTATTTGCTTGAAACTTCCTTATTCCTTTCTGCATAGCCTTCATTGTTTCATCTATCAAGATTTTCTTTGCAATATTAAATAGACAGCTTTAGAAGGCTCAATGGCAGATTCCCTCTATAATAGAGTATTCAACATTATTTTATGCCAGTGCCCTTTTAGTAGCATAAACACCTTTTTTTTATACCATGGTCACCACCTCATCACAAACGATGTCTATTTTCAATGAAGTCTATTTTGATCATAAACACCTCTTCAAACCCTATGTCCTTACATGTATTCATGTATGTTAATGTATGTGATGTTTTTCCTTTGGCATGTTCATCTCCAACTCTTGTTGTGAGGTATTCTAAAATTATAGTCATTAGGAATCCATTCATGCAATCAGGTGCATTGATTGAATCTCTATGTTTAGCATGAACTTCCAATAACAACAATGCTTCAACAAAATAATTTGATCCAAAAAAATATTTTGAATAAAGTGAGCATGTTCCTCATAAAACATATCCTCTAATATGCTTAAATTGCAATAATGTGTAGCTTGAACCGTGCCTCTTTTGAATTCTTCATAGTGCTACAATATCCACTATTATCTTGTGCTCCATTTCTTCAAAAAACTTTCATGGGTGTTTGACATTTTTGAAGCTATCCCTTGCAGCCACTTATTGGCACTCTCAAATTTTGCAAATTTGAAGTGCCCATGCCAAAATTTTGGCTCTGCACTTTCAGAAGTGCACCTAAAGAATCTGCCTAAGTGACCCAATTTGGAGGGTCATAATTTGGAGCTAGTTGATTGTCAAGAAAAACACATTTTCAAGCCCACTCATGTGTCCTATGTGAATGTGCATGTCAATTTTTAGCTTCCCATGATGATTTTTGGCAGGGTTTTGAAAAGTGAAGTTGGAGGGTTTTGGCACTTTTCTACTTCTAGCAAACTTTTAGTTTTTCAAAGTAGCCTCCCATTTGAGATTGTATTTTGTAATCAATTGATTGTCAAGTTAAAATGATTATTGCTCTCAGTTATCCATTCCTAGATGAACTCCCATGTCAGTTTTCAAAGCTTTATTATAAGATTTTCTATTTTTTCTAGGTCAAAACCAAATGCAATTTATTTAGTTTTGAACTTGTATTTCTAACAATGTTTCAAGGAAGTCAACTCTGGCATTCAATATCTTTTGATGGGAGGTGAGTCAAGAAAATTCCTCTTGCACATGTTCTTATTGCACCTAAATGATCTATTATGTCCATTGGCAGCTCTTTGAGAGTTGATTTGATATTTTTCCAAAGAGGTGATTTTGTGAGTTTTAATTGGTTCTAAACAACTACATTTGTAGAAAAGTCTGAGAGCAAAACTTTTCCAATTAACAACTTTCACCTCGTGACTCATTTTCTAGAGCCGTATTTTGCATTCCATTCCTAGGTTGAATATCTACACTCCTACATGTTTTTATGTCTCTAGGAAGTTTTTTTATCAATTTTCAAAGGTGATTCCAGAGCCCACCTTGCCAATTTTTTCCATTTTACAAAAAGGTCATAAATCAAGTTTTAATGAAAATCCATTCAATTTTTCGTGCCAGATTCATCTTAAAAAGTAGTGATTCAATTGAGCCTAAAAGTTGTTTGAAAAAAAATAAAAAATTAGTCGGGCCAACAAGGGGACCCGACATTTGTCACACAAACTTGAGGAGAGTAGTGTTATGTTTTGTTGTTTGCATTTGATGTTCAAAATAGACTAATGCTGCAAAGTTCATTAGGGTTGCCACTTCAAATTCTCTATTCTAAGAGTATTGTGCCTCACATTAATAAGTCTCTTGCAACAAAAGTGGCTCAAAGGGTTTAGTGTAGACTTAAGTCCAACTCAATGGAAACAAATGACAAAACAGTAGGGTGGCCATGCAAATACAGTGTTGCACTTGAATCATCATGGGATAGAGTCATAACTTTATTCAGTTTTTCTAGGCCACTTAGACCTTGCTCGCATTGCTTGAGTAGCCGCATGTTGCTAAGAAAGAAAATATTTTATATATGCTAACAATGTTAAAATTGCTTGAAGTGTTTTACTATTGTGTCACATTCAAAATGTTGTGCATTATGATTGGGGACTTGATAAATTATTATTGATGTTCCATGGCCATCAATTTATGCTAAAATAAAAGATTTTGTGAAAGGGTTCCTTGACAAAGATTTGTGCAAAGGAGTGTGAGCAACATTTTAATAGCTTGAGATACACATGGTTGAATGTGGCACAACCAAGAGGCATGTACATACATTAGAAATATCCAAATTGGTGACATTGAAGGCTACAGGCACTAGCATGATACACAATAGATATTTGTTGAAAATGTCTCTATTTGTATCCATGAGGCAATGTGATCTCACTAAGCTTGGAACTTCTTATGGATATACCCTATGGTATGATGAAAGAGATTAAAAAGAGTCATCGTCGAGCTTACCAAAGGGGAGTATGCAATAAAAATACACCAAAATGCTTTATATGCTATGCAAAGAATGAGGTAATATGTCTTGGAAGGATGAGTGAAATATTTATGCATTTGGCTTAAACACATCAAATAATTGGACTTGTGAGCCAACATAGACAAAACAACTAAACCTTTTGAAATGTACCAAGTATGCAAGGAAATATGGAACACCATAAGTGCAGTGATAGACAACAATGTGGGTAGTTAAAAGCCCTTTGAAACTTCCAAGAAAACAAAGGAATCAAAAGGCAAGGCATGTGGCCTATTGGCTATAGTGCCAAATTTTTATTTTTTAAAAAAAAAGGGATGTGGTCTCAATGGAATGCCAAATGAAGCATGTTCACAAAATAGATGCATTGGAAAAGCTAAGGAGCTTTAAAGCTAGTGCAGCTAATAACCACCACACCAAGGTAATAGGGCACCATTGTACTATCTAAAGGGAAAGCATCTTGTATCGACATAGTTGTGAGCAACCAATGCACAAAGCTAATCTATTGAGAGTGTTTCAAAAAGTAACCACCACGTCAAACAAGGGCATGCATCTTGTTTGGATTTTTTCCTTTGAAATGTGATCATAGGAAATATCACGCACACCATACAAAATGCATTTATTGAAAAGGTTGTAGAAACTAGTGAACAAATGTAATAAAGGGCATGACTTTCAAGTAGTAGAGAGATCATAGTAGGAGGACACTTTACACAACATGAAAGTGCTTGATAATAAAAAATGCATTTGCTAAAATGCTAAACATTGAACGCAATAAAGTAGAGTATGAATAAATTGGAGGTGCTGAAAATGTTTTAGAAGCCTTAAAGTAAATGCTTTTTGCAGTTGTAAGGCTCAATCTCTCATCCTCTATCATTGTCCTCCTTACCAATTAAAGAGTGGGAATTTTAGAAGCAAGGCATGGCATTTGAAAAGGGTTTCAACTTTATAGAGAATATATAAAATGGACTTGTTGGAATCCTCAAAAGCTTCATAAAGCAATGTTGGAGCCAACTAGTGAATTTCATGACTAGGAGCAACAAAACATATTTGTTTAAATGTTTCAAAAACCTTCAGGAAAGTGCAACAAAAGGAATGAAAGAGGCTCCAGACCATACATGTATAATGCAGATTCGTTGAGAAGACTTTAGAAAGCTTCAAACAAATGCAATTAGAATGGGTACAATTTAGAGGCCGTGACATGGATACCCATCAAAGCAAAAAGTATGGAGAAGGGTGCCATGAAATGCTAGAGGCTCAAATTGATTGTGGAGCATCCAAGAACGATGAAGGGTGCCAAGAATGAAGGTGGCATTATGCTAGCCCCTGCATATGGAGGGATTGTGTGATGAGTTTCCTATCACCATTATCGAGAAAACTCAAGAGTTGTATGTAGAACACAATGCAAATGTAGAGCACAAAAAAAAATTAGGGCAATAGTGAGTGAAATGGAGATCAACAGTGGTGAAGTAAAGATGAAATGTAGCATGATCATCACCATTCCCTGCCAGATTGCTGGATAAAGATGCAAGCTAGTTAAAACTCGTGAAACAATGAGATGAGGACACATGGTGGTGGGCCTGTGGGTTCTATGAATTTAAGGTCTCGATGACTCAAATTTTTAAATGTTTTCATTTTCTTTTGCAAAGACAAAACATTTAAAAATAAAATATCCTATGAAAGTGAAGAAAGGGAAAAGCTATAGTTTTTCCTGATGAAATTTTAAAAGGGAAAAATCATTTAAAAGGATTCAAATTTTTAGTGAGAATTAAATTCTTTCCCCATGAGCTTGCGGATGCAAAGGGAAAGCCCTTTAATTCTCGTGGGGTGAGCTAGAGAAAACCAAGTGAATGGTGGGCCTGAGAGGAGTTAAAAAGGTAAACATTTAAAGTATCAAAGTGTTTTTTATATTTAAAATGGGCAATTTATTTAAAATATAAACTGAAATAAAGGACATGTGAAAAGAATTGTAAATTTTTCACATTTACAAGTATAACATTTTAAATATGAGGGAAGATGAAAGCATAGGAAAAGGGCCTTTTATTTCAAGTGAAATTTTTAAAGGAGCCCAGTAGCACATGAAGTAATGTGCACGAGGGAAATTTTGTGAAGTGAATTTAATATTCACTTTGTGGTAAAAATTTTGTGTGTTGGGAAATAGAATAAAGTCAAGGTTTAAAATATTAAAGTTATGAAACTTTAATATCTGGTGAAATTAAAAGATGTAGCAAGTAAAGGACATAAATAGAGTTTTCACGGGAAAGGAATGTTTTTCAGTTGATAAGTGAATGATTTAATTCTCCACATGGTGATTTTTTTGTTTCAAAAACAAAGGCAAAATTGAGAGGCAAAATTGGTTGCAAGAAAGAGAGAGGAGAGAGGCTTTTCCTATTGTTGATCAACGGTGAAAGATGCTTCTAGATGTCTCCAATGGATTAGTTTTAGGGCTACTTATATTTTCTATTTCTTCTCTTCTCTTCTCATTGTTCTAGGGTTCTGAATTCTTGTATGAGACTAGGTAGATAGAAAATGTTAAGTTTTGAGTCATTAGTTGAGTCTGTAAGCTATAAATTCTAATTTCATGAGCAAATATCATCTAGTTTGTGCAAATAAGTCATGAAAGTCATGAATATCTTCAAATTGTCTCTAGATCTGTATATTTTTAGTCATTTGAATTTAATAATACCAAGTATCTTTGAGTTTATAATCTCAATTTTCTAAGTTTTTTAATCTATTCATTGTTTTGTTTCAATGAAATGGTCAAAATGCTTTGAGTAGACGATTGTGATTGAAGTATGCATGTTGGATCTGATAAGTAGAATTTGATTGGTAATAGAAGAGGATTTGTTGACGCAATGCATTAACAATTTAAATCCACTAGTTGAGTTTAATCTACTGATGAATTTTTTTATGAATTTGACTCCATGGCCTAAAATTAGGCACTAGTCTATTATTTAGCTTTTTGCATCTCAGAAACCAATTTAAATTCAAAATCATTTTAAATCCTTGTTGTTTAGGTGAGGTTTCATGTTTTTCTTCCCAATTGTTGAGTTAGTGTTGATCATACCAATAACGTAGCTAGATTTGAGGTTGTTAATGCTTTCCTTAGTGTATTTTGTTGGGAGTTATCTGCTATAAAAGCAATGTCTATTTGCAAGTGAATTCATTTTTGGGCATTGTATAGGTTGACCCACCTTGGTTCCGTAGAGCTAAAATTGAAGAAGATCTCAGCATTTGAATCTTGTTAGTTGGCCAAATCAAGCTTTGAGTCTGAGCATAAGACATTGGCTAAGTCTTTAGGATTCATTTAATCTGTTGATATTTGGAACACCAACATAATGGTGACTCTATTGGGGAGAAATTTGAATCTCCAATTGTAGGTTGTTTAGAAGAAGAGTCATGTATCAATTGCATAGAGTCATATTATTGTTTTCCATTCTAAATTTAGTTCAAATATTGAAAGGTTTCAAACTTGGAGGAAGATTTGTTGCAATGAATCTAAAGATTTCATGATTGTGGTGCTCTGCTGGTGGAAGGAACTCAGAAATAAATAGACATGTGAAAGAACTTCATATTATTTGAAGTTCAATCCTCTATGAAGAGACATGGCAACTCTATTACAAGAACCTAATGAAGAGGTGAATATAGTTCTAGATTTGAAAATATTTCCAATCAAAAGAACAATTTGTAGTAGCTGCAACAATTATAGGTATTCTTCACCTTTGGTTTTCAAGAAACTCTTGCATGAAATCCCTATTTGAACATTTAGGAAAAAATTTGGTTCTCTATTTAGTGATTTAGCACTGACAAAGGGAAATGATAGTAAATTTAAGTTTGCACACTTCCATTTGCTAGATTTGTTGAATGTAATTGTAGTTCTATTGAAAGATGTAGTCTAGTGCTCAAATATTTGATTGTATGGATGGTTAGAATGTATTTGTACACCTTAGGGATTTCCATACATTTGCATTGTCATATGTTGGTTATTAACATGTCAAAAGTTGTCATTGTAATCCTTCATTTGGTCATGGTTGTCATTATGCACAATTAGTTGAGTCCTGATTTGTGAATAACCATGGATCATAAAATATCCATACCTATAGACAATTTGAGATAGCTTGTCAAGAAGTGTGAAAAGTCTCATAATCCTCATACATTTGATACCCCAAAGTGCAAGAACCCAAGAGTGCACAAGCCTAATATAAGGCCAAAATGGAAATCTATGTTTGAAAGAGGACTTAAAGAAATGGATGAAAGACACTTAATGTTTCAACAAGCCCGATTAAGAGACAATCATATTGTATCTACTTGTCAAGTTGTTTCACCTTTTTTCAATTCTTTTGATCCATTATATGCTCAATTAGATTTTTCATGGGTTGATTACAAAGTTGAAAGTATGTTAGCTCAAGTTTACAAAAATATGCCTAGATTTGATGGATACAATATTTGTGAAGAAAATGTACATGCCAAAGGTTTTTCCAGCTTCATGGAGAAACATTCATTTGGATATCAAGTTATGTGGATGAGATTCTTTGTCAGATCCCTTGAAGCAAGAGCTTAGGATCGGTATCTAAGCTTTCCTAAGAAGTCATTTCCTTAATGGGATAAATTAGTAAATGCTTATAGAGAAGAATTTGCAAGAGATCCCTCTGACCTTGTCATGAGGTTAAAGCAAATCAAGAAACAAGATGAAGAGTCAAGTGTTGATTTTAGTCATAGATTTGTTGTTACCTTGTCACTAATCTCAAATAATTTCAGACCTAGTACTCTAGATTGTATCCATATGTATTTTGATGCCTATGAGGAAGGGTCTAGTGCATTGTTAAAAGAGTTTAGAATCTCCAATATGCAGATGGCTTACACAGTTTTAGATAATTTGGAGAAATAGAGGAATGAATATGTGCAAAGATTGTTCTCTTCAATTATGGGCGAACATGTTGATGAAATCAGTAGCTATGTGAATGTGAATGATTAGAGCTCTTCAAATAAATGCAGACTTGAAAAGGTTGAAGATAAGAAGGATGCATCATTGAGTGATGAGGAAGTTGTATTTGAACAACCTATGAAAGAAATGCACCGAACTAAAATTTGCAGCCATGATGATGAAGGACATGATGAGATGAATGAAACATTTGAGGCTTCTTTTATCTCTTCTAAAAATGCAAAAATAGAGAGCAGATTTTTTGTAGCAATTGGAGGATGCAAGCATGAAGATAACTTCCTAGATGATTCTCTTAGTCCAAAATGTGTTTATCAAACCTTCCCTTCAAGAAATGAATGTGAGATTGTGAAGAAAAATGGGATTTCAAATCTTTAGATCCAAGAACAGGATGAAGAATATGAGTTGGATTTACTCTGTGAAGAAGAGATATGCAATGAACAATGTGATAATACATTTGACCATGTCAATCCTAGATGTGTTGAATGTAGTTTTGATTAAAGTCTCCATAATGAGACATTAAAATTTTATAATTTGAGAAATGCTCTTGAGGATGTTAGTTTATTAGTTGCAAGTGAAGAGGTATGCAATGACTTTCAATTAACAATATTAAGCACAAGCAGCTGCAATGAGGAAACCATTGATGGTTTTCAATCTGATAGTGAAGATACTTATGTCTATCCTCAAGAGGCTACAAATGACAAACTCAATGAAGATACCCACCCAATACTAAAATGTAAAAAAGATTTGGATTGTTGTTATGACAGCCCAAAAGTAACTAAGAGTGAACAAGTGGATAGTTTTTTCTCTATGATGGATGGTGACCATGTTTTTGATAATGTTGTTGGCAATCCAATCTCCTATGATTGGGGAAATCCAATTTATGATCAGCCCATTGAGTTTTCAAACTTTGAAGATGATGACATCATGGGATGTCCTAATTTACAATTTGATATTGCATCCAACCCAGGTGAAGATCAAGAAGAGGAAGTGGTTGAGAGAATAGGTTAGAGCAATGATCTATTAAGCAGTGAACAAATTTCAGATCTATTGACCATTGAATATAAAAAAATTGCACATGTGGATGACTCTTAGGTGTTGTGTGTTGCCCCTATTGACTTTAACATTGATTATGATCTTCATTGTACAAGGAATGATGCATGTGTTTTTTATTCTCTTTCAAATGTTGAACCAACTGATCATGCTGATTACAATGTAAATGAAGACAAGAAATCATTTGGTTTTAATGATGCATTCTACGATGAGTATGATACTATGCATGCTAATGTAAACCCAGAAATCCATTTTGATGAGTATGAAGCAGCAAATGACCATGAATTTTGTGCATCCAAATTTTGAAGATTCTAATGCAGATTTGGACAAATCTTTGTTTGTTGACTTGAATGAACCTACTCATAAGTCTTTTCATGTGGATGTAGATGTTGATTTCAAGGAAAAAATAGATTATTCTTCTAAACAAGAATTGCTCATTGTTGAGCAAAAATAGTGATGCTAAAGATGATACCTTATGTTCAGAGGATGACAATGTGACTACAAATGATGATGAGTTAGAAATATCTAATGACTCTCAATACTAGCATGATGAAGAACAATTACAGAGTGTGCCAATAGATGAGTGTATCTCTATGTGTACACTTGGAGATGGTTTGCATGATGAGAAATATCTTCTGGTATGTTCTTGTGACAATTTCAGCTTTGATATGCAAACTAGTAATCAAATTGAACCTGATTGTACTAGCCATGTAGCAGACTGTGAGTGCTATTTTTGTCAACTCGAAGAAGTTTTCATAAAATGTGGCAATGAGCAGAACTTTGAAGAAGGTTATTTTCAGTCTAAGAATGATTTATGTGATGAATATGATCAGTTGTTGTCACATGATAATCAACATTTTGAAAGTATGCTTTAATTTTAGATGCATAGTGATGATGAACATGTTGATGATATTGAATATGATAGTCTATTGGGAGGTACCAACATGTTTAATCAGGTAGATGACTATGATCAAGCTATGATTTCCTGGGGTCTTGATCACTATCCCAAAATGTTGCCACTTGATACAAAATTAGAGGATGAAGAGAGTGGAAATTATGTGACCTATATGATTTGTTGCCACTTGATGATAAAGTTGAACAGAGAGCAAGTTTTCTCTTGCATGAAGGTAGCTTGATACTTGTGTTTGCAAAAGTGTAGTCACCTATGTTTTTGTGGTTTGATAGAGGCAAGCACGAGTTGAGGGGGATCAACTCTTTTTATAGAATTCTGTGTGATAGAGGTAAGTACTAATTACCCTTTTTCATTTGGTGGCTTGGGTCACCGAGTGAAGTTGAAAAATAAAGGATGAATAAAGGAGTAGTTTGAGGACACTTGATGGAATCAGAATTTGGTCTACTCCCCAGAGATCTGGAATATTGCTATGCCACAAGGGGCATACATCCCCAGTCAGAGCCACTATTGGCACTCTCAAATTTTTCAAATTTGAAATTTCAAAATTTTGCCTCTGCAATTTTGAAAGTGCACCTAAAGAATTTTCCTAAGTGACCCACTTTGGAGGGTCATAATTTAGAGCCAATTGATTTTCAAGCAAAACCAATTTTCAAGCCCACTCATGTGTCCTATGTGAATGTGCATTTCAATTTTCAGCTTCCCACGATGAGTTTTGACAAGGTTTTGAAAAGTGAAGCTGGAGGGTTTTCGCACTTTTCTACTTTTTGCAAACTTTCAATTTTGCAAAGTAGCCTCCCATTTGAGTTTGTATTTTGAAACCAATTGACTGTCAAGTCAAACTGATTATGTCTCTCAATTCTCCATTCCTAGATGAAATCCCATGTCAGTTTTTAGAGCTTTATGATAAGATTTTCTATTTTTTCCTGGTCAAAACCAAATGTAACTTATTCAGTTTTGAACTTGCATTTATGACAGTGTTTCAAGGAGGTCAACTATGACCTTCAATATCTTTTGATGGGAGACAATTCAAGAAAATTCCTCTTGCACACGTGCTTATTGCACCTAAATGATCTACTATGTCTAGTGGTAGCTCATCAAGAGTTGATTTGATATTTTTCCAATGAGGGGATTTTGTGAGTTTTAATTCGTTCTAAACAACTACATTTGCAAAAATTCCAAGAGGGCAACTTTTCCAATTAATAAATTTCACCTCGTGACTCATTTTTCCAAAAAGTCTTTTGTATTCCATTCTTGGGTCGAATATCTACATGCCTGCAAGTTTTTTATGGCTCCAAGAATTTTTTTGATTAGTTTTCAAAGGCGATTCCAAAGCCCACCTAGCTAGTTTTCTCCATTCTACAAAAAGGTTAGAAATCAAGTTTTAATGGAAACCCATTTGAATTTTCATGCCAAATTCATTCAAAAAAAAAGTGTTGAGTGAATTAAGCATAAAAGTTGTTTGAGTGATTTTTTTTGTCGGGCCCATAGGGAGACCTGACATTTGTCACACAACCTTGAGGAGAGTAGTGTTATGTTTTGTTGTTTGCATTTGATGTTCAAAATAGACTGATGTTGCAAGGTTCATTAGGGTTTCCACTTCAAAGTCTCTATTCTAAGAGTATTATGCCTCACATTAAGAAGTCTCTTCCAACAAAAGTGGCTCAAAGGGTTCAATGTAGAGTTAACTCCAACTCAAAGAAAAAAAAATGACAAAACAACAAGGTGGCCATGTAAATATAGTGTTGCACTTGAATCATCATGGGATAGAGTCATAACTCTATTCAGTTTTGTTAGGCCACTTAGATCTTTCCCTCATTGCTTGAATAGCCACATGGTGTGAAGAAAGCAAATATTTTATATATGCTAACAATGTTAAAATTTCTTGAAGTGTTGTAGTATTGTGTCACATTCAAAATGTTGTGCATTGTGCATGGGGACTTGATAACTTCTTATTGATGCACCATGGCCATCAATGTCTGCTGAAATAAAAGATTTTTTGAAAGGGTTCCTTAACAAAGATTTGTGCAAAGGAGTGTGAGCAACATTTTAAAAGCTTGAGATACACATGGTTGAATGTGGCACAACCAATAAGCACATACATACAATAGAAATATCAAAATTGGTGGAATTGAAGGCTATAGGAGCTAGCATGATACACAACAGATATTTGTTGAACATGTCTCGAGTTATATCCATGAGGCAATGTGATATCACTAAGCAAGGAACTGCTTATGGATATACCCTATGGTATGAGGAAAGAGATTAAAAGGGCCACTATTGAACTTATCAAAGGGGGTTATGTAGGAAAAATACACCAAAATGCTTTATATGTTGCACAAAGAATGAGGTAATATGTCTTCGAAGGATGAGTAAATTGTGTATTCATTCGGCTCAAACAAATCAAATTATTGTACTTGTGAGATGGCATAGACAAAGTGCCTCAACCTTTTGAAATGTCCCAAGTGCACAAGGAAATATGGAACACCATAATTGCAGTGATAAACAACAATATGAGTGGTTAAAAGTCCTTTGAAACTTCCAAGCAAATGAAGGAATCAAAAGGAAAGGCATGCAACCTATTTTTTGTAGTGTTGGACATTTTATTTTTTTTAAATGGATGTGGTCTCAATGGAATTCCAAATGCAACATGTTCACAAAATAGATGTGTTGGAAACAGTTAGGATCTTTAAAGCTAGTGCAACTAATAACCACCACACCAAGGTAATAGGGCACCATTGTACTATATAAAGGGAGAGCATCTTGTATAGACATAGAAGTGAGTAGCCAGTGCAAAAATTTAATTTTTTGAGAGTGTTTTAGAAAGCAACCACCACATGAGATAGGGATGCACATCTTGTTTGGATTTTTTCCTTTGAAATGTGATCACAAGAAATACCACGTGCACTATACAAGATGAATTTATTGAAAAGGTTGCAAAAACTTGTGAACAAATGCAATGGAGGGCACACCTTTATAGTAGAAGAGAGATCATAATAGGAGGATGCTTTGCACAACATGGAAGTGTTGGATAATACAAAATGGATTTGCTAAAATGCTAAACATTGAATTCCATAAAGCAGAGTATGTATAAAGTGGAGTTGTTGATAACATTTTAGAAATCTTAAAGCAAATGTGGTTTGCAGCTGTAAGGCTCAATCTCTCGTCCTCTATCAGTCTCCTCCTTACCAATTAAAGAGATGAAATTTTAGAAGGAAGGTGTTACATCTAAAAAGGGTTTCAAGTTTGCAGAGTATATATAAAATGGATTTGTTAAAATCCTCAAAAGCTTCATAAAGCAACACTAGAGCCATCCAAGTGAATGTCGTGACTAGTAGCAACAAAATACATTTTTTGAAATGCTTCAAAAACCTTCAGGAAAGCGCAGCAAAAGGAATGAAAGAGGCTCCAGACCATATATGTATAATGCAGATTCGTTGAGAAGACTTTAGAAAGATTCAAAAAAATGCAATAAGAATGGGTGCAGTTTAGAGGTCATGACATGGATACCCATCAAAGCACAAAGTATGGAGAAGGGTTCCATGAAATGCTACAAAGGCTCAAATTGATTATGGAGAATCTAAGCATGTTGGAGAGTGCCAAGAATGAACATGGCGTTATGTTGAAACCTGTATATGGAGAGATTGTTTGATGAGTTTCTTATTGCCATTGTCGAGCAAACTCAAGAGTTGCAGGAAGAACACAATTCAAATGTCAAGCACAAAGAGAAATTACGACAACATTGAGTGAAATGGAGATCAATGGTGGTGAAGTAAAGATGAAATGCAACATGATCATCACCATTCCCACTAGATCGTAGGATAAAGATGTAAGCTCGTTAAAACTAGTGAAATAACGAGATGAGGCCACATGGTGGTGGGCCCGTGGGTTTTGTAAATTTAAGGTCTTGATGAATCAAATATTTTAAACATTTTCATTTTCTTTTTCAAAGAAAAAACATTTAAAAATAAATTTTCCCATGAAAGTCAAGAAAAGTAAAAACTATAGTTTTTCTTGATGAAATTTTAAAAGGGGAAAAGCATTTAAAAGGATTAAAATTTCTAGTGATAGTTTAATTCTTTCCCCACGAGCTTGCAGATGCAAAGGGAAAGCTCTTTAATTCTCACGGGGTGAGTGAGAGAAAACCAATTGAATGGTGTGCCCGAGAGGAGTTAAAAAGGTAAATATTTAAAGTATCAAAGTGTTTTCATATTTAAAATGTAAACTGAAATAAAGGACACATGAAAATAATTGCAAATTTTTCACATTTACAAGTCTAACATTTTAAATATGAGGGAAGATGAAAGCATAGGAAAAGGGCCTTTTATTTCAAGTGAAATATTTAAAGGAGCCCAGTAGCATGTGAAGTAATGTGCACGAGGGAAATTTTGTGAAGTGAATTTAATATTCACTTTGTGGTGAAATTTTTATGTGTTGGGAAATAGAATAAAGTCAAGGTTTAAAATATTAAAGTTATGAAACTTTAATATTTGGGGGAATTAAAAGATGTAGCAAGTAAAGGGAAAAAAAAAGTTTTCACGTTTAAGGAATGCTTTTCAGTTGTTGAGTGAATGATAAAATTCTCCATGTGGTGAATTTGTTGTTTCAAGAACAAAGAGAAAACTGAGAGGAAAAATTGGTTGCAAGAAAGAGAGAGGAGAGATGCTTTCCTGTTGTTGATCAACGGTGAAAAATGCTTCTAGATGTCTTCAACAGATTAGTTTTAGGGTTTCTTTTGTTTTCTATTTCTTCTCTTCTCTTCTCATTGTTCTAAGGTTCTAAATTCTTGTATGAGGCTAGGTAGATAGAAAGTGTTAAGTTCTAAGTCATTAGCTGAGTCTATAAACTATAAATTCTAATTTCATGAGCAAATATCATCTAGTTTGTGCAAATAAATCCCAAAAATCATGAATATCTTCAAATTGTCTCTAGATCTATATATTTTCAGTCATTTGAATTCAATAATACCAATTATCTTTGAGTTTAGCATCTCAATTTTCTAAGATTGTTTTATCTATTCATTGTCCTATTTCATTCAAATGGTTAAAATGCTTTGAGCAAATGATTGTGTTTGAATTATGTAGGTTGGATCTAATAAGCAGAATTTGATTGATAATAGAAGAGGGTCTATTGATGCAATGCATTAACAATTTAAATCCACTAGTTGAGTTTAATTTGCCAATGAATTCTTTTTATGAATTTGACTCCATGGCCCATAATTAGGCACTAGTCTGTCATGTAGCTTTATGCATCTTAGAAAATTTAAATTCAAAATCATTTTAAATCCTTTTTGTTTAGTTGAGGTTTCATGTTTTGCTTCCCAATTGCTGAGTTAGTATTGATCATACCAAGAATGCAGCCATATTTGAGGTTGTTAATGCTTTCCTTAGTGTATTTTGTTGGGATTATTTGCTATAAAAAGCAATGTTTGTGTGAAAGTGAATTAATTTTTGGCCATTGTATAGGTTGACCCACCTTGGTTCTGCAGAGCCAGAACTACAGAAGAACTTAGTCTTTGACTGAATCTTGTTAGTTGGCCAAATCAACATTTGACTCTAAGCATAAGACATTGGATAATTCTTTAGGATTCAATTGATCTGTTGATATTTGGAACACCAACACTACTAAAGGTTCATGACTTTATTGGTGATATCACATTTTGTGCCACATAGTCACATAATTGTTAATTCTTAGCAAATATATTCTTCAAGAAATATTAGCTCTATGAATTTTATCTAATCAACTTATTTTCATGGCCTTCTCAACTATTTCTTTGCTAGAAAATTCACTACATGATGACCCCATTGTTTGGTTGTCTTCAAGCTCTTGTTCACTATGAAACTTTGGAACTATGTGAAGCATGTCAGGTTCTTGTGTGGGCCTAGCTAATTTTTTTTTCAAACAAATTTTTCTTTTGAATTGATCTGAGACAACTTCTGAATACTTATGAGGTGAAAAGATAAACTGGGTTGTCATTAAAACATACTTTCTGGCATATTTGAATAGTGGTCAAAATTGGTCAAGTTGGCTTCGAAATCACCTTGGAAAACTAGTCAAATGACCCCCCTAGAGCTATGAAAATTTGTAGGCATTTAGACATTTGACCCAAGAATGGAGTGCAAAAAATGGCTTGGCAAAAAAGATCATGAGGTGAAAGATATTCAATGTCAAAGTTTCCTACTCAAACTTTTCTACAACTACACTTGTTCAAAACCAATTAAAACTCATCCAGTCACCATTTTGAAAAAATATCAAATCAGGGTATTTGTGGGATCATGATGGGCCAAAAAGTGTCAATATGATGGGCATTGTGGCTAATGACCTTTTTTTAACCCAAAATTGATGAAACGAAAAGGGTTTTTAAAAGAGAATTTTATCTTTCCACCAATATAAATTATGCTTTACTTTGAATTTAATAAGTAATTATTATTCATTTTCTATTCAAATTATGACTAAAGTCTTGATTGATAGACTGATTGAAAAAAATATATAGCTTTCAAACGGTATCACATTTTTTGAATCCAAAACATTTGTCATATTCTATCCTTCGTATACTATAGAATTAAAAAAAGAAAAATGAATTTCATGAAGTTTTGACCAAGTTAAGGTGGTCAAACATACAATTTTTTTATATTTTTAAAAGTTGTAATAAAAAATTCATAATTAATTATTTACTTAGAAAAAAATTATAAAAAAATATGCATCACATTGGGAGATAAGTCCTCTACTTATATCTAAAATCTTATAGAAAAATATTATCATTTTATTGTGGTTAGGGTGGTCAGACAGACACCTACTTCTTATTTTTTCCCTAAATTAAGTACTACTGCATTGAAATTTCAAATTTTCACCAAATAGTTTTATTTATTCTTTAAAAAAAAATTAGTACTTTAGAAACTAAATTCAATTTGCTACATATTATATTTTTACATTTTTTTTAAATAATATAGATAACTTATTCAAATTTTTATGTCAAGTTACCTAACTCTGATTTTTTTGATTTTTTTGCCACTTAAGGGCCTATTTTTTCCACGATGATCTTGCATATACCCATCAAATTCTAAGAGGCTACCACTAGAAACACAATCTCATTTAGGTACACTTAGTATGTGTACAATATTTCTTCACTTTAATCATTATTCTTCACGAGATATAAGGGGTCAAAGTTGACCACCTTGAAACACTATAAAAAATGCATATGTAAAATTGAACAAATTGCATTTGCTCTTGATCTTGAAAAAAATAGCTAATATGATCATGATGCTTTGAAACCTAACAAGGGAGAATATTAATGTTAGGAGAATGGAGATAAATAGTCTATTTGACATGATGATCATCAGGTTACAAAATATTAACTCGAGTAGGAGGTCACTTTGCATAACTAAGAGTTCACAGATAACAAAAAAGTGCCAAAACCCTATCAAAACTCATCATGGGAAGCTCAAAATTTACATGCACGCTCACATATGTCACATGAATGTGTCCAAAAATGGGTTTGGCTTGAAAATCAATTGGCTCCAAAATATGACCCTCCAAAGTGGGTCACTTAGGCAAATTTTTCAGGTGCACTTTTGAATGTACAAAGGAAAAAAATTTCATATGGGCACTTCAAATTTGCAAAATCTAAAAGTCCCAACAAGCTCCATGTACTAACAACATCTCAACAATATCTCAACTATGCATGCACAATCTGCAACATACTAAATTGTGTTGACATCAATGACAACATTAATGATAACACCACCAAACTTGCTCATATTTGCAACAATCTCCCCCTTTGTCATTTATGGCAACACATGATGTGAAAAACCATCAAAGAAAACAACCTACACAATATTCTAGGAGACCAAATTTTCTTCCTTATCTTACTTTTTTTCACATGTCTTTCTCTCCCCCTTTGACATCAATGGAAAAGATCAAAATTCTTGATTACTCCCCCTTAGGAGTACAACCATTTAACTCATACTGCAACAATGAAATTTTTTTTTACTCCACCTATGGAGTAAACCCATTCATCAATCTAGATAAATGAAGACTCTATGAATTCACTGGACTGAAGCACTTCCATGTGCACCTACTTCAAAGGGCCAATGACCCCCAACCTCTCTCTAAGATACTCAAAAGTATCCTTTGAAAGAGCCTTAGTAAATATATCTGCAAATTTTTCCTTTGTCGACACATACTCTACTTTGACTTCATTCTCCAATACCTTCTCTCTTATGAAATGATATCTAATAGATATGTGTTTTGGTCTTGAATGCATCATCAGATTCTTTGAAATATTTATAACACTTGTCTTGTCACAGAAAATAGGAATAGGCTCATCACATATCACTCCAATCTCTTTCAGATTTTGCTTCATCCATAAAAATTGTGTGCAGTAGGACGTTGTAGCAACATATTATGCTTCTACAGTGGATAAAGAAACCGAGTCTTGTTTCTTACTCAACCAAGAAACCAACATTCCATCAAGAAAGAAAGCACCACCACTCCTACTCTTCTTGTCATCCACACAACTAGCCCAATTTGTATTAGTATAAGCACTCAAGATGAAATCAACATCCTTAGGATACCATAACCCATAATCTAGTGTACCTTTAAGATATTTGAATATCCTTTTTATAAATCTAACATGTGCCTCTTTAGTATTTTCTTGAAATATGACAAGTAAACATACTACATGCATAATATCTAGTCTGGTAGCAATAAGATACAATAGCCCACCAATCATAGATCTGTATTTTCTTTGATCAAATTTAGAAAATTCATCATCTTTACTCAACTTACATCTGATTACCATAGGAGTTCTAATCACTTTGGAGTCATCCATTCCAAAATTCTTTAACATATCTTTCACATATTTAGATTGTGAAATGAATATCCCCTTATCAGTTTGATTTACTTGAAGAAAAAGAAATAAATTCAACTCACCAATCATGGACATTTCAAATTCATTTTTCATTTCTTCTGCAAATCTTTTACACATGCCTTCATTTCCACTAGAGATGATATCATCAACATATATTACCACTAAAACCATTGTGTTACTGTGCACTTTGAAGTAAAGATTGTTATTAGTAGAGCCTTTGTTGAATCCTTCTTGTGTCAAGTATCTATCCAATCTTCCATACCAAGTTCTGGGAGCTTGCTTCAGTCCATACAATGCCTTCTTCAACTTACATACAATATCTGGTTTGTCTGATAACTAAAATCCTTCAAGTTGTTCCATGTACACTTCTTGCTCTAATTCACCATTCAGGAATGCTAACTTGACATCCATCTGATATATTTTGAAGTCCTTGTGGGTAGAAAATACCAAAAACATCCTAATAGCCTCCATTCTAGCCATAGGGGAAAATGTTTCTTCAAAATATATTCCTTCAACTTGTGAGTATCCCTTGCATACAAGTCTTGGTTTGTTTCTTATAACTTCACCATTTTAATTCAACTTATTCCTAAACACCCATTTTGAACCAATCACATTCTTATTCATAGTTCTAGGAATGAATTCCCATGTCTAATTCTTTTCTATTTGTTGTAACTCTTCTTTTATAGCTCTATCCCAACTCTCATCTTCACATGCTTCACACATAGATTTGGGTTCAATTTTAGAAAGTAAACACAAATTTACCTTAGCTTCTACTTTATTTATAGTCTTCAAACCTTCACTCTTATCTCCAATTATTTGTTCCTTCGAATGATTCTTCTGCACATACTTAGGAGTCTTAACAATAGGTTCTAAGATTTCTTATTCTTCTTCAATCTCTTCTTCTTCTTCTTCTTCTTCTTCTTCTTCTTCTTCTTCTTTCTCCTTATTCTCTTTAGGTACTTTTCCATAGATAGGATCATTAGGTTCAACTTCACTTATCCCAATACGTATGTAAATGTTGTCATCATATTTTACATTAGCACTCTAAATAATCTTTCTCAATCTTTTGTTGAAGCATCTATATGCTTTGCTAGTAGTTGATTATCCAAGAAAAATTCCTTCATCACATCTAGCATCAAACTTCCCAAGATTTTAATCATCTATTTTAATGTAACATCTACTTCCAAATACCTTAAAGTACTTCATAGTAGGATTCTTACCTATCCATAACTCGAAAGGAGTCTTTGTGTTGCTGCCTCTAATCTAAACTCTATTAAGAACATAAACAACAGTGTGTATTGCCTTTCTCTAGTACACATCTAGTACATTTTATTCTTTCATCATGGTTCTTGCAACTTCCTGTACCATCTATTTTTCCTCTCAGCTACCCCATTCTACTAAGGGGTTCTCAAAGAAAAAAATTACCTTTTTATACCATACTCTTCACAAAATATATTAAATTCACTAGAAGTGAATTCTCCACCTCTATCAGATCTCAAAAATTTGATTCTTAGGTTCACTTCATTTTCCACTCTTGCTTTGAACACTTTAAACCTATCTAGAGCATGAAATAATCATCAATAAGGAACACGAAATACTTGTCACCATTCAAGCTTCCTATTCTAGTTGGACCACAAAGGTCAGTATGAATTAATTCCATAATCCCAGTAGTATATTGCTCTTTTCCCTTAAAAATGCATCTTGTTTGTTTCCCAAACTAACAAGTTCTGCAATTATTATTAGCAAGCTTTATGATTCTAGAAAGACCTCAGACAACATCTCTTGAACTGATCCTAACTTGATTATCAAATTTTACATGTCTCATTCTCTAGTTCCACAACCAACTTTCATTGACTTGAGATACAAGGCACTAACCATCAACACCATTAAGATGATAGATGTTTCTATGAGTTCTCCTTCCTCTAGCAACCATATCTCTGGATCCTTTTATGATTTCATAGGTATTGTTCTAAAACATAAGTTTAAAACCATTGCTACACATCTGTTCAACACTCAAAAGGTTATTCCTTAAAACTTTTACATAATATACATTATCAGTGTTGTGTATTCCATCAAAACTAATTGTAGCTTTCCCAACAATCTTCACTCTGGAATCATCACCAAGCATGACTAGACCACCATCATACATTTCAAGTTTAGTAAACTTACTTTTATCTCTAGTCATGTGATTAGAGCATCCACTATCAATCCCCTAGTAGTCTCCATTCTGTCTAGCATGAAAGGCGATGACCAAAGTACCTTCCATCTCATTCTTTTTGTTCTCTAGACCATTCTTTCTTGCACATTTTTGAAGGTTAACAAACATATATTTATTCTCCAAAGCTAAAAGGAAGCATTCACTATCATCACCCTCATAATTGGATTCCTCATTAAAGATTCCAGCCTCTTCTTTAACATAATACAACTTCTTATATTTCTTATCCTTTCTATCCTTATCTTTATGATCCTTGTTCTTCTTATGTACATCTCTATTTAAACATCTCAAAGCATAATGATGAATATTACCACAACTAAAACATTTAAAGGGAAACATACCTTTATACTTACCAATACCTTTCTTCAACTTCCTAGTAAAATTCGCTTCCAACTCATCGCAACCATCACTATCCAGATCATCCTCAATCTTTGTTGCTTTAAATGTTGTCTCTGTCTTTTCCTCTTTCTTTCCAAACTTTCTCATCTCAATTTTTTTCAAGGTTCCAAATAACTCTTCTTTAGTATACTTCTTAGGATCATCCATGATCTCTCTAATAATTGAGATCTTATCACTATAACCCTCAAGTAGGGTTGTTAGGATCTTCTCAATTATATATTCATCAATCAATTTACCCCCTTAATTCCTAACAGCATTTGCTACAAGTTAAACCCTCTGGAAATAGCTTGCAAAATCTCCACCTTCTTTCATTTTCAAATTCTCATTTCTGTGCTTTGTTGTCAACTTCTTTGTCTATTTCACTCAGTCATTTCCTTCATAGAGATCTTCTAAATTATTCCAAACTTCAAAAGAAGTTTCCAAAGAAAGAACCTTAGTTTGCTCAGTTTTAGATAGAGCACTAAAAATAGCATACCTCTCCTTCTCATTCTCCTCATAAGTATAAACCTCATTTGTAGTAGTAAGACCAACCATCAGAGCAACATATTTTGTCTCAATAGCCTTCCAAGTCTTGTAACCAAGAGAGATAATATATCCTCTCATCTGCACTTTCGAGTCACTATAATTAGATCCATTAAACATAACAATCATCAACTTATGTGCCATTAGATCTTCCTTAAGTATTTAAGCTCTACACCAAGGAACCAAAGCTCTGATACCAATTATTAAAATGTGTGGGACAATTAGTTGTCACCAAACTTAAACTCAAAACTTCAACACTTATTAACTTCACAACCACATTTTTCTATTATTAAGTATGAACATGAAATGTAGATAACAATAAGAAAAATCAACACAAAGAACACTAGATTTTATGTGGAAAACCCAATGAGGGAGAAAAAATGGTGAGGATTAACTCACAATATAAGGAGATAGAAAAATCGAATACAAAGGCTCACTACCAAGGGCTCACTACCCAAAAGAGGACTCACTATATAGATACACAAGCTCACTACCTACAGAAAGGACTCACTATCCAATAGGGAGGCTCACTACCCACTAATACAAAAGAAAGCAAAATATCCACCACAACAATTTACACACATCCATAGCCTTTATTAGAAGATTGTAGAATCCTTTAGCTCACTACCTTCAAGAATCTAACACAATGAAGTACTACTCCTCAACTTACTTTTGCACACTTTTGGTTTTCACTTGTGGCTTACTTCATTACTTTGCATCATCATTTTCTTCACATATTGACTTGCATTTATACCATCTTCAACCTTAGAAACTTCTCCAAGGTTGGCAACATAAGCTTCATTTCATAAATTCAAATTAGGTCAGCGACTCAACATTCTGACAGTGGAAAGGAATGATAGTGGGCCAATTAAATACTTAACCAAGAACAAAAATAATGTCTTAGATCAACCACATGCTTCCTTAATTGAATTTTAATTCTTCATATGAAGTGTAAACACTAGGTCAGCCAAACCTAATGAAAATATAAATGAACATTTAAGTACACACTTCCTAGCAAGAAGATAACATACAAATGATATAACATGCTCCATCATGTATGAGAACACATCTCAAGTTCCTTTAGATACATCCATAGTAAGTGTAACAACCTTCGAACATATAACTCCTTCCATTAGTCCATCTAGACTATGGAAAGACATACAACAACTCTAAAACTCAACTTCTGGATTACCAAACCACAAACATCCTTGCCAAAACCTAGAGAACACCATTACAAGACATATTCTATAATTGAAAGACCTAAAAGAAAACACCAGAGAATTATGGAGGATAAAAATTTCTCCTAGTCCACAGAAATCTAGCTCTGCCAAAATACTTCACACACTGATTAACACAACTTTCACATTCCATTAAACTAGAACCTAAAAATCAATAGATATCACCATCAATTCACCAACAATAACCTTTCAAATCTGCACAAGCATAGGATCAACACAGGCAAAATACAGAGCACATACTCGAGTACATTCTGAACACATACATAACTCTGACATAACTCTTTATTAATGTTCTCAGAATTACTTGGAAACACATCTATAACATCATAAAGATAGCTCCATGTACTCACAACATCTCAACAATATCTCAACTATACATGCACAATCTACAACATACTAAACTATGTTGACATTAAGGACAACATTAATGACAAGACCACCAAAATTTCTCATACTTGCAACAAACTCTTGCTTGAATAGTCTCAATCTTGAATTGAATGCTAGCTTGAATCATGAAACCCTACATCACAATTGTTAGCTAAAAAAAAAACATGATGCATAAAGACTTGACATGATGCTTGATGCTTGAATAATGCTCTAAAATAATTGATAATCAGCCCTTGAAGACTCTTGAATTCTTTTGTGAATTCAAACATGCTATAAGAACACTCATTCAACTTTCTAGGTGAAAAATGAGTGAAAGAACCTTGTATTTATACTTAATTATGCAAAAATTCTTGAAATTGCAACACTACAAGCCGACATAAAATCTAGGAGGATAAAATCCCACCAAGAATTTAAATTAATTTTATTTTTTTCCACACAAGACTCAAGCATCCAAGGTGGTTTATGAGTACCATTAGGTACAATTTATGGGACCAAATTCAAAAATGTTTAGAAAGGTGTAAAATCCAAATTGGGACCCAAAAATCTAGGTGGGACTCATACACCCAAGGTGGAATATGAGTCCCAAATCACTAAATTTGTGCCACACAACCTAAAAAACATATGAATTATTATTGGATATTGATTGTGTCAGGATTATCTTAAAAAAGATACATTAAATGAGGCTTGTGGATGTAAAATAAGGATAATTAAAGCATAAAGAAGGCCAATTATTTATTAAAACCCTATAAAAGTTTGAAAGTGTGTTACAACACTCTAAACAAGATATTATTAAGTTTATCTAATTCACAAGGTTTTGATACCTAATGTGAGTGTAACACAACACTAAGTCAAGGCATCATTAAGCTCAAATTTACAAGGAGGGCCCAAACAAGTGTGAAAGTTTCACCGACGACATTTTTTGAGACTACATTTAGCCCCCACTTTAGTGAGAGGATGAATTTGCTTCAAACTCACACTAAATAATATGATCTCACTTCAAGAGGGATCCAATTGAACCAATGCCAGTAGGCTAGGATGACAATGCTCAAGAGGGTTGATCAAGCCCCCAAGATCAAGATCCCATGGAAAACAAACATAGGAACAAAAGAAAACACATAAAAATGATATAAAGAGCATCATAAAGGCACAAACATACACTACCAAATACAAAGAGAAAAAAAAAGGGTGGATCAAGCTTTGATCATTTGTCCATCATGATGTGGATCTGATTTGGAATGTTTTTCCAAAAAATGCATGCTCACTCTAAGGCAATGGAACTTTGGGCCATCCATTGGGTGAGTAATCCAAACAGGTGAGACACATACACACATGGCTAGTATATGCTCACACTCACAAATGAGTGGTTATGGTAAATTCATGCCTTAGTTGAGATTCCCATCAAACCATACCCAAGTTATACATATTGATAAATTTGATAAGGTGCCACACAAAAATGATCTCCAACCTTCATGAGGCAAGAAAAACTTTGTATTCTTGGAGCTCATGAACAATGAAATTTGAACTTCATGAGGAAAAAAATCTTCATATGCTTGGAACTCATGAACAAACAAGATGGATCCATAAGCATGCAAAGTGTATTATGCAAGGTAGCCATATAACTAGAAAATGCAAATGCAACAATAAGGAAATGTTCAAAGGAGTCTTTCTTAGTTCACATGAGGTCTTTAACTTAGGGGACATTGCGCCTAATGTATCCAAGAGAGGACAAATCAAAGAATAAAATATTCATAACTTAAGGGATGCAGTGTGTCACATCAAGAGACTAAGAGAAATTTAATATGCTAAGATAGATCATGCTCTTGAGGAACAACACACCCAATGACACCCCAAAGTGAAAGATGTATCACATAAAGTAAGAATACTACACCATGAAACATGAGAAAATGCAAAAGAATAACACCAATATATGCCCCCACTTTAAAGAAATTTCTAAACACCATGTTGTGAGAAATTACTTTAAAGTAGCATATGATAAATGCTAACAATAAAGAAGACATGAGATCTAACTTGGAAATCCCTATGCCAACTCATATGTTTCCAAATAAAGCCACATCATGCAAAATGAAAGAGAGGGGTTGCCCCCAAAATTGAAACTCCAAACGCATGAGGGATCCATGTATTTGGGGTCAATATGTTCTTGATACAATGTTTTTAGAGATATTGGAACTATCATCATTCCCCAAATACTCATAGAACTAGAAGAATGTCACAAAGTGAGCGAAAGTAAATAAAAATCATTTTGGGTCAACATGGAAGAGACATTAATATCTC
This sequence comes from Sequoia sempervirens, assembly GCA_007258455.2. Lineage (NCBI taxonomy): Eukaryota > Viridiplantae > Streptophyta > Pinopsida > Cupressales > Cupressaceae > Sequoia > Sequoia sempervirens. The sequence goes on from VDFB02000003.1 coordinate 507,449,868, forward strand.
GACACCTTGCGTCATCCCCAAAAGTTAAACACAAAACAAATGAAAAAGATAAAGAAAAAGCTTTTGGGTCAACATGGAAGAGACATGAATGTCTCAATGCCTTGTGTCATCCCAAAAAGGAAGAAAAAAGACAATTGAAAAAGTTAAACAAAAACCTTTTGGGTCAACATGGAAGAGACATGAATGTCTCGATGCCTTGCATCATCCCTAAAAGGAAAACACAAGACAAATGAAAAAGATAAAGATAAATATTTTGGGTCAACTTGGAAGAGACATGAATGTATTGATGCCTTGCATCATCCCCAAAAAGAAAATACAATAAAAATGAAAAAGATAAAAAACAAAGCTTTTGGTTCAACATGGAAGAGACATGAATGTCTTTGTGCCTTGCATCATCTCCAAAAGGAAAAAACAAGACAAATGAAAGGATTAAAATATTTATGACATAAAGAAGAATGTAGGTACAAATAGAGGAATTTCAAAAAGAGAGAGAGATATATATCAAACAAAATAGTACGAGGGATGAAAAATTGCATGTGCAATCACACAAAAGAAAAAGAAACAATGAAAAAAACTAGTAAGGAACATGTGAGTCAACCTATGAGTAGGTCATCTACATCCCAATCATGTTCATGGCATACAAAAAGCAGAAAACTATCCAAAGGGATAATATAAAGTTTCGAACTAGGTCCATCACTAGGTTCAACATTCTTCTTAGGAGAATTTCCATGTAAGCTCATTGAAGAGGAAAATAGTGTATTCAATTCATTATTCACTTGTTCATCAATCTTTGTAATCTCATCTTCATTATCCAAATTAATCACAGTACGAGGTCAAATGATAATGTCCAAAGAAGGTTTTAGCTCTTGTTGCAGTTGTTGTATAGGATTGTTTTGTTTCAATGAAGGGGGATACTTATCATGCATTGCTTCAGTCAAGTTTGGATCTTGATTTTCTTTGTTTATTTCTTCATTCAACCTATGAGAACGGGAATGCCATCTATGCCTACACTTTCTAGCACCTCTATTTCTTTTAGCTCTATTTTCGAGTTGTGTTTGTGTAGGAGCTATTTGATCAACCATAGGCTTCTTTTCTTCCCCATGGGGGGGAACAAAAGGAACCATGGGAGGTTGTTTGACCACTTTCTATTTGACTTTGTAAACTTTTTTTATTCTAGGAGGCATGAGGGGATTATTTTGGTTGTCTCTTGATCTTTTATAGGAAGTAGGTGAAGAATTCGTCTTAGGTTGGAATTTCTTTAGGTTCAATCATGGTTTCATCAAGGATGGTAGGCTCGATGGTGTGCGAAGGCATGTTTGAGAAGGATAATTTCTACTATTTTATTTTCCTTTAATTTTTGATAGGATTTGAAAAATAAGTCTTCTCATGGTTTGATAGGTTCTATAGGCTCGGGCCAAAAGAAATCTAACGAAAAGTTTCCATGGGAAGATAAAGGGTTAAAGCCACTATGATGCACAATGAAAATTTCATTGTCAAAGGGAAACTTTAAGCATTTATGTATGACTGATGAGATGAAATTCAAGGAGTGAAGCCATGGATATCCTAGCTTGACACAAAACTGGTCTAACTGTGGGATGATGGAGAATGAGATATCTAATGTTTTTGGTCCTATATGTAAATGCATGGTGATTGATCCCATCGTAGGGAAAGCAAAACCATTATGTGACTTGATCCATGCTTTTGGTTTATCATATATATCTTGATAGAGCTCATGAAAAAGTAATAATTACTTGATGATAACATTCTCTCCACAAATGAGATCTATTAATATCCCATTAGTGGGCTTATCATAGATTCGGTTGACTATGTAAAGAAGACCACCAAGTTCATGTTTAAGTATATCTTGTGAGGAGAAAACAATCTCAAGATGCTTGTTATTTTGGCCCTTATGATGTTGAGTTTCAACCAATGCAACCAAACCATCAATGGTATTTTGTTCTTATTGATCAGTATCCATAGGACTTTGTTGAATTGTATCTATGTTCTCATCACCTGTGTCAACATTTATCACATCAGTATTTCTAGTTTCACTAGTTTTGACAAATGAAATATTATGTTTCAGAAGGGGGTTGGTAAATATTTGAAATTTTTGATTAGGAGGGGCAACAAAATTATTCCCTCAATCATTAACACCTCCAATGGAAATTTGACTAGAATCAATGAGGTCTTGCACAAGATGTTTAAGACACTTACAATGTTTTGTATCATGTCCATTTTGTCAGTGATAATGGAAATAAGCATTTGATCTAAAGTTTAGAGGTAGAGGTTTATTAGTATCGAGTGTTTTAGCATGAGTCAAGGTGATAATTTTTTATTCTAAAGGTTGGAACATTGTGGTATGAAGGGTATTAGGAAGGGGAGTGAATTGTCTTGTTAGGTCCCCATAGGTAAAGGGCATCGTTGCTTTTATGAAAGCTACTTGGGTATTGGTATTTTGACTTGTTTTTTGAGAGGGATCAAGTTGAAGGAATCCTTTATTATATTTTATCAAAGGTTGGTAATTGTTTTGGTTTGCAAACTCAGACTTCTTATTTTGGTTGGAAGTGGACTTTGCATCATGACTACTAACCAAATTTTGATAATCATGAAGGGCAGTACACAAGTGCATGAAGGAGGGAAATTTCATCATGGTAAGCTTATCTTGTATCTTGCTTTACAAATTATCTATGAACATCTTTTGAAGGTGGGGATTGTGAACCTTGACATTGATTTGGGAATAAAGTGATTGATAGCATGAAATAAAGTTAGTAATCTTTTCTTCTTTTTGCTTACATCTCATCAAATCGGACAAGGTCATCCTAGGAGTCATATGCAATTGGAAATGGCTTATAAATACATCATCAAGTACATTGAATGAATGAATTGAGTTGTTTGGTAATGGAGAAAACCATTATAAGGTAGTATCCTTTAAGGACCTAGGGAAAAGCTTAGCCAAGAGTTTATCCTCAAGGAAAAAGTCACTACATAGAGAAATATAGGTGGAAACATGGTTAGAAGGATCTCCCTTCCCCCCATATTTCTTGAATCTAGGAACCTCTACACCTTGTGGCATAGGTTTCATAATATCAGAAGGAAAATGGAATGCTTTTGACATAATATTTAGGTGGGCTATATTGATTTTGGTTGATAGTGGAAACTTGCATTCGAAGGGATGAAATAGTTTGGAAGAGTTGATTTATGATAGGATGATTGCTTGTATTATGAGATGGAGATGAAAATGGTAAAGGTGTGTATGTGTTCGAGGGGAAAGTGAATGGAATGCTTATAGGTGGTAAAATGGTAGGAGATATGATGTGTGATGCCACAAAGGTACTAGGGATGCTAGCGTAAATACCCAAGGAATCACATTACTAGTCGGTTGCATTGTTGTTGTAACTTGAGGGTTGGTTAGGTAGGAATAGAGGCAATTATTGTAGGAGGAATTTGAATTCCTCCTTGGCTTGTGACATTGTTCATAGGTAAAGGACAACTAGTGTTTGAGGGGAAGTGTTTTCCAAAGATTTGAACTATGTTTCTCACAAGGTCAAATCCATCTTCACTTTCAAGCATGTGATGAATGTTATCTATGGTAGGAATGGCAATAGTTGAAATGTTGTCATTTTTCACTTGATGTTATAGGTTTGCTAAATCTTCATGATGAATTTGAATTATGTTTTCTTGTAGAACAGTACCAACCATTGTTTCAACATGTGTTACACTACTTGAAGGAAAAGAGTTGTTAAGGGTATGGTCCATACCTAGTGTACTAGTGCTAATACTATGAGTGAAAGAGCTAGACAACCCAAGATCTATGACAATTGTGCTATCACAAGATGACATGAGTCTTGAACTTCGTCTCACTATAGTATTAGCAATAGGACACCAAATACTCATGCAAGGGCTACTAAGTGCAAGATGAATGGAAATGTAATTTAAGCTAAGTAAAATGAAATGAGTATAATGAAAAATTTTGTAAGCTGAAACAAAAAAGTATCCATAGCAAACAAGAGCATCGAAAGAGATTTTTAAATTCTAGAAAATGCAGTGCAGAATTTGTAATAGGAATAAATCATCTAGAGGGGTGTATGAGTCCCAGTGAGGTTTTTTGTCCAAAATTTTAGAAAATTTCAAGTGATTTTTAATGATTTTTCTGTTGTATGATGTGTATACTAAGTGAAAATGTATATTTTATATTTTTTTGAATGATTTGAGATGCAAAAATGCAAGCTATATGCACTTTCACTAATGCAAAATTTAGAAACCCTAGAATACCAATTAAATAATGCAAACCCTAATGCAAGCAAGATCTACAATTATGATGTTCTAAATGTAGGTTCACCAAAATGAAAGGTACAATTTTTGTTGGGGTTCTATGCTTGGGAGATAAAATAACAAAACTCAAACACTTTCATTCAAGGATAACCCTAGAGATCTTAACCTCAAGTATGCAAAGGAGAAAGAGACCTTGCAATAGGGTTGTCCTAGGGGATAATTATAAACTAATGAGGGGTTTACCACCAAGCTAGGGCTTGAATAGACACATGCAATGAAAATTAAAATGCTTAAACCTAGTATGATGTAATCTTTGACTAAATGATTTAGAAATGCATGAAAACAAGAATAGAAAGTTTCAAGATGAAATATGTGCACCTGGAAATCTAAAGAAGACTTAATGAAATTTTGAAATAATGGAAACATTGACTTTAATTTTGATTGGGACTCATATGCCAGAACGGGAAATTTAGTCCTAGATTTGGGCTTCCGTGCAGAAACATGAATCTAGAAAATGGGTGTCTAAAATTGCAAAAACCTAAAAAATAACCTATACTAGGACTCATATGCTAGAACTGGTATATCAGTCTAGTTAGGGTTTTTTGAAGCTTCAAGGTCTAAATCTACTCTTCAATGTCTACCCTATCCTTCCTAATTAATTTCTAGATTTGAAACCCCAATTTACAACCTATAAAAGTCTTCCATTTATCTCCAATGTAAGGTGACAACTTTCTCTTCAATGTGTCTTCAATATAGACCTACAAATCACACACTAAAGAGAGGGAAAATTTTTATTTGTTAGTGAAAAGGGGTCTTCCTTGGTCAAGCCCAGTTTTGATAATAAAACCTTGAAATGAAATAAAATAGGAATGGAGAATGATGAATGAACAAAATATGATGTTGCAACTCACCAAACCCTAGCAATAAGAGGCTACAAACATGTATGAGATGGCTCCAATGGATGTAGACCTTTGCTCTTGCTTGAATAGGATGGATCTTGAATTGAATGCTAGCTCGAATCATGAAACTCTACATCACAATTGTTAGCTTGCATGAATAATTTTGCATGATGCTTGAATAATGCTCTAAAATGCTTGATAATTATCCCTTGAAGACTCTTGAATGCTCTTGTAAACACTTGAATGCTCTTGTGAACTCAAACTTGCTATAAGAATGCTCATTCAACTTGTTAGGTGAAAATGAGTGAAAGAACCTTGTATTTATACTTAATTATGAAAAAAATTCCAAAATTACAATAGTACAAGTTGACATCAGATCTAGGAGGATAAAATCTTGTTGAGAATTTCAATTAATTTTAATTTTGGGCTACATAGGACTTAGACACCCAAGTTGGAATATGAGTCCCTTTAGGCATAATTTATGGGACCAAATTCAAAAATGCTTAGAAAGGTGTAAAATCTAGATTGGGACCCAAAACCCTAGGTGACACTTATATGCCCAAGTTGGTGTATGATTTCCAAATAATTAAATCTAGGCCAAAAAACCTAAAAAAACTTGAATTATGATTAGATATTGACTTGTGTTGGGATTATTCTCAAAATGATACATTAAATGAGGCTTGTGGATGCAAAATAAGGCCAATTAAAGCATAAAGAAACCCAATTATTTATGAAAACCCTAGAAAAGTGTGAAAATGTGTTACAACACTTTACAAAACTCTAAGTAAGGTATGATTAAGTTTATTTAATTCACTAGGGGCTAAGACCTAATGTGAGTGTGTTAAACACATTACAACACTAAGTCAAGGCATCATTAAGCTCAATTTCACAAGGAGGGCCCAAAAATTTGTGAAAGTGTCACCAACAACATTTTTTGACACTACAATAACACATTTCACACTAATATAGGGTTTTATTAAATAATTGGGCTTCTTTATGCTTCAATTGGCCTTATTTTACATCCACAAGCCTCATTTAATGCATCTTATCAAAGATAATCCTGACATGAACTAAGATCCAATCATAATTTAGGTGTTTTTAGATGGTGTGGCCCAGATTTAGTGATATGGGACTCATATACCACCTTGGGAATATGAGTCCAACCTAGGTTTTAGGGCCCCAATCTAGATTTTACATCATTCTAAGAATTTTTTAAAAATGTGTCATGTAGTTAAGCCTAATGGGACTTATACGCCACTTCTAGCACATGAGTTTCATGTGGCCCAAAATAAAATTTAATTCAAATTATTGGTAGGATTTTATTCTCCTAGATTTGATGTCATCTTGTAGTGTTGTAATTTTGGGAAATTTGGCATAAACAAGTATAAATACAATGTTATTTCACTCATTTTCACCTAAGACTTTCAAGAGATCATTCCTAATAGCAAGTTTACAATTATAAGACTTCACAAGAGTGTCAAAGGAGTTTACAAGAGCATTTCTAAGGAATTCAAGGGCAGAATTATGTTGGCAACTCAAGGGAAAACTACTAAGAGGGGGGTGAATCAGTTGTCACCAAATTTCAAACTTATTTAGTTTATTTACCTTATTCTCAAATCTAAACATTAATCATGAAAGCATAAATGAAAAACACATCAGAATCACACATAACACCAATATTTTTTTTTGGAAACCCTATTAGGGGAAAAACCACAATGGAGGTTAGTCCACAAGATTATACCATATTAAAAGTATAAGGAATTATGAATGGGGAATGCACATGCATTTAGGCACACTACCTAGAGCTCACTGCTCAAATACAAAATAAGTTTACTGCCCAAAGGAAGACACACTATCTTATAGAAAGGTTCTAATTGAATCCATTAGACTTTGAACTAAGAAAAGTAGCATTTTCTAATTCCTAGTTATAGTTCCAGTTAAGAACATGAACACTTCTTCACTCTTCTTCACTCTTCTTCCCTCTTCTTCCCTCTTCTTCACTCTCTGCTCTGCCTTCAAATGATCTAAACTTTATTCACACATAGGACTCTTACACTTCACACACATGCACATACATGCCCTCAAATGATAAAAACATTACTCTTATATATCTACAACAAGAAATTACATTGCTATAAGTCGACTCTAAAGAAATAATAAAATGAATATAAATAGTTGACCCAAATCAATAAAGATTATTCATGTGAATCAACCAAGGTCAACCACAACATTGTGAAGACCAAAAATAACATCCTCAGACATGAACCACTTCAATTAATTACTCCTCAAAGATCCACAACATGCTTCAACACCTTGTTGGCCAAGAACATGAAAAACATGAACAAACAAAAGAAGATATTAGATCATGAGCACAATAATCAATGCAAATGTGCAAGATAGGTAAAGCATGAACTAGAAACATCCAAAAACATCATGAAATATCAGAAAAGCATCTGTAACAACTAAATTTACTGGAATCACATGATCTTCATTTAGGAACACAAACTGAAGTAATAGAATAATAGTCAGAATACAAATCTTCATGTGGATATCTAAAGCTTGACATGGATAAACTAGATATACTCAGCAAGAAACCCTTTATTCCACAACCTCTAAACATCAATGTACTGATCACACTAATAGAAATAGCTTTATTTGACCATTGACAACCTGTAGCACTTCTTATTACAATTTTCTCAATATCCTCGACATATACAACTTCTAATGCAACAATGCTAATGGTGTTGACATCAATGAAAATGACATATCAGCAACACAACACAAAATCCAACAAATTTTTCATCATTTTTGCAGAAATTCAAGATCCATTATCATGTCAAGGTCATCAACCATCTAGCATGTTCTTGAGCTAGTGTTGTGATGTAGTATTGAAGATCCAAGATTAAGCAATGTTATACACTTATTTCAAGTTCTAGATCTACATTCTTCATGGCCATTTCATGTTAGATTGCATATTTAGAAGAAATCATTCAAGGTATCATTGTTCATGTTCTATGTTCCATTTTTCATGTTTCATGTTCTTATTTCATTATCTCATCATTTGGTTTAATTACCTAAAAGGGGTTTGACCAAGGTAATCCCCCATTTCCTAATAATAAATAAGTTGTCCTCTCTTTAATGTGTGATTTCAAGTTTATAGATTGAAGAAAAGTGGATTTGAAGCCTTCATAAGTACCAAAATGAAAAAGTTGCAAATGTTGTCAAAGTTGTCATGAAAAGTTGTCAAGACTCACAAAAACTTAGATCTAGGGAAAAATATCCATCCAATTTTCATGAAATCAGTGAAAAGTGCTTATTTGATCCATCTTCATGGGCTTGCAAAGTTTTAGTTGAACATTCTACTCCTAGGAAACTTCCCAACAAAATGGGACACTTTGTGATAGTTTGGGCATATGAGTCCTAGTTAGGGTTTTAGGGAATAGTTTCTAGGTTTTTTTCCTCTAAGTCTATAACTCCAAATTCAAAATTTTTAGCTCTTCAAGAGCCACCTAGGACCAATATGCCACAACTGGAATATGAGTCCCAATGAGCATTGAGAGTCATAATTTTAGGGTTTTAGAGCTTGTTTTGATCACATCATTCCTCCAAGTGCACCTCTGTTCATTCTTAGTTTTTCATTCTATATTTCAGTTTCATTCTATCAAACATCTAGTTAGGTTTTGCATGTCATTTCCATATCTTGTCTTTCCAAACCATAGCTTGGTTGTGAACCCTCATTTAGTCTCTAATCCTACACCAGGACACCCTATTGCAATATCTCTTTCTCCTTTGCATACCTTATATTGAGATCTCTAGGGTTTTCCTTGAATGAGAGAGTGACAAAGATTGTTTTTCTATGTCCTAAACCTTAAGCAATGACAATTTTCTTCCTTTCAGGTTACTTTTGAGAATATTAATAGCTTAAGGAAGATCTTGATGTTTGAACACATGGCTAATAAAAAATATCTTGTTACTTCGGAAGAGATCTCTATAACTGAGGAACTTCATGTTGCTCTTAAATATCTAGACAAAAGTGAATATGAGAAAGAAGATCTCTAAAGGAAAACCTAAAAGAAGCTAATGAATGCATTAGAAAACTAAGAGAAAAAATCAAGGAATTCAAAGGAAGGCATAGAGAAGTCAATGATTAGTTGAAGAAGGCTAATGAAGACATCACTAGACTAAAGTTGCAAGTGGAAGAAGAGAAAAGAATTGAAGAATGTCAGAAAGCCAAAATCCAAAGAAAAATTAATGAATGCACAAAGCTTGAACAAGAAGTGGTGACACTAAAATTTGACTTAGTGAAGGAAAAATCTCATGGGGATAAATTCAAGGCAAGCACTAAAAATATTGATGAATTGATTGATTTTCAGAAACCCTCTAAGGATAAATGTAGTCTAGGACTTGAAGAAGGACAAAGTTAAGAGGAAAATTAGGTTCCCAACAAAATGAAAAACTAGAGGAAGACTCAAGGAAATGCAAGGAAGATCAAGAATCATAGAATCAATACTAGAAGGATTCCTATTCAACAACGTAATTTTCAAAGGTACCCATCTTTCAATGGAATTTGTTTTTCATATAAGAAATTTGGTCATAGGGCGATAGAATCTAGAAATAGAATGAACCATAATAGAATTAATCAGAATGTTAGATTCTTTACTAGAAAATGATTTTCTTTCAATAAGATTAGGCATAGAGCAACTGAGTATAGAAGTCAGGAAATAATGAATAGATTTAGTATTGGTAGAATGACTCAATCTTTTCAAGGCTATTGCTATATATGTTATGCTTTTGGACATAAAGTTATTCAATGCAGATCAAGGTTGAATGAAAATTAGTTTGGTCAGAAACATGTATGTTACACTTTCAATAAACTGGGATACATTTCAAAATTTTGTAGAAGCAAAACTGAGAAGAAAGTTAAACCGGATCAAAAGAACAAAACTTTGAATAAGATTGGTCCTGCTGAAGTTAAAAAGGAAATGGAGAAAATTTGGAAGAAAAAAAACCAACTTGAGAGTAAGGATGAATCAAAAGAATCTACATCTACATTCGGTGCACATACTTCTTCTAAAAACTAAACCCAATAATGGTTTTAGGGGGAGCAGTGACCGAAAAATCTAACAAACCCCCAGAATAAGAAGTGTCAAGTAGTGACATGAGGATATATGGTGCAAACCACAATTTTGAATATATTGAAGAAGTTTTTAGTAGAAAATATGCAAATCCAATGAATTGTAGAGTATCTTAGGGTTTACAATGTATTCTACAAAGTGTTTATCATCTTTTTGAAGTTGGAGTGGATTTAATGCAAAATTAGGGAAATTTTTGCAATACATAAAGTAAGACAATAAGTTGAACTAAATCAAAATTTGAAATTGGATGAAGTAGAGTGAGCTAAAGAAGGTTGAAAAGCAATTTAGAGAAGGTTGCATCAAACCCTATTTTTTGAAAAATCTTGAAAAGGTATTTATTGATATCTAAACTTTACATGTTTTATATTTGAAGCAACTTTACAAGTAATTTGAGGAAAAGAAATGGCTACTCCTACTATTGTGGAGGTTTTCAAGAAAATCCTGACCCAAATTTAGAAGGTATTCCTTAAAAGTCTTTGAAATGGATCCCTTGGGTGTGTTCTCACATTCTAGTTAATGTTTTACCCACTAATGACACTAAAAAATACGTTCATGTAAAGTTAGAAGAATTCAATCACCAAGAACTTATGGATTTATGGATGGAAGAATTGATAGGAGATGATCATTCTGTAAAACTTGAATATGAAAAAACTAGTATGGAAGAAGTCAGATGTTTGGAATTGGTTTCCTAACTTTTTTAATGAAATAGAATCTAAATTTGTTAGGATGGCACTAAGTAGGGTGCATGACAAGTTTGTATTGACAAGCATAGCTAGGTTAATCACCAAGGAGGTGATCTAAGCTATAACTAGTCTTTATACCACTAGACCCTTGCCAGTGCTAAAAGCTATGAAAAATGATACACTTATGAAGTTAACTAGAGCCACAATTGATGATAGATCTTTGAATACTAGGCCCATCACAAACCCAGTTGTGAATTATGATGCTATCATGATTGGACAAAAAATATATTTCACCAATTGAGGGAATTCTATGCCTACTACAACAATACATATTGCATACGAAATGGTAGGAAATGGAAGAGACTATGAACTGTGTGAGTTTCTCCAGCAAAAAATTATAGAGAATTTGAGTCTTATCAAAACACAAAAACACTCCTTTAAGTGTGGGACATTGGTAGTTTTTCTACTATTTTACTTTTTGAGGGAGTTACTAGGAAGGAAAAACATCATATGGGAATGCAATAGGCCAAATTATCCTAAAATTTTTGAACACTTCCATAGCCTTGGAGATTTTATGGCACATAACAATGCATTAATTGAATTCATTGAATTTTTCTAGAATGATATGCATGAAAGAGAAAGGGTTCCCAGAAGCCTGGTTAAAAGTATGCAAAGGACATAACTTTTCTTGTAAGTACTAATAAATGCATCATGGAAGCAGTTGAACCCAAAACTATCTGGATAGAACTATTATGATATGAGGTTGATGAACAACTTGTTGAGAGGTTTATTGAAATGTTGCTAAGTAGTCCAAGGGACCCTCTCTACCCTGACATGGAACATATGAGGAAAATGATAAAGAAGTCCATTTAGAAACTTTTGCATCCCATAGAGAAAAAACAACAAGAAAGAATGTTGAGGCATTATTCCAAGGCCCATTCACTAAGGATGACATTGATCAATTGAAGGAAGTCTTTGATGAGAGGAAGTCCAAGTCATCTGAACTATCCTCTGGACCTAGGAAATTTGAAAGGATATCATCTGCTACTGCACCTACTTCCAATGTTTCTATAACAAAGAAAGGAAAGAAGAAAGAACATGGTACTCTGGCATCAGCTGATGTACTTCCCTCCACCAAACTCAATACTTGTGCTTCTAAAAGGAAGAACATACCCCCTGCTACACCATATGTTACTCCTCAAAAAAGAAGAGCAAATAAAAAGGCTAATAAGAAACAAAATTTGAGTGATCCTATACAAGAAGAAATTGACCTTGGCTTGCAAGAAGAACAACAATTGAAAAGGAACAAAAGAAGGAGCACTTATGCTAGTAATTAAGAAGCAAAAACTAGAGTCAATATCTCCACAAATTAAGAGATAGAGGAAGAAGAAGACTCTTTCCAAATTCATGTGCATGAAAAGAAGAATGAAGAAGGCACATTTTATCCTAAGGAGGACATGCTTGCCTCTCCTCCAATAATTGATCAACCATCTTTAAATCTAGGTGCTTTAATAAATAATATGATGAATGTTGAAGATCTTATGCCGATTTTCCAATTATATGATGAATTCAATGATGAAGATAAAGAAACTATTATTAATGCTTTTAATTAGTACATTGTTATTTTCAATTTGAGTATGGAGACAATCTGGGAGAAAGTGACAAATAATGTCTAGAAAGTGTTAGTACAAAGAAGGCAAGAGGCTATAAATGATGATGACAAGATGAAAAATGATGCCTTGATTTGTTATGGATCCTATTTATTTGAAGAATAGGTTGCTATTTTGTTAAAATAATGTTATACTTTGTTTAGAGTCAAACAAAGTGTCAACAAACTCGGGACATAATCAAAATCTTAGCAAGAAATTATGGAACAAGAACTAGTTCTTCATCACATACATCTCATGCATAGGAGCATGTCACTAACACAAAATTAATGGATCATCCACTATTGGAAAGTGTTAGTGAAATGCATGAGGTTTTAGAGAATCTTTCCCCTCCAAATGATACACAGGAGACTACTAGAAAATAGTTTGAAGATTAACACAGGGATGATACTGGTAATGTACATGAAGAACATCATGAATGTATTAGAAACAATGGAGAGAAGAGTAAAGAAGAAGGTGAAGGTAGAAAGGATAAAAAGGAAAATGGTGATAAGGATGATGATGATAAGGAGAAAGAAAACAAAGATAAATCTTCTAGAAAATTCTAAAAAGAAGAAAAAGAAAAAGAAGAAGAAAAGAAAGAGGAGAAAGAAGAAGAAAAGAAGGAAGAGGAAGTAAAGAAAGCCACCTAGACTAAAAGAAATGAAGAAGAGAATTCCAAAAGTGTTGAGCCACCAAATCCAACTACATAATCATATTGAAGCACTCTTAAAGGGTTACTAACAAGGCAACCAAGGCTACAACCAGTGTTGCCACCTCAACTAGTCAAGATGCCATCACATCCAGGCTATGTAGATTTTTCTAAGATTCCACCAAGTGAGAAAATAAATATTTGTGGAACTTTTATCAAGTCTATTTCACAAGAAATTGTTGAAGCTTATCACAAAGGGAATGAGTTGATAAATGAATCCATTAGAGCTTTGCAAGAAACAACCCCTAGTGTTACCACAGATGATTTTGTAGCACCAACTGAAAATCTAAAGTGTGTAGTTGATTATGTTAAGGAATGTTCCTCTAATCTTAAGGTACAACTATGAAAGAGGTGGAGACAAGTATTCTAGAGAAAAGACTACTGGTTCAACAAGCTAAATGTACAATTGCACATGACAAAGTGTTGCAAAGTTTAAAAGAGGTGAAAGACTTTGATGAGGAAGCCTAGTTACTATTTTTTTATTGCATGCAGTGTTTAGATGCCACTCGAGGTATCAAGGACTTAATGGAATTAATTGATTCTTAGCTAGTAGATGCCTCCAAAGACTACAAAGTTGTAGATGATAGAAATTACATTGGTTAGACTTTGATTGTAGACCTTCATAACAAGTTCTTCATTTTGTAAAGGAAAAAAGAAAATGCAATAAGATGCTTTGGATAGCCTAGAGATCTAGTAATGTCCACACACATCTCCTTATCAAGTTCCTTAATAGATGTAGAAAGACTAGAGAAGATGAACATCATTCCTTCCACTTTGGAAGAAGCTGAAGGATACTTAGTGGAACTGGAATCTCTAGATAAGTCTCTCACCAAGTCTAAAAGGATTTGGGATTATGGTAAGCCATCTTAGGAAGCAATTCTAAAAGAACTAAAAGGTTCCCCCAACTCTTGATTATTTTTATTTTCCTACCCTTTTTCCTTGATGTCAAAGGGCGAGAAGGTTGAAGGTTTAGTGTAAATAATTTTTTGGTTTTAGTTTTATATTTTTGGAAGAGGAGTTGTATGAAGAATTGTAGAATTTTTTGTTATTGCACAATTTTGGTTTTGAAGTAAGTTTCATTTTTGGCACATGTTTCCATCAATGAAAAGGGGGGAGATTGTTGGAAGAATAAATAAGAACTCTAGTTTTTTGTCATTGTTGTCATTGATGCCAACATTGTTTTATGACTAATTATTTTCCCATCTAGTAAACTATGTTTGTAGTACATTGATATGATAATTTCTGAAATCACTCTGAAGTGAATGTTGCCTCATATAATTTTGATATTTTTTTCAAGATTCTTAGATGCAGTTGTGATCAAGGAATTGACATTTTTTGTTGAATTGGTTGAAATATTTAATTGTCAAAAGTTTAGCTTATATGTTTGGTGTGTTTCTATTTTGGTTGACTTGTTCATAAAGTACACATTTCATGGAGGCTTATTTTTTAGGTTTGGGCCAACCAAAATTGTGTCTTGAATTTTTGGTTTTGAGTGGCAAAGAATTTTTTTTTGTGGCTGACAAGATATTTTGACTTATGTATGCTTACATCCAATTAGGCTGACCTAATTGATGTATGAGCTATGTGTATATGGAATATACTTGAGAACATATATACTTGAGATATACATAGATGCATGTGTGCTTGAGATATAGATAGAGAGAGACTAACAAGACGTGATGATGCGAGGTATGTGATGAAGTGATATAGTGTGAAGTCCATGGTAGTTGATGACAATTTTTGTATACTTGCAATCTAGTGTAGGACTTTCCATCTTTTAGAGCTTAATTGGAACTATAAAACACTTATAAGGTGCATTCCTTTCAATTCAAATTTTTGGTAGTGAGCCATATCTTTTTGTATTCTAGTGCTAAGCCATATCTTTTGTACTCCAGTTGAGAGCCTTTCAAGGACAATGTGTCCTAGCAGTGTGTCATGTAATATTTTGTAATCAATTATAATTATTGTGTGATAATCCTCACCATGGTTTTTCCCACTTTGGATTATCCATGTAAAAATTTTGGTGCCTATGAGTTGTGTGATGTTATGAGCCTTTCCATCTTTTTACTTACTACTTCAACAAGATACATTGTAATAATTGGATTGTTAGCAATCAATTGGTTTAGTAGAATATCGATTAAACCCACCCTCTCAGTATTCTATGTGTTCAACATGGGCTTATTCTCATATGCTTGGATTGGATCCAACACTAGTGGTGCATCACATTGATGTCCATCCTAATGTTAAACTATTGAAACAAGAGCTCCGTAAGATGCTTCCACAAGTTGCACTCCTTATCAAAGTTGAGTTAGAAAAATTACTAACAGTAGGATTTATCAAAACAATTGATTATTTTGATTATATTTACAACATTGTCCCTATATCTAATCCTATTGAGGGCATCCACATTTGTATGTATTTCATAGACCTTAATAAAGCCTTCCCTAAAGATAACTTTATCTTGCCAAACATTGACATGCTTGTTGATTTGACTATAGGGCATGTTATGCTATCCATTATGGATGATTTTTCTAGATATAATCAGATTAAAGTTGTACCCAAGGATCAACACAAAATAGCTTTCACTACTCCTTAGGGATCATTTTGCTACAACATCATTCCCTTTGTTCTAAAAATGTGGGGGAAACTTATCAACGTGCCATGACAATAATCTTTCATGATTTGATTCACATAATAATGGAAGATTATGTTAGTGACTTACTAGGTAAATCCAAAACTAGAGAAGAACATCTAGAGATCCTAAAAAAAATCTTTGATCGGTTATAGCAATACAAGTTGAGGATAAATCTAAAGAAAAGTGTCTTCAAATTCATTTTAGGAAAATTATTGGGCTTCATTATATCTAAAGGGGTATAGAAGTTTATCTAGCAAAGGTGAAAGCTATTATGGATATGGCCCCACCAATTTTTTTGAAACAATTAAGGAGTCTACAAGGCAAGTTGCAATCAATTAGATGGTTCATAGCTCAACTTGTGGATAAATGTCAACCCTTTACACATATTTTTTATAGGGATATTATCTTCAAATGGAATGCAGAATGCCAATAGGGCTTTGATAAAATTAAAGAATATCTTGCTAGTCCTCCCATTTTGATGCCTCCTACACTAGGAAAACTATTGTTTTACATTTTCGTTACTTTAGTTGCACTAGGGTCACTTTTAGCATAGCATGATGACAATGGGAAGGAAACAACTATTTATTACATTCATACATTACTATGTATGAACTCAACTATACCCCTTTGAAAAAAGCTTTCCTTATAATGGTCTTTAGCTCTCAAGTGTTTTGCCACTACATGCTTATTCATTTGATCAAACAGATCTCCAAGGTAGATCCACTCAAGTATATCTTATCTAGAACATCACTTATAGGTTGCATGGATAAGTGGGTTATGTTAAGTGATTTTTACATTGAGTGCGTAGATCATAAATAAATCGAAGGGAAATATTTTAGATCAATTAGTCAATTCCCCTTTAGTGTAGGCATATCCTTAGTGGCTAAGTTTTTAGATGAATTTGTCTTCACCATTTCAAAGGTAGATACATGGACACTTTATTTTGATGGGTCTTACGTACAAAATGGAGCTAGTTCTAGTACCTTTTTTTCACCCCTCAAGGTGACTGTATCCCTAATTCATTCAGGCTATCTTTTCCATGCATAAGTAATATTTTTAATGCAAAGCTTTAATCACTGGTCTCTAAATTGTATTACAATGGAACACCACTCATCTCCATGTTTACAGGGACTCGCAACTTATAATCAAACAAGTCAATGATGAGTTCCATCTAAAGGGTGATAAGCTTCTTCTATATAAATGCATGGTGATTGACTTAAAAAAATATTTTAATCACATCTAGTTTGAATAGGTTCACAGATTGCAAAATAAGGATTATCATGCTATGGCTACCATAGACTCTCTCACAGATATTCCTCAAGATCATATAGATTTTGAGTTTTTGGTCGAGCAATTGTTGATCCTTGCATATAAAATATTCTTGATACTAAAATGGAGTGAGAAATTGTAGGTCCCCAATACCCATGGTACCTTGACTTCTACACCTATCTTCATGACAATATCCTCCCACCTGATCTAAATTGTAAACAATGCAAATCCTTCATCCACTGAGCATCTTGCTACACCATCCTCGAATAAACTCTTTATCATAGAGGATATGATGGAGATTTTCTTCAATTACTAATGAATCAAATCCAAAGTAGTGTTAGACAAGGTACATAATGGAATTTGTGGTGCCCACACTAACAGAATCGCCTTATCAAAGAAGCTTCTTTGAAATAGGTATTATTGGCCAACCATGGAGCATGATGCCTATGAATTTGTCAAGAAGTGTGAACCATGCCAACAACATGTGGATTTAATTCATGCCCTTGTGTAGGAATTTCAACTAATCACAACACCATGGCCTTTTTCATAATGGTTTCTAGACTTAATCAACAAGATATACCCTACTTCTTCTAATGGTCATACATTCATCATTACTGCAACTAAGTATTTCACTAAATGGGTGGAAGAAATTCCATTCTCCCTCATTACTAGAACCCAAATATCTAAATTTATCCTTTACCATATTCTTTGTAGATATGATATCCCATCCACCATCATCACCGAGAATGGGAAACCTTTCAAAAACTAGCATGTAAGACAACTACGTGAGAATTTTCATATCCAACTGTAGACATGGAAAATATACCAACACACTTGATCTTGATTACTAACAACATTTTGACCTATATCATCTTAACTAAATCATCACCCTTCATCCCTTAATTAAATAAATCATTGTTTATCTAATTAAGTCATTCTCTCTTGTTAATTAAATAAATCAATGTTATTAATTAACCCTCTAGTCTCTATCTAATCAAATAATCCATTTAATTAATCTTTGAAGTCATTCTATTAAATTAATTCAATTTGTATTTAATTTAATCTAACATCATCTCCCTCTTTAATTAAATAAATCAAAACCTTTATTTAATTATATCCAAATCATATTCCTCTCAAATTTTATTTAAATCAATCAAAAAATATAAATCAAATTTTAAAATTGCCTAATCTCCTATTAAATTAATCAAATCTTGATTAATTTAATCGTAATCATCTAAATCCTCTAGATTTTTCCACTTGCACATGAAAATACATTTAAATGATTTATTAAATCTCTATTTTTTTTTAACATGCCATCTTTAGGGGAATATTCCTCCAAGTTTGAAAATTTCTCCGAGTGGGTTTGTCCTTCCAGCAAAGCATTTAACCATTTTTCATGTCCTTGTGCATTGAGCCAAGTGGCATTTAATTCATTTCTTTCTCCCTCCAACAAGTCATTTCATGACTTTCAAATTCCACCTAATATCATTTATTTTGCACATTCATCAAGGTATGCTCAAGCTTCCTCCATTCACATCTTGACAAGTGGCACTTTCCCATTGGATGTTGAATGATCCCACATTGCTTCATTTTTCTCATTCCTCCATCATGTATTTCTTTAAATAAAAGGTTTTCCTTCTGATTTTGATTCCAAAACTTAGAGTAAAGTTACTATCTTCACATTTAGAGTAGTTTCATCGATTTCCATAGCATTTTACATTATCATAGCTAGGTTATTATAGATTTTATCAAGGAATCACATTGTTCTTCATCACCAAGTGGATCAACCTTCATCAAGATCATCAAACTTGCAAAGGAGTTGGGAAAGGGCCAATTTCCACATCAAATTGGCACCAATTCCCCCATGGGATTAAGAGTTTGCATGTTTAAATAGTATTTCATTAATTTTATTGTATTGTTCTTCATTTTCCTTCCTATTTTGAGCATTGTAGATGAATTTCATAGGGAATCTTAGTTCTAACTTGCATATGGATCTAATATTGTGTTTGTTTGCTATGTTTGTGTAGGTCTAGAATTGGGCTTCACATATTGGCACCAGAAGGAATGATAATCTCAAGTTCTTAACATGTTTTTTGACAAAATTTTGTGCCTTTTTGTGTTTTTTGTGTGTCTACAAGAAATTGTGCTGCTATCAGTCCAACGACACCATACAACATGGCTATCATTCTAGCGAATCCATACAATGACACTACAACCTTCATCAAGATCATAGCTAGGTTATTATAGATTTTAAAGAAATACATGATGGAGGAATCAAACTTGTAAAGGAGTTGGGAAAGGGCCAATTTCCACATCAAATTGGCACCAATTCCCCCATGGGATTAAGAGTTTGCATGTTTAAATAGTATTTCATTAATTTTATTGTATTGTTCTTCATTTTCCTTCCTATTTTGAGCATTGTAGATGAATTTCATAGGGAATCTTAGTTCTAACTTGCATATGGATCTAATATTGTGTTTGTTTGCTATGTTTGTGTAGGTCTAGAATTGGGGTTCACATATTGGCACCAGAAGGAATGATAATCTCAAGTTCTTAACATGTTTTTTGACAAAATTTTGTGCCTTTTTGTGTTTTTGTGTGTCTACAAGAAATTATGCTGCTATCAGTCCAACAACACCATACAACATGGCTATCATTCTAGCAAATCCATACAATGACACTACAAATTTTAAATTCTACCACTAGAACATTACGACCCATAAATTCAAATTTTCAAACAGCAACACTGGTCTAATTTGTTGATGCTAGGATCTTTAAATTTCAAATTGTGTTGTTGATGAAAACTCCATCATAATTGTGCTCTTTGTTATATTGCAGAGTGCCACTAACAGACCTAGTGACACTGTACAATGCCAATGACTTCCTCAAACATTGACACATATGTAGGTTGCACTGCCAAGGTGGGGTAAAAGATCAAATTTTAAGTTTTGTTTGACATGTTTTTTTTTTTTTTTATCATTTTGAGCTATTGACCTATTTTCTACCTCTATTTTTCTTGGATTAATCAGTTCTTGTAGGTGGAAGCAAGGAAGGAGCAAGGAGGAGATTGGAGTGTAACATCATTTATCCATTGTATCAAGTGTCTCTAGACAATTTTGTGGAAGCAGTTATAATTCCAAGTTTAAGGATTTTACCCCTTCAAGCTTTTAGGTCTCAATAGACTTCAATTTTGGTTTAAAATGAACAAGGAAAAAGGTTAAAAAAGAACTTTAGGAAAACTTACTAGATTTTTTTTTTAAGGTTAACAATTGAACAAGCAACTTTCATCTTTCACTTTGGTGCTTTAAAAAGAATCAAATCATTTCTTTGAGGATTTCAAATGATCATGTGCATCTTTTTCTTGTAATCACTTACCCTAAATAATACCATAAAAAAGATGTATGCGCTTCTCTCATGCCTCATAGCAAGCTTGAGAATCAAAACACTTTTTGGTGACATTAAGTTGTGTAAGTGATTGCCTACACACTTCAATTTGGATACTAAAATTGAACAAACTTGCGAGTGTGAGTGGAACAGATCGCATGTGTTCTCTCTTTGTTTCTCAACAAAGATCGATCAAACTACGAATGTGTTTGCTCACTTTTGTGTTATCTTAGAGGGCCTTCCTTGTGGTAAAAAGTAATCACCCAAGGGAATGACCCAGCCAAGAACATGCTAAAGCCAAGCCACTTCCACCTAGGATATAAGTGTGGGTACTTGAGGAAAGGAAAGTATCACGAGGATTATTTTGATGAGAAGGGAAGTGATGGTATCTTGCCACATGGATGGTCCCCCATGAACAGAATACCCACATTAAAACCTTTGTTTAGAAAAGGACAAAATACTTGATCTATTTTTTGTTGCAAGAATGGTCATTCTGAAGTCATCCCACATTTTTACGGCTCTTAGTAGAGATGAAAAGTATGCTATGGGATTTTCATGGGTATTGATGCTTGGCTGACCCAAGAAGCAAGTGCACTGTAAGGGGGAGCTTGTGTGGTCAAGCATCTAATCATTCACTAAGAGTAGGCATAGCTATATTTTATCCAAGTGGGAACTCAACAAATAATGTCTTTCATATCCATAGGGTTGTGCATGTTCATAGAAACAAAACACTTTGCTTGATCGTAAACATTGGGAAAAAAAACATTCAACATTATCATCAAATTTCAAACCTTTTAGGAAGCTAATATCTTTGAAAAAATTTAAGTGCTATTGCTTGCCCTAGGGATTCTATCCGTAGAGGTTTCTAAGCATTTGAATTTATATCTCAATTTTCTTGGTAAAGTCAACAATAGGAAATTTTTTCCTTGATTTCCTTAATTTCCACGCAATACACTTTGTGGGATGATAAGAAGTTAAGACATTGGACATTTAGTTAGAAAACCTAATCAATAATTTTTTGTGGTAAAAGGAAGTCATTAAGCAAATATAAGAATAATTGAACCCCACACATGTGTTTCAAATGATTTCACACAAAATAAAAAATCTGGAAACCAAAGTCACAAGCTCTTAATCCAAAATCTCATCAAAAGCATCTCTCAATGCTCTACGAATTTAGAAAAAGATTGCTTTTTAACTTTTATAGAAGAGCTTCAAGAAACAATCCTAATTTGTACTCATTTTATTATTGTCAAAATCTAAGACTTTTTCAACAATTTGAGCATCTTGTTTAGAGTAAAGTGTATTCTTCAAAACCAAGGTCTTCTAAACAAGAGTATTTTTTAGGTACACATAGGATCAAAGTCAACCTTCATCTATCTTTCAAACATCAATCAAAATCATCTCACCAACAAATCTTGAAAATATTGAAACCATCCTTTATGCTAGACTTTTTGGAAAATCCATGAATCAAAATCCTTGAATCAAAACATTAAAACATTTTGTTTGGCTAAGTATGTGTAGATTTATCCTTCTCCACATGCTTAGTCGAATTATCAAAAAATCATCTTGTTTAGTTAGGTGTAGGTTGATGCATCCTTCTCTCCAAACTTAGTCAAATTACCATCTTGTGAGCAAATCTATCGCATATATTTATCCTTCTCCACATGCTTAGTTGAATTATCAAAAAATCATCTTGTTTAGTTAGGTGTAGGTTGATGCATCCTTCTCTCTAGACTTAGTCAAATTACCATCTTGTGAGCAAATCTATCGCATCTATTGCATAGATAACATCTAAATTATTGGGATCTATTTTTTCATTATCCGAAATCAAAACAATCGAAAACCAAATCAAGGTCAAAATCAAAATCCAAGAATCAAAGAATATAAGAATCCAAAAAGGTCCCAAAAGTATAGCATACCCCCTCAAGATCTTCTAAGAGTTAAATCATTCATATCGTCCATCTTTCATCTCATCATCACACTTTCATCCTTAAATCATCCTAGAGATCTTCTCTTATGTGCCTAAAGTTAGATCAATCTAGAGAATTAGAGGTTCATCTCACACATTCTTGAAAATTGATCCCTATTTTATGGTGCAAACTAGATTGCAACACAAGAACATGGATTCCAACAAAGAAACATCAACTTCAAGTGACCTAAGTAAAACCAATTCTAAAATCAATCCTATTGGATCAAGCAATCCCATAACTAATATTCCTCCATCGCCACAAAATCCTCAAGATGAAGGACAAGTAGAGGATATCACCAATAATGCCTTCAAGATGACACAAGATGATATCATCAAAATGGTCCAAAATCCCAAGAATTGTAGGATTGTAAATATCATGATGAAACTCCATCCCTCACAATATATGCTTGAATTAGCAAATCAAGGGGCTAAACTCCCTTCCTATTATGATGTGAGCACCATTTTGGAACAACCTATTGGGGTCATACCTCCAATATCATCCACACTCCCTATTTAATCCACACCCCCAATTCAAAGCACCACTCAATCCATCCCAAAAATTACATCATCCATTGCTCCAACTCAACCCATTCTTAACAAAGAGAGCACATTTCTCAATGCGCTACAAACACAACCTCTTGTGAATAATCAAGATTTGGATGCAAACACTATCTTGGGGCAACCCGTCCCCCAAAATACATTACATCCATATGTCCCCCTCACCTTTCAAGATCCCAATGACCCATCATCATCATTTCACACAACACCTCAAACCTCTCTCCCTATGACCTTGCAAGGAGAAGATGGGCTATTTGGACCAAGGGGTATCTTTGACACTTCATCTCCATCATTTCCCCAAGGGAGTATGCCACTCACTTTTCCACCACTTCCACCCTTTTCGTCAACATCAACATCACTTCTTAGTTTGTGGTTACCTTTTTTTCCCCCACTCATTCAAATCAAACCCCCAATCATCAATCAAAACATTATACTAAATCCTCTTGTCTTCTTTCCATTGATATTCGTAACAATAGATGAAAACCATCCCAATAACATAAGCAACCATCACATCATCAACCATCACCCAAATACATCAAAACATGGTCTCTCAAGGACCAAGCATATCAATCACACCATCCACTACACAAATCCCAATCATCAATACAACAACGCCTCTCATCACAACAACAAACACCATTTTGAATCCACCACCACCACTGCCACCAAACTCAAACACATCAAACCAATATAGTATCACATTACAAGATACTCAACAAGCTTCCTATCGAAAGGAACTCCAACAAATCCAAAATCAGCAAGTTGCACAACTGGCCACTCAACAAGCACAAGCACAATTAGTTGTCCAACAAGCACAATAAGCCACCCAAGCTATGCAAGAAGCTCAAGTTGCTCAGGCGGCACAGGCTGCACAAGCTACTTAGGATGCACAAACCCAAGCACAAGCACAAGCACATGCACAAGCATAGTACCTTGTACAACAACAAGCATCCCAAAAATAAGCATTATTGGTACAACAACAAGAAGCTCAACAATAGGCATTATTAGTGCAACAATAGGATCAACAACAAGGATTGTTGATACAACAACAATTAGAAGCATACTTAGCACAAAAAAATGTGCAAACACCATCCACCAACACACCAACCAATCCACCCATCCTTCTAACAATTGAACCACCATAGGAAACCTTCATTCTAGCCCTTGATCCACAAGATGATGTATCAGCACAAATCAAACTACTTTCACAACAAGTGCTTGATCTTCAATTAGGGAAAGCCAAAAATCCACCAAAGAACTTGTAACCCTATCCATTCAATAGGAGAATTGTCATGAAACTGTTCCCAAAAGGGATTTGAGATCCCCAAGTTTGATAAATATCATGGACCAAGAAACACTAAAGATCATATCAAGGAATTCCAGGTGCATTACATGGATGTCACACATGAAAAAACTTTTTTGATGCTACTCTTCCCTCAGAGCTTGGTAGGAACTGCCATTGACTAGTTCTCTCATCTCTCAAGAATCAAAAAATTCCAAGAAATCATAGATGCATTTGTGCAAAACTATGCGTTCAACATAGTTATGGATGTGAGCCTAGAAGAACTATCAGCTATGGGGTATGTGCAAGATCATGTGGGCCAAAAAGTGGCAATATGATGGGTATGTGGCTAACAAATATATTTTAATCCAAAATTGATGAAACAAAAAGGGTTTTTAAAGGATATTCCCAGCTTTCCACCAATATAAATTATGCTTTACTTTGAATTTAATAAGTAATTATTATTCATTTTCTATTCAAATTATGACTAAAGTCCTAATTGATAGGCTAATTGAAAAACATTTATAGCTTTCAAACAGTATGGCAATTTTTGAATCTAAAACATGCGTCACATTCTATGCTTTGTGTACAATAGGATTAAAAAAATAAAAAAATGAATTTCATGAATTTTTGACCAAGTTAAGGTGGTTAGACATACGAGTTTTTATATTTTTTAAAAAGTTGTAATAAAAAATTCATAATTAATTATTTACTTAGAAAAAAATTACAAAAAAATATGCATCACATTGATGCATGAGTCCTCTAATTTCATCTAAAATATTATAAAAAAATATTATCATTTTATTGTGGT
Organism: Sequoia sempervirens; assembly: GCA_007258455.2. NCBI lineage: Eukaryota > Viridiplantae > Streptophyta > Pinopsida > Cupressales > Cupressaceae > Sequoia > Sequoia sempervirens. The sequence goes on from VDFB02000003.1 coordinate 507,475,123, forward strand.
TAGGGTGGTCAGATAGACAACTACTTATTTTTTCCTTGAAATTTAAGTACTACTACATTGAAATTTCAAATTTTCACCAAATAGATTTTTTTTTTTTTAAAAATATCCTAGTATTTTAGAAACTACATTCAATTTTCTATAGATTCTATTCTTAAATATTTTTGAAATAATATAGATAACTTATTCAAATTTTTACGTGAAGTTGCCTAACTCTGATTTTTCTGAATTTTTTGCCACTTAAGGGCTTGTTTTTTCCATGAGGATCCTACACATACCCTATGAAACAATCCAAAGGAGAAACCTTTTCTTCATTCTTGTAACACTAGCGATCAAAATCCAGTGGAAGTAAATGGGCGATTCCTAAGGAATAGAAAGTGTACACCATCATCACAAACCTTGACAGACTCTTGTCCTTCCATCTCAAGATGCAATGCATCACAACCTATGATTAGTTGATCCTCAAGGTGATCAATATCAAATGATCCCTCATATCACAAGGGGGAGCTCCTTATCAAGAAATCCACCCATCCACTAGCTATAATAACAAACCTCGCACATGGGAAAAAAATAGAAATATTACCAATAATGGTGTAGTTGATGCCAAAGTTGTCATTAGTGCACCTTGACAAAACACACTAGCACCCCAACAAAAACCCCTACACAACAATTAGAATAATAAAAAAACTAACACTATGACTCAGCAGCTATATAATCAAATAGTCAACAATGTGAATGATAAAAGGGGGCTACCCCAACAAAACAAAAACTCCCCCAAGTGAAAGTACACAACCCTTGGGGAATTGGCTGAATCTATCATGAAGAGACTGGTGGACAAAAAACTCATCACAATCCTCACCTATGATAACTATCAAGAGCCCTTGGTAAAACCACTCTGGTACAATGAAAATCACCTTTGTGATTTCCACAAAAATCAAGGGACACACAACTGCCAGTTGAATGAGGTTGAAAAACATGATCCAAGACCTCATTGATGACAAAATCATAAATGTGGAACAACTAGCAGGGAATCAAAATCCCAATATTTACATGAATCTAATGCCCAACCACAATAAGGGAAATAATAACAATGATAAATGAAAGGGTACCTTCAAAAATGTGAATCATGCGTATGACCATGTCATTGCATCCCTAGATGAGTATTGCACTATTATCACCATCAAAGGAGCCCAATGTTATTGTGGGGTCACCACAAGAGGCAAAAAAACACCATTGCAAGGTCATCTTAGCCTCCTAGAGCACCCACTTCCAAACCATGGTCTATTCCTAGTGGCTATAATGTCCTCAGCCAATTAAAAAGAACCCCAACACAAATCTCCATCATGGAATTGTTGAAAATCTCACTGATTGACAAAAATATCCTTGAAGAAGCCTTGGCCTCATCTTTCATCCCTACTAATCTTGATGTGGATCAATTACAAGCTATGGTTGTACACCTCACTACACCTCACCTTTTGAAATTTTTAGAACAAGATCTCCCAACATAGCCATCTCACAATCGTGCTCTTCATCTTGAGGCTTACATCCATAAAAACAAGGTCAAAGGGGTCCTAGTAGATGGAGGTGCAGGTTTGAACATATGCACCTTAAATTAATAAAAAGATTGGGCTTCTCCAAAGATGCTATTGAAAAAGGAAAAGGCATAACCATCAGAGCCTATGATGATCAAGAAAGAGTGTCTTAGGGAATAATCCAACTCCCTATTCAAGTAGGACGGGCTATCATGGAAACAACTTGTCAAGTTCTCAACTTGGAATTGCCTTACAATATCCTCATAGGGCATCCTTGGATTCTATTGAGATTATGGATTCACAATCGTTGAAGCTCTGGAATCTTCAATAGAGGAATCTTTCCAGGAAAGATAATCAACCACACAGAAAGTGTTCAAACTTAGGCATGCACAATGGAGATTGTATGTTGATCTACATTATGAGATTGGATTGATTACCAATGTACAAGTTGCCCTAAATATATAGGCAAGAGAGAAAACCTAAGATGCATGAGATGTTTCCATGTGTCATGATCTAACATGTGACAACATGTGAACCCTATCTAGAAAATTATTAAATGTTGAGATAAGTTCTAGAAAGACAACTCATCTTCTAGAAGGAATCTTATCCCTACAAACATGGAAGGGGAAATAACCCCATTATTAAATGATTTATTAAAAATCTAACCTAGGACTAAATGATGCATTACCTAAGTTAACTTATGCTAGTGTAATAATTAATTAATTACACTAACACCCCCTCATAAGTCCAACTTAGGGAGGAAAAATGAAATGATTATGTAGAGATGATCAATGATGGGTCTTGGCTATGAGGCCATGTTAGGTACCCATTTACATGAAGATGCAGAAAATATCCCACAACCATAGAAAGGGAAAAACCCAGTTGGAACAAGACCCCTCTCTAAAAAGGAGATGAAAAAGTAAAAAAAATGTGAGATAGGATGGGAAGAATGGAGGACTCCCAAATACCCCGCAAGTACACCATCCATCACATGGATATAATACATTCACCCCCCCTTAGGGAGGAAATAGAGAGACTATATAGCCCCCCCCAAAAGATGTCATCACCTCCAAAAATGGTAAGTCTCTGAAGACTGAACAAGATCCAATGTCGGCAAACAACTTGTCTCTTGTTTGGAAGAAGCAAAACCAAGTGCAAGTGTAAAGATGCTTCCCATTCTAGATAGGAATTGAAGGAAGGATGAAGGTGGATGATGATGTCTCTGAACTCTGCATATGTGTCTCCTTTCCTGATGATGAAGATGCCATAGTCCCAAAAAATGAAGAGGGTGACAAACCAAGACGATGCAGAAAATGATGTTGAACAATATCCAAAGATGATGATGTGATCAAATGAATATGATGGAGACTTGATAACCCTCCTAAATGAAGTGTCCTCAAAACTACTGAAAGAAATATGAAGCAAATCCAATGGTAGATGCTAGAGAAACCTCAAATCTTGAATGGAATGACAAGGAAGAAGTCTCATATATGAAATATCTAAATAAAGGAGTGATATTCCCTCAAGAATGTCCTCCAAACCTATAGAAGTAGCCAAGACAGTGATACCTGAAACAAAGCCATCCAATGATGTCAAGTTTGGAAAAATGAATGATGATGGTGGAAGCCTCAATCAATGATTTTGGACAAGGAATCACTAAATGTGAAGGGATATTATCTGGCTTTGATGTAGAAGAAGCACCAAAAGGAACCTTGTCAACCTCTTTGGAAGATTCAAGGCAATCAACTTCCTGCACAATAATAGCATCATGGGGTACCTGATTTGAAGAATGACATTCTGAATCATGACCATTAGGGAATGGTGGAGTGTTAGAATCTCCATAGATATCATAAAGCTTAGTCCAAAGGATATGAGAACTATCACAATGATCAATAGATCTCAAAACATCACAATCAACTTGCATAGAAATGATCTCCAAGACAGTGTACCTTCCGCAACTTCAAGAAAATTCATGAATACCTTCACTTGGATGAGGAACTATACCAAATAGATGTGGCAATAGATCAAGTGATTGGAGATGGTCGACAATCCCATCCTGCCATTGTTAATAGTTTCCCTTGTGCAACATAGTCAAAGAAGGAGTATATGTAAGCCCCATAATGCAATTTCTCCAAAAAAAAAGACACTTACCTTCAATAGAAAATAAAGACTTCCAAAGGTGATGTACAACTGAAGTGATTCTACCCAAATCAAAAATTCTTTTCCCAAGCTTTAGAATGTCCAGGTTATCAAAAAAATGCACCAAACTAAAAAATCACATGCAAGAATACTTGGAGCTAGAACTAATTAAGGGGTCTAGATTGATGAAAAAAACTCTGAATCACCTTCCTAATTCCACTGGAATCACTGAAATCTAACAATCTGATGGGAAGATATGAGCTTTTATGTCTAAAGTGGATGTTTGATTTAAATTGACTGTAGAAATTTTGATAAGAACTTTTTGTAGAACTGATGTCACCACTAGAAAGTAGATGAAATTCTCTTTCTGATGGTATCTCGTTTGCTAAATTTTGACACTATGGGTGAAAGTTATGATAAAACAAAAAAATTCCTCTAAGAGGCACTCTACAAGCTAATAAGGTGCAAAAAAAAAGCATCTGGGTGCTAGCACTTGGTGTTCAATATGACCAATCAATATTGAATGGAAAAAATACCGCTCCTTATAGCGAACTCCATAGTTATTGATGTGACTAAGTGAAAAGGGAGTCTGCCTGGTGGTGATGGGGCCAACAAGGTTGACTGACCAAAATCAGTGGTTGGAGACTTGGATGAAGTTGGTGGGTGGATCGACAATAAAGCCAGTGAAGAAGGACGGGGGGCTTAGTCAATGTCGGTCAAAAAATCTTGGCAAGCGAAGGATGTCTAGTGGTCATTGGCAGAGAGCAAGGTGTCAGTAGGAGTAGAGAGCATGGGTTGGTGTGAGGATGAGGGACACCACTAGTGATGTGATGGTGGGGCCCTACAACTGGCCAACTAGGGGTACCTTCCCCACAGAGAACTAAATGCAACCGACATAGTATAATCTACATACACATACAAATAAACTGATCCCCAAAAACAATATTTATATTGAATATTGCTTGTAAAGAAATTCAAAAAAAAAGGAGCGTCGATTAGGTATCTGCATATATATTGATGCCAACCATGAATAATAAAGCTCGATGATATAAAAAAAAATCAAACTCTTGATAATGTCGATGGAGATTAAAAAACCAGTCACCCAATAAAATTGAATTTGATATACTATAGTCTATTGACTAAAAATGTAAACCACATATGCCGACTGGGAATTAAATTGCAGTAAACCTGAATTTTTTTTAGAGAACTATAGAAAACCCAAAAAAATTAAAAAATCCAAACAATAAAGAAGATAAAGCATGAATTTTTTTTTGAGAAAAAGTGCCTATGAATAAAAAAAAATTCCTTAGAGGACAACTTACCAGGGTGGATGTTTTTACTTCAAATTTTTATGGATCATACTAGTTGATTTTGCAAACCCAAATACCTTTGATGGCTCCTAGGTTGATGTATCCAATTTTGATGAAGGGACATGCAATCGTAATGTTTTGAGGCCTTCTAAAGACAATGGTGAGGTTGGATTTGACTCTATCTACTTTAGAAATCAGCTTGCCCCCTAGGTGGAGACAAGCAGCCTTCAATGGAAACCTTCAAGCCTACAAGAATCTTGCACACCAACTTTCTTGATTGAGTGTTGACATTTCACTAGACAAGCTTTGATACCATGTTGAGATTATGGATGCATAGTCCCTAAAGTTTCAAAATCTTCAATGGAGGACCCTTGCTAGGAAAGATAATCAACCACACAAAAGTGTTCAAACTTAAGCATGCACAATGGAGATTCTATATAGATCTACATTATGAGATTGGATTGATTACAAATGTACAAGTTGTCCTAAATATATAGGCAAGAGAGAAAAACTAATATGCATGAGATGTTTCAATGTGTCATGATCTAACATATGACAACATGAGAACCCTATCTAGAAAATTATTAAATGTTGAGATAAGTTCTAGAAGGACAATTCATCTTCTAGAAGAAATCTTATCCCTACAAACATGGAAGGGGAAATAACCCCATTATTAAATGATTTATTAAAAATATAACCTAGGACTAAATAATGCATGACCTAAGTTAATTTATGCTAGTGTAATAATTAATTAATTATATTAATAGATTCATGGGACGTAGGCTGTAGCTTCCACCTTCCACTAGTGTAAAAGTTTCCATATGAAGGTCAAGAGGTCACTGTCCATGGGGATCCTCAACACTTTTACTATTGAAAAAATTTGGAAGCAAAATATTACAAAATCCCCCAAGTACCTTAGAATGATGAGGGGCCCTCAACTTCATACATTGATCCAGCTACTCTCACCTCCACTTCTGTGATAGAGACACCCGCCATCCCCACCATCTCCGATATCAAGGTCATTATCTAGGACAATGGGTGTGGAGACTATAAAATTCTAAAAAATGATTGTGTGGTAGGAGAGTTACCACAATCTCCCAGGTCATGAGAATGACCACAGTCAAATGATGCTTCCTCATCCCAAACCTTCACAATAAGCTCCTCCAACTTAAGAAGTTGGGGAGACCTAAGTTGGGAAATAATATAAGAGTGCCCATCCAATCTCCTGTACCAAGACAATAGACCAAAAAATGACCTACCTATGGATGATAGCAGTAAAGGCTTACAAATGATGCTTGCCATGGGCTATGATAGAAACAAAAATCTTGGAAAAAATAACAACAAACTTCTAGTACCCCTCATGCCAGAGACACGTATGAGAAATCTTGGTCTCAGATATACACCATCTGAAGGTGACCATACTTGGAAAAGGTACCTCAGTTAAGAAGGTAAAAACTCCTCAGCAATCTACATCTACCCTTCAATTACCTGTATCCACAAGTTTTCCTTTAGACAACTCTACCTTTGACATAACTGATGTGTGTAGTAGTGGTGAGGACCACATAATTTATTTTCTATGGTTTTCAAAGACACCTCCCTTCTCATGATTAGTACCTTGTCCTTTGAGACCAACGACCATCAAACCCATGAAATCAACCTAGTCTACCCCTAGCTCATCGATTACAACCAATAAGGACTGCCAATTTTGGATACTTTTGAAAATGATGAGGCACTCTTAGAATTCATGGGACTCTTGGACACAGTGCCACATGGAGATCATAAGTATGGATTTGATATCATTCTAGACACCAGCTTACTATAGGGAGACAATTGAATCCTTTAGTCATAAAAGCAAAAATTTGAGAATAATCTGAAGGTCTTTGAGTGAAAACCACATTGTGGCACTTTTTGGCCCAAAAATAGTAAAAATGAAGGATGTATGCAATGGTGAAAACCTCTCTAAGGCACCTGAGGATGAATGATTCAATCTTCGTCTCAGTGCTCTACATCAGGAAAAGTTAACGGTTCTAGCCAAGAACTGTAACCCAGTCAACTTGGGAATAAAGGAAACTCCGCATATCACATTTTATGTTGAATCATTGATGTCAAAAGAATAGGAGTTCCTAGTTGTTTCCTTAAGGGAGAGAAAACTCAACTTTTCATGGAGCTATGTCAACACGCTCGGGCTTGATCTGGAGGTTGTGGTCCACCATCTAGCAGTTTACCTCAAAGCAAAGCTTATCAGAAAAAAGCTTAGAAAAATGCATCCCCAAATAGCCTTGTTGGTTAAAATGGAATTAAATAAGTTACTTGATGCAAGGTTCATAAGAACAATCAACTATCTACAATAGGTATCAAATATGGTACATGTTTCAAAGCCCAATAGGGGCATCCATATATGCATAGATTTTAGAGACCTCAACAAGGAATGTCTGAAAGATGACTTCCTGCTTCCTAGCATTGATATGATTGTAGATATGACCATGGAAAATGAGATGCTTTCACTAATGGATGAATTCTTTGAGTATAACCAAATCATGATAGCTAAAGAAGACCAACACAAAATAGATTTTACTTGTCCATGGGGGACATATTGTTGGAGCATGATGTTGTTTGGCCTAAATAATGCTAGAGCAATATATTAGAGGGCCACAACCTTAATCTTTCATGACATGATCCATAAGACTATGGAGGATTATGTCAACAACATGGGTATGTGCAAGATCATCATGGAAAAAATAGGCCCTTGAGTGGCAAAAAATTTAGAAAAATCAGAGTTAGGAAACTTGACATAAAAATTTGAATAAGTTACCTATACTATTTCCAAAATGTATAAGAATAGAATCTATAGAAAATTGAATGTAGTTTCTAAAATACTAGGTATGTTTGGAAAAAATATATATTTGGTGAAAATTTGAAATTTCAATACAATGGTACTTAAATTTTAGGAAAAAAATAAGAAGTAGGTGTCTGTCTAACCACCCTAATTAACCACAATAAAATGATAATTATTTTTTATAATATTTTCTATATAAGTAGAGGACTCATGCCCCAATGTGATGCATATTTTTTTGTAATTTTTTTCCAAGTAAATAGTTAATTATGAATTTTTTATTATAACTTTTTAAAAATATAAAAACTTGTATGTCTAACCACCTTAACCTGGTCAAAACCTAATGAAATTCAATTTTTATTTTTTTAATCCTATAGTATACGAAGCATAGAATGTGACTCATATTTTGGATTTAAAAAATATGATAACATTTGAAAGCTATAGATATTTTTTAATCATCCTATCAATCAATACTTTAGTCATAATTTGAATAGAAAATGAATAATAATTACTTATTAAATTCAAAGTAAAGCCTAATTTAAATTGGTGGAAATTTGAGAATCTCCTTTTAAAACCCTTTTCGTTTCATCAATTTTGGGTAAAAAATTAGTTGTCAGCCACATACCCATCATATTGCCACTTGTTGGCCCATCATGATCCTACACATACCCACATATTGGCAAAATCTAGAAAGAGGCAGGACCATATAGCAACATTAAGTGCCATTTTTGAAAGACTTGAGGAATACAAGGTCTACCTTAATCCAAAGAAGTGTGTGTTTGACATACAATCAGGGAAGCTATTGGGATACATCATGTCCATGAGAGGGATTGAAATAGATCCCACTAAATTAAAGGAAATCCTCGAGATGGAGGCACCTAAGACATTGAAATAGTTGAGAGGCCTGCAAGGAAGGCTCTAGTCCATCCATCAGTTCATAGCTCAACTAGTAGATAAGTCAATCATATTCCCACCTACTTCACAAGGGGGTAGCATAAAAATGGGACCACAAGTGCAATCAGACCTTTAACAAGATCAAAAAGTATTTTCTCACACCTCCAGTGCTTATGCCACCAATCCCAGGAAAGCTACTAATCCTCTACATATTAGCAATAGTAGCAGCTCTAGGTGCTCTCCTAGCTCAGCATGATGAAAAGAAAATAGAGAGGGCTATCTACTACATCAGTTGAACCATGGTAGGGCATGAGTTAAATTATTCCTTCATCAAACAATCTTGTCTAGCAATGGTGTTTGCCTCATAGAAGTTCACACACTACATGTTAACACACAAAATCAAAGTCATTGCCAAGATTGACCCACTCAATTACCTACTTTCTAAATAAATCCTGATAGGATGGAAAGCCAAGTGGGTCATGATCCTATTGAAATATGACATTGAGTACATGGAATGTAAGGCCATCAAAGGGTAAGCTATTGGAAACCAACTAGCATAAGCACCAATGTATTCATAGAATCTACTAATTTTAGAGTTCCCTAATGAATTCATCTTCAACTTGAGCATAGCAGACCACTGGAAGTTGTACTTTGATGTTTCCTACACATAGTATGGATCAAGAGATGGGGTCTTTTTCATCACTCCATAGGGAGACTACATACCAAGATCCTACAAATTGGCATTTTCCCACACAAACAATAACAAAAAATATGAGGCTCTAACCATAGGAATTAGAATAACAGTGTAGTGGCATATCATGGCTCTCAAGGTATATGGAGATTCACAACTCATAATTAATCAAGTGAATGATAAGTATCAAACTAAGGATGGCAAGCTAACTCCATACAAGAAATTGGTGGAAAGTCTTAAGGAGTCCTTCATTGAGATCACATTTGTGTAGATACCTTGAGAAAACAATAGAGCGATAGATGCCATGGTGACAATTGGATCTCTATTAGATATCCCTCACATTGTCCCAAAGCATGAATTATTGGTAGAGCATCTTCTCATGCCTGCATTTTAGATACCGAATTCTAAATTTGTGTGTGAAATCATTGATCCCGGTGATCCCTGGTACCATGATATATACACTTATTTAAGAATAGGAGTCCTCCCAACTAGCATAACCTCAAACCTTAAGAAAAAATTTGTGAAGAAAGCATCTCATTTCATCATCCTAGGAGATACTCTTTACCAAAGAAGCATTGAGAGAACACTATTACGTTGCTTAAATGTTGAGGAGGCATTGACCACCTTAACCAAGGTACAAAATGACATATGCAGTTCACAATCAAATGGTATGACCTTGGCCAAGAATTTGTTGAGGATAGGGTATTATTGGCCTACTATGGAAAGAGAAGCACATGACTATGTCAGAAGGTGTCTACAATGTTAGGAGCATGGGGACCTCATCCATGCACCAGCTCAAGAGCTCCATCCTATTGTCACACCATGGCCCTTTTCACAGTGGGGCTTGATCTCATTGGAAAAATCATCCCCACCTCATCCAATGCCCACAAGTTAATCATTACTACGACTAAGTACTTCACAAAATTGGTGGAAGCCATTCCCATGACTTACATTACTAGAAAACAGATATCAAAGCTCATCCTAAACTATTTAATATGCTGCTATGGTGTCCTACAAGCCATTATCTCAGATAATGGGACACCATTCAAAAATTAGGATGTCTATGACCTATGCTACAAATTCAAAATCCAACATTTCTTTTCCACCCTATATTATCCCCAAGGAAATGACCAAGCTGAGGGTACAAACAAGACCATAATAAAAATCATAAAAGGATGGTCAATGAAGCTAGTTGTGATTGAAACTTGCAATTAAATCCTACCCTTTGGGCCTATTGAACTAGTATCTAAACACCAACAGGTGCCACCCCCTTTTCCTAGTCTATAGATCAAAAGCCATATTACCCATTGAGATCGATCTCCCATCATTCATAATATCACTACAAAATCTCATCATGGATGAGGAATATTAGGTGTCAAGGTTAAACAAGCTGGAATTGCTAGATGAATGGTGAATGGAAGCCTTAAACAACTTGTAGGTGTATCAGAATTGAGTCAAGCAGAGCTATAGCAAGAAGATCAGGAGTCATACATTCCAGGTAGGAGAACTTGTGCTCAAGGAGAACCAAAAGAACATTCTAAATCTAGACAAGAAAGGAAAATTCAAGCCCAACTAGTTGGGACCATTTTTCATCACAACAAGTTACAAGTTAGGGGCATATTGGTTGTCAACACCCGAAGGGGAATCTCTACAAAAGCCCATGAACAACTCCCATCTCAAAAAAATTTATGCCTAAATATTTCAATGTATAAAGCCAAAATACAAAAAAATCTAAAAATGTCATAAAAAATGTCACCTTGATGAAAACTTAGCAAATAGGAATCTTGGTGACAAAAAAAAATAAAAAATAAAAAAAAGGATTAAAAACAGTAAAGAGAAAAAATTGTCCTCTAGTGAAAACCACTATAGTGGCACTTTAGGCAAGTACCTCAGTGAAAACCTGATAAACAAGAACCTTGTGTAAGTAAGCACTTTCCATGTACCAAGATCTCCATGGCTTGTTTTGCATCATTCATCCATTTCATTGTATATCTCCATCCATCACCCATCCACATTTGTATCATAGCTTGGTCCTGTGTTCATATCATGATCCCTCCTAGTACTACTCGGCCCATTCTCAAGGTCAATTTGACCTACCTTTATTGGGGTAGTCAATTGCTTCACACTGGGGGCATGATCTCATTAGATCAGATTCACGTATGTTCTTGAGGTCCCTGAAATCAAAAAATTCAAAAACATTTGAATAAAATTAGAAAATCAAAAACTTCAGAAAATCAAAAAAGCCAAAAACATTCAAAACATATCAAAATCCAAAAAATAGGTAAAAAATGTTAGCCAAAAAGTCAAAAAAAGAGTTGTCTTATTAAACTACGTCATCTTTGACCTTTTGAATGTAGGAAAGGTTGATCCTTGATCATCCCCTAAGACACTTAGGCCGGTCCTTTAGGAGTCTGTCATAATAAACTAGCAATCCATTTGTTCATATCTCATCAAATAATGAAGTTTTTGTTAATCAAACTATGTGGTCTCTATGTGTATAATGTAGGAAAGGCTAATTTGTTGATCATCCCCTGAGGCCCCTAGGATAGGTCTTTAGGTTAGTCTCTTGGTCAAAATCTAGGAAAATCCCAAAACATTTGAAAATATGAAAATCAAAACATTTGTAAAATCTTGAAAATACCAAAAAATAGCCTCAAAAAATTTCAAAAATGTGAAAAATACATCCAAATATTTCAAAAATTCCATCCATATCATCTTGCTTTGACCCACAATAAGCATCACTCATAATAAATCAATCGTTATCCTCAACCTTTGGTGAAATAGTCAAAAACATGTCTAGTAGGTCAAAAGTGAAAACTCAATCATCAAGGTCTCGAGTCTAGGTCAGTAAGCAAACAAGTTGGTCAACTCTTTGTGTCAATATTCTATCATACAATCAGTCCCAAATCAATCATTTTTTATCATCATGTCCTAGGATGCATCCTTCCTACAATGGACATCAACATCAAGCATCACCGTAGTGTAGTCTTGGCTAGTGGTATGAAGAAGATTAGCTTGTTTATTTACTTTATCTTTGTCTTTTGACTTATCTCATTGCACTCATTTTGATGACCTCTTGATGATGTCCCAAAAATGGGGACTTAGAGAGAAAGAAATGTGGAAATGATAATTAACTTTTTATCTGTTATGCTTGTTGGATATTCTTGTAATATAACCTTGGTCATGTGTGCTTTGTTTAGGTGTAGGAAAGGTGTTTTAGATATCTTGTTGACCACATAGGAAGGCTTTCCTTTCTATGTTTTGGTCCAAGATGTTTGGAATATCTTAACTACATTTTGAACAAGTTTTTGTATGCCAAGTGTGAACAAAGATACTCCTATCTTGTCAGGTCAAAGTCCATCACATTAGGTGCAACACCTTCCTAATTCTTTATACCTTGATGCATCACATCTATGTGTGTTATCAAACATAAGGTAAATGGCCATTCTAAAATCCCAACTCCTTGGTAAGTGAATCATCATCATCATCATCATCATCTCTTGACTTGTTGGAGTCTCTTATTTGCCTCTATCTTCTTTTAGCGCTAATATGGTACCATGACAGTTAATCATAAATCATTATCACTATTGCATCCATTCTGCATCCATAAACCTTTAGCATAATGCATATCATATCATATCAAAAGCATCGTTAATGTCACATACATTGTACTTCCATCATTGCATAATAAACCATACATGTGCATTCATTACATAAGCATAAAAGAGACCATCTCATATCAAATACCTCATCAAGGCATCAATTGCATAATCATATGGGCATATCATGCACATCATATGCATAGGCATTATTAACATCCATCACACCATATGCATACATATCATCCATTTGAATTATCATAACATGAGCGTAATAACATAAACACCATCATTAAACACACATTACATCATCATCATTTCATACACATCATTAGATGCATCATTGCAACATATCATGTGCATCATCATAACATCCATAAATACATCATCATATCATACATTTGAAAGATAATAAAAATGGAAAGATTGTATCTCATACATTTTATCATCATCCTTTTAAATGCATAATATAGATTTTTTAGTCTAAGAATTCACATATTGTACCATTTGCATACATCATCATCAAAAGAGTACATAGAAAAGATACTGAAAAAGAAATGCACCCATAAAAGCATCATCATCACATAGCATCATATAGAATCACATCACATCACATAAGATAGAATAATTGCATCACATATAAACCATCACATATAGAAAGTAAAATCCATCCATAATGCATAAAATAGAATAGGACATATCACATCATAGTAGATCAAATCATCTCATCTCTTATATATCCTCAAAATAATATTGTCATGGTACAAAATCCAAATCAAGTGTGTATCAAATACATAAAGTACAAATTCCCATGAGGCTATCAAAAATGAGCCCATAGGCCGTAAGGGAATCATATCTCTGATAAAAAAAAATAGGCTAACCCTACTAGCTACCCTCACCCTTGCCAGGCTACCTCTCTTGTGATACTCAAGGGGTCTGTAACCTATCTACTGAGAAAATTCTGGGACCCTGGAGGCTTAGGGCACAACTTGATGATAATAGAATCTATAATAATCGACCTCTTGGACCACCTCCCTATATGCACATAATTAAATTAAATTCTGGGAGGATGAGGTGGACATGCTCTTGAGCTGTTGTTTGTGGTCCATCTCCTATGTTGCCCTAACCTCTGCAACCTATCTCTACTAGACAACCTAATCTCTCTCTAGCTAGAACTGGTCCCTCTCTGCTATCAAAGCAACAACTTGATCCTACAACTCTTGTAACAAGGCATCTCTCTGATTAGGTGGAGGTGGCGATGGGGGTCCCTGATCCCTTTGGGGCAGCTAATCTGCTTGTCTGTCCTATCTACCCTAGTCCTAGTCTTGGTCCTACCACCCCTAGTACTAATCCTATCTTAGGGTATCCTGTCATGGCTGATCTTATGGCCCTCTATCCTGATTTGGCTGCTAGTCTGGCCTACCTCTACCCTCACCCCATCTTTGTCTCTATCCCCTTGGGATTCCTGGCCCTTACCTTGTCCTACCCCTCTGTCTCTAGCTCTATGTTGTGTTGATGGTGTCCTTGGCACTATCAACTAAAGAGGTGGCCTAAACCAGTCTCTATAGGCCTGAGTAGTCCTTGCATTGGCCTAACCTTGATCATATGGCCACAACCTGGCCACCGGCTATTAGAAAGAATCAATGACCTCCTATGCTAGAATGTATCAGCCCCACAAAGACTCTCACATAGTATGTGCAAATATCGTGAGGTACTGGTCATTGGGTCTATCCTAAGGCTCAAACTATCTTTGTACTCGACCAGGAAAGTATCACTCAATCATAGTGTGCTCATGGCCCTACAACAATAGGTCCTATTGAGTGAAAAAATAGTTGCTAGGTGTCATCATACCATGTGGCTCATCCAAGATATGGCTGCCATGTGAATAATCGCATATCATCCAAAACTCTCCTCTAATGAGGAATCCCATGCTGTCCCATGTGTGTAAATGAAACACCTCCCTTGTACCTCCAAACAAATGGATCGTTTGGCTCCATATCAATAGCTACAACTCTTAGATGGAGCATAGGGATTTGTTCCCAAGCCCAAATATGGAGAAGTGTAACACCAACCCCAATGGCTCTGCCCTTGCAGTATGTGAACTCATGCAAATTTTGATATAATGAGGCCAACAATACTGGCCCCCACACAAAGTATACTTGTCATTGGACCATCTCCTCCCAAGCAAGCACCCATCTAGGATTGAAGTATCAGCCTCGCTGATTTGGTGCAATGAGACCGAATATGATGGCTGCTATGACTAACCAAAAAGAAGACACAATGATCCTATTGTGCTCTAGTTCAATCTGGCCCTCTAAAAAAACAATCTTGTCAATGCCCATCACATCATAGCATACATCCCTCCCAACATCCATATCATAGATAATGCACTCTCCATGGATGGGTAGTCTAAGTATCCACCACACGTCCTCTAGTGTGATTGTGGCCTTGCCTATCAGAAAGTAGGAGGATGTCTCATTGTTCCATCGCTCTAAGAGTGTTGTCATCATACCCAAATGAGTCCTCACTGGTAGTGCATATGCAATGTACCCAAGGAAAATCACCCCCAAGTGCTCCTATAGTCGCTCGTGCATGATAAATAATTTGTTGAGTATGGAGGATCTGTGCTTGCATGAATGAAGAATCTCTACCTCCCGCATCAGGAAAGTCACCACATTAAGTTTCATAAAAAATCATGATCCTGATTTTCCCTGACATGCCTGAAGGAACATATGTGTCACTATTTTCAAGTGCTGTGTAGTTTGAAAGTTCCAAACTGCATCGCTAGGAGTCCAAAACTCTCAAAATCTGCCACTATAGCACAATTTGAAGTGTGAGACAATTTAATGCTAAACCCTAATTTTCAAAGTGGTCCACTATTGCATAGTTCTCACATGCGATCCAATTTGGATTTTGAACCCTAACTACAAACTGAGACATGACATTTCTATTCATGACTACAACACAGTTTGAGGCCACATGACACTGAAATAAAGTTTCAAGTGGCGCTATATTGGACCACTGGTAAAAACATAACCTCCAAAGCAAATAAATGTACACAAAAATTGAAAAATGAAGTCAGGTTAAGCTGAATCACTAGTGATCTAGTGCTAGGTAGCCTCTGGTGCATTCATACTCGATCTAAAATGTGTTGTGGAAGTGGTTGTTGCACCATGTCTCAAAAGGGTCAGAGCTCAAAATCACAGAATCTTAAATGGTTGTGTGCAAATGAACTAGAAGTGGCCCCTCGAGGCCTAATTAAGCTTGAAAAGTAGGGTTTTTTGACCCTCTTTAGCCATCTAGCTAGGGTATTAGACCCCCAATCCATTTTTTTCCCAATCGAGAGTCATTGCGCATCATTTTGTCACATTTTTTCATGTTTTTGGAATTCTGGAGCCTTTCTAGACCCATCGGGAACCTTGTCCTCTTTTTTTCATGAGATCACCCAAAAATCAAAATTTTCATTCAATCTCTTGAGGGGGCAGTATATCAGTATATTTCTTCTCGTTAGAGCAATAGTGGGGCAATTTTGAAAATTAGAAATTTTTTGAATTTTGATCAAGATAGTTTATTCTTTGAACCAACACAGCAAGTACTTTGCTTCAAAGAGGGGTAAAATGTAGACATGGAAAATATATAGACACACTTGATCATGATCCTTAACACCTTTTTTACCTAAATCATCTTCTTAGCTAAATCATCACC
Organism: Sequoia sempervirens; assembly: GCA_007258455.2. Lineage (NCBI taxonomy): Eukaryota > Viridiplantae > Streptophyta > Pinopsida > Cupressales > Cupressaceae > Sequoia > Sequoia sempervirens. The sequence continues at coordinate 507,491,823 of VDFB02000003.1, forward strand.
CTTTGTCCCTTAATTAAATAAATCATTTTTTATCTAATTAAGTCATTCTCTCTTGTTAATTAAATAAATAAATATTATTTAATTAACCCTATAGTCTCTATTTAATGAAATAATCCATTTAATTAATCTTTGAAGTCATTCTATTAAATTAAATCAATCTGTATTTAATTTAATCTAACATCATCTTCTTCTTTAATTAAATAAATAAAAACCTTTATTTAATTAAATCTAAATCATATTCCTCTCAACTTTGATTTAAATCAATCCAAAAATATAAATCAAATTGTCAAATCACCTAATCTCCTATTAAATTAATCAAATCTTGATTAATTTAATCCTAATCATCTAAATCCTCTAGATTTTTCCACTTGCACATGAAATACATTTAAATGATTTATTAAATCTCTATTTTCTTTGAACATGGCATCTTTAGGGGAATATTCCTCCACGTTTGAAAATTTCTCCAAGTGGGTTTGTCCTTCCAACAAAGAATTTAACCCTCTTTCATGTCCTTGTGCATTGAGCCAAGTGGCATTTAATTCATTCCTTTCTCCCTCCAACAAGTTATTTAATGACTTTCAAATTCCACCTAATATCATTTATTGTCCACATTCATCAAAATGTGCTCAAGCTTCCTCCATTCACATCTTGACAAGTAGCACTTGCCCATTGGATGTTGAATGATCCCACATTGCTTCATTTTGCTCATTCCTCCATCTTGTCTTTCTTTAAATAGAAGGTTTTCCTTCTCATTTTGAATCCACAACTTAGAGAAAAGTTCCTATCTTCACATTTAGAGCATTTTCATCCATTTCCATAGAATTTTCCATTATCATAGCCAGGTTATTACATATTTTATCAATGAATCACATTGTTCTTCATCACCAAGTGGATCAACCTTCATCAACAGCATCAAACTTGCAAAGGAGTTGGGAAAGGCTCAATTTCCACATCAAATTGGAAAAAATTTCACCATGGGATTGATATTTTGCATGGTTAAATAGGATTTCATTACTTTTCTTGTATTGTTCTTCATTTTCCTTCCTATTTTGAACATTGTAGATGAATTTCATGAGGAATCTTAGTTCTAACTAGCATATGGATCTGATATTGTGTTTGTTTGCTATGTTTGTGTAGGTCTAGGATTGGAGTTCACACCAACATCGATGGTTCATGCCATATTACCCCCAAGGTAATGGCTAGGTTGAAGAAACCAAAAAAATAATAATAAAAATCCTAAAGAAATTTGTCAAAAATACTAGTTGATATTGGCACCTTCACCTCAATCCCACCCTTTGGGCCTATTGCACATCCATTAGTAACCCCCACTGGCATTATACCATACTCACTTATATATGGCACTAATTTAATCCTACTGATTGAAGTCAAACACCCCTCACTTTTTATCTCTTTGAAGAACCTAATTAATGATGAGGCGTATCGAGTTGCGCATCTAAGTTAGTTGGAGCTTCTTGACAAGAAATGTCTTAACACTTATGATCTCTTGCACTTATCAACATCAACTCAAAAGAAGCTATAATAAGAAGGTCTGACCCCATTAGTTCCATATTAGTAATCTTGTACTCAAAGAAAATTAGCATACCCAACAAGATAGAGAAAAGAATGGAAAGTTTGAAGCTAATTGGATGTCAAATGTTTGCAATCACCATTAATGACATGATAGAAGAATCTGAGAGTGTGAAGGTTCAAATATTCTTAGATGATCATCCAATCCTTAAGGACTTTTTTGATGTGTTTCAGTCAGAGTTGCTAGGTTTTCTCCCAAAACATGAACTTTACTTCCATGTTGAGTTGGTCCCTAAAGCCTAGCCTATGTCAAATACTTCATATAGGATAACCACTAGAGAACTCAATGAACTTAAGATACAATTGGAAGAGTTATTGTATTGTGCAAGGGAACCATGAGAGTCTATTTTGGTAAGTTTTATAAATAAGTCTTTTGGTAGATTTTGGTGTTTCAAGTATTTTTGTCAAGCAAATAAGGTCACTATAGACCATTTTCAATGTGAAGTCATCTAGGGGGTCAGTTTGGAATCACTTTGCAAAAAGTTGTTAATATTGCAATGTTGTCATGTTAAAATGAAAAAAAGGTGCAAGCTAGATTACCAACAGCTAGGAGGTTTGAATGGTTGTTGGAATTAGTTTAGGTGGTTTTTTTTTGGTGGGAAAATCTTTAAATATGTGGGGGATATCGATGTAAATGTTCTTTGGTGATTTGGAAGCAAACACTAATAGGAATCTCTCTATTTTCCAAAAATTTCTATGAAATATCTTTGTTTATAGGCCTCTACAGTATCATACAGAAGCAAGATTGCTCTAAAACCTTAGGAACTCATTGTAGGCATGAATTAACTAAATTTTTCACTTGGTTTGAGAGGTTAATATTGAATTTGAAGAATTTTATACTTGTTTTTCTGAATTTTCCTATGTATATACAAATTTAAGGGTTTGAGGGTTTAAAAGTGCAGTAATGGCCATTCCACCTATTACATATGTTGTGTCTCAATGGAATAGGATTTATTAGGTAGGTTTAGGTGTGTATATTTTTCTTGTGTGAAGGGGAGGTCTTTTGATCTAGTGTGGGATTGATTCCCTAGTTGCAAAAATGGTTCATTTTTTAGTGTAATTGAGAGGTTTAAGAGTGGGAATGTGTGAAATTCTTGGGGGAAGAATATTATGAAGGTTTTTTAGGCATGTAAAGACACAATGGGACATGTTTGAAGTGGTGGAAAAGTTGCTTGAGGTCTCGAAGGAATACTTTCAATAAACCCTCTCCAAATTAAGCAAAAGTAAGGGTTTGGTAAAAAGGTGACATGGAAGGATTTGTGTGAGTTAAAAGTTGGAGATTTGTTGTTTATGTGGATTGGTTATGACTTCCCAATGGTTATTTTTTCTTGAGAGGAAGATTAAAGTAGGGTTTCTTTGTAAAACATGCCTAATTGGCCAAGTTCGACAACGTTGAAGCCCTATTTTGAAGAAGTTGGTCCAAAGTGACCAAAAGTGGTTTTGAGATATGTTTAAGAGGACAATAATGGGTGCTTCAAATGGTGTATTATTTTAGGGTTTTTTAAGCATATTGTGATAAGGTACACAAAACTGGGTTTGCACACCTTCAAGGTAGAATTGTGAAGATTGAAGAGAAATCACCCTAGATAGGGTTTGAAGGCTAAACTTTTGTTTTAATCAAGTGTAATTGAGTTTGTTTGATTGAAGTCCTCCCTGTATTACATCAATTGGTATCAGATCATAGGGATTAGATCCCTTGAGAATGGAAGGTTGTTGATTAAAGAAAGGAAACTTGGAAGTTGAAAAGACAAAGTGTCAAAATGCCTCCAAAAGGGAAAAATATGGCTAAGGAGATGAATAAAATGAAGGATAAGTAGGCTAGGGAGATAAGAGAGTTTAAGGAAAGACTTTCATCTCTAGAAAAAAGCAAGAGAGGAGGTGAGGATGAAAGTGATTCTGATGAGGAAGAGGAAGTAGAATTTGAAGATGTGGATTAAGAATCAGGTCCTGAAGACCAAAGGATGGAAAAGTTATTGAGGGAAGTCAAGAGTGATAAACATAAGGTGAAGATAGATGTTCCTAAATATGGTGGGAGACTAAATGATGAAGAGTTATTAGATTGGATTGCAGCCTTGGACAACTATTTTGAGGGTGAAGATGTTCCTGAAGAGCAGAGGGTGAATATTTCAAAGACAAAGCTGAAAATTCATGCAATTTTGTGTGGGATTATGAGCAATCAAAGAGGAGAAAGAAAGGTAAGTCCAAGATTGTTTCATGGGACAAAATGAAATAAAAAATGAAAGGAAATTTCTTGCCCAAAGACTATGAAATTCAAATGTTTAAGAAATTACAAGGTTTGAGACAAAAAGAAATGGATGTGAAAACATATACTGAAGAATTTTATAAGTTGAATATAAGATCAGGGTATAATGAGAATGAAGTTGAAAAATTTCTAGGTATCTTGGGGGCTTGAGATTCAATATTTAGGATAAGTTAGTTTTGGAAAATCCTAGGTATGTTGAAGAGTGTTATCAAATGACAATAAGGGTTGAAGAAAAGATGTAAAGAAGGCAAGATAAAAAAAAATAGAGGTAGATGCAGCACTTCAAGGGGAAGAGGTACATATTCTACTTTAATACCATCAAATGAAAGCCAATAGGGTGTGCATAAAGGACAAGAACAAGCTACAGATTTCAAAGGTGGGTTTAGAGGTTCAAGGGGTAGATTTGGTGGAGGTGGGAGTTCAAATACATTTGCAAGTAGGTGCTACAATTTTCAAGATTTTGGCCATCCAACATTCAAATGTCTTGAGAGATAGGGATCTACATCAAGTGGTGGAGAAATGAGAAGTGAAAGGAGAGCTCAAATAGTGCAAGAAGATGAATGTAAAAGTTCAAATTCTCCAATTTATGTTGTTGCTCCAGAGGTGGGAGAATCATTGACAATCAAAAGAAAACTCTTGAAGACATCCAAGGAGAAGGAGCTAATTCAAAGAAGAGCACTATTCAGGACAACTTGCAAATGTAAAGGTAAAGTCTATAAGGTAATAGTAGATTCAGGATGCACTGGTAATATGGTATTAAATGAAATGGTTGAAAAACTAAAATTGGAAAAAGTGCCTCATGAAACACCTTACAAATTATCTTGGGTGGGTGATAATCAGTCCATTTTGGTAAATGAACAAGATATAGTTGAGTTCAAAATTGGTGGACATATAGACAAGGTTCTTTGTGATGTTTTTCCTATGAGTTGGTGTCATTTGTTACTTGGAAGGCCCTAGTAGTTTGATATTTCTGCAATACATAATGGAAGACAAAACACCTATCAAATCAAGAAGGATGGGAATGTGTCTAGATTGACTTCATTAGTTGAATATGTGAAAGGAAAAGGTAAGGAAACCCAAGTGATCATGATGGGAAAGAAGAGTATGTAAAGATGGGGGAAGTCAAGAATGTATAGTTTGCAGCCATGAGAAAAGGTGTGGATGTTAGGACAGTGATATTGAAGGATGGTGCACAGTTAGAAAAGAAAAATGATGAGAATAAGGTGAAAAAGACTAACCTAGAGAAGTTCCAGGATGAATTGTTTGTGAAGAAGCAAGATGAGTTGGAAAGAAAAGATGATAGTGTGGTAGGGACAATAGCTTGTCTTGTGATTTCAAAAGGGGTTAAGGGGCAGTTCAATATTATTAAGATAGTGGTAAACAAATTTGATAATGTAAAGGATCTGAGGGCAGAGAAATTGGTGGTAGGGATGAAGGAAAATGGTGAGGTCAATGATGATGTTTGGTAGAGACAAAGGAATAAAATTGAGCATGTTTTAAGTGTGAAAGACAAGGCAGAAAAAAATAAAGGTGACAAAGGACAGAGTGCAAAGGTAGGCACCACATCATTTTGTGATGGAAAACTCAAAAGATGCTTTCAGGTCAATTTGTACAAAAGGAACCAAACCTAGGTGGAAAACAAATTAAGAACACAAAGGATGTTACAAGTCTCATGTATTTGATTCAAGGGAAAAGAGCACTAGTCAAAGGAGAATTAGGAGGTCAAAGGGATGAAGAGTTTAGAGGTGGACTAGTTGAAGTTCAGTTTCTTAGAGACTTGGAAAAGTTTCAAGGCCAGGTGTATGGTGTAGGGGCACCATGAGAGTTTAATTTTAAAAGTTTAATAAATTAGGTCTTTGGTAAATTTTGGTGTGTCAATTATTTTTGTCAAGAAAATAAGGTCCTTGTATACCATTTGTTATGTGAAGTCATTTAGGGGGTCAGTTTAGAGTCACTTTGCAAAAAATTGCTAATCTTGTAATGTTGTCATGTTAAATGCAAAAAAGGTGCAAACTAGAATACCAACAATTAGGAGGTTTGAATGGTCATTGGAATTAGTTTAGGTGGTTATTTTTTGGTGGTAAAATATTTAAATATGTGGGAGACATTGATGTAAATTTTCTTTGGTGATTTGGAAGCAAAAACTAATATGAATCTCTCTATTTTCTTGAAATTTTTGTGAAATATATCTATTTGTAGGTCTATATGTTATCGTATAGAGGAAAGATTGTTATGAAACCTTAGGAACTCATTGGAGGCATGAAATAATTTCATTTTTCACTTGGTTTGATAGGTTAATATTGAATTTGAAGAATTTTATACTTGTTTTTCTAACACTACCTGTGTATGTCCAGATTTAAGGGGTTAAGGGTTTTAAAATATAATAATGGCCATTCTACCTATTGTATATGTTGTGTATTATTTGAATTGACCTAATTTGGTATTTTTAGGTGTGTATATGTTTCTTGTGTGTAGGGGAAGTCTTTTGATGGTGGGCTTGATGACCTAGTTGCAAAAATGGTGCATTTTTTAGTGTAATTGAGAGGTTTAAGAGTAGGAATGTGTGAAATTATTTTGGGAAGCATATTATGAAGATGTTTTAGGCATGTGCAAACATAATGGGACATGTTTAAAGTGGTGGAAAAGTTTCTTGAGGTCTAGAAGGCATACTTCCAATAAACCCTCTCCAAATCAAGCAAAAGTAAGTGTTTGGTAAAAAGGTGACCTAGAGGGATTTATGTGAGTTTAAAGTTGAAGATTTGGTGTTTATCTATACTGGTTATGACTTCCCATGGTGATTTTGGCTTTAGAGGAAGATTAAATCAAGGTTTCTTTGTAAAACATGCCTAATTGGCCAAATTGGACAACGTTGTAGCCCTGTTTTGAAGAGGTTGGTCCAAAGTGAAAAAAAGTGGTTTTGAGGTATGTTTAAGAGGATAATAATGGTTTATTGGAATGGTGTATGGTTTTATGGTTTTTCAAGTAAATTGTGAGTAAGGTACACAAAATTGGGTTTACACACCTATAAGGCAGAACTGTGAAGCTTTAAGAGAAATCACCCTAGATAGGGTTTGAAGGCTAAAAGTTTATTTTAATCAAGTGTAATTGAGTTTGGTTGATTGAAGGCCTCCCTTTATTTCATCAATAAGGGCCAATTTTTTTCAAATTTATCTCCTTGGGGTGCTTTGGTAATCTTTGTGAAGAATAAGGATGGGTCCCTTAGGTTGTGCATTGATTAAGGGAAATTAAACAAGTTAACAATAAACAACTACTATCCTCTACCAAGGACTAATGACTTGTATGAACAAATAAAAGAAGATAAAGTCATTTCAAAGATTAATATAAAATCATGGTATCATTAGTTACAAATTTTTCAAGAAAAAATTCATAAAATGACCTTCAAGAATTGTTATGGCCACTATGAGTTCATCGTTGTTCCATTTGGGCTAACTAATGATCTAGAAGTATTCATGACTCTAATGAATAGTGTGTTTAGAACTTTTTTGGATCATTTTGTGCTAATATTTTTGAATGACATATTGATATATTCTAGGAATGAAGAAGATCATGAAGATCATATTCATCAAGTTTTGGAGTGTTTGCAAAAACATTAGTTGCATGCTAATTTAGAAAAAAGTGTTCCTTTTTTCCAAAAGGAGATACAATATTTGGGGCACATAATTTGAGTTATGGAATATTAGTAGATCCATCTAAGGTAAAAGTGATCATGGAATGGCCAACCCCACCAATGTATCATAGTTGTGGAGTTTTGTGGGCCTTGTAGGATAATATTGTCACTTTGTGGAAGGATTCTCTAGGATCACTCACCCTATCTCTAGATGGGATTGGGGCAGTTCTCATATAGCAGGGAAGAGTTATAGCTTATGAGGCTTAGAAGCATAAAACCCATGAGCTTAATTATTCCACTCATGACTTGGAGCTCATAGTGATGGTGCATGCATTAACTTGGTGGTGAAATTTCCTCTTAGGGCATCATTTTGAGTTGCATTATGATCAATGTAGTCTCCAATACATATTCACTCAACCGGATATGAATGTGTGTTAGAGGAGGTGGATGGAATTTCTATGAAAGTATGATTTTGATGTCCATTATATTTAGGGAAGGGAAAATGTGGTTCCCGATCCTTTAAGTAGGCATAGGCATAAGATAATGTCTTTATCTTTGAGTTCAAACTTGAGGAATCATATTTTGTAGTCCTTTTCTCAAGATGAATGGTATTGTGAGGTTCAACAATAGCTTGGGTCTAAGTAGGCCTTGGAGGGGAAGTACACAGGTTATTCATTTGAGAAGGATGGCTTGTTATGACATCTAGGGCATATATATGTACCTTTAGTGGGAAATAATTAGAATATTATTTTGATAGAGGCTCATAGATCTCCATATGCATCTCATCCAAGTGTTAATAAGATTCATGTGGACCTTAGACAACTTTACCATTGGTCTAGAATGTGATGGGATATTGCAAAATATGTGGCCAAGTGTCTAAAGTGTCAAAGGGTTAAGGAAAAACATTAGCACTCAATTGGTTTGTTGCATCCACATGATATTCCTGAGTGGAAATGATATGTTCCTTTGTCTTCTAAGTGACATGATGTTGTTATGGTGATAGATGATAAGCTATCCAAGGTGACCCATTTTTCACTCATATGAACTACATATGTAGTGCTAGAAGTGGCATGAGTATTCGTAAAAGATATCGTGAGGCTTCATGGTGTTCCACCAAAAACCATCTCTAATAGGGATAATGTATTTACATCATCTTTTTGGAAGTATCTTCAATAGGATTAGGGAACACGTATTAACTTCAATAATACCTATCATCTAGAAATTGATGGCCAGATAGAAAGGGTTGACATTGGGTAAAATAAGATACCTTGAGAATGCACATTATTGATCACTAGTCTAAATGGGAAGAGTATTTATACTTGGTTGAGTTTTCATACAACAAAAATTTCCATAGTTCCTTAGGTATGCCATCATATTAGGCTTTGTATGGTAGACCCTACCGAACTACTTTGAGTTGGGACCCCATCAAGGACTGAGTTGCAATTGGTCTTGCGTTAGTTCAAGATATGGAGCAACAAGTGGTGTTGATCTGGAAATGGTTGTGAGAGGTGAAAGATAGCCATAAGATGTATGACGATGCTAAAAGGGTTGATTAGAGTTTTTTTGGGTGATAAGGTTTTCTTGAGGGTGCAACAACATAAGATCCTAATCTGTTACAAAAAGGGTTCCAAGTTAGCTCCTTATTTTGTTCGACTATTTTGGCTTTTGGTGAGAGTGGGTCCAATTGCTTACCACTTAGTATTGTCACCTATCCTATCTCATGTACATGATGTATTCCACATTTTTGTTTTACGGAGATATATATGATATTTCTCACAATTTGGATTAGGATGGTTTATAGGTGGAGGAGGACAGAGTTGGCCATGGAGCCAATACGTATACTATGGTGGTATACTTTGGCTCTTCGAGGGTCAGAAATGGATTAGTTCAAGTCCAATGGGACAAGTATGACAAGGTTGCAACTACGTGGGAGGAGGATTCCCATATGAGGTCCCTCTACCCTCATCTATTTGAGGACTTCTAGGAGGAATTCCAATCCTAGAGGGAGGATGTGATACCCCTACCTTGTGCCCTCATTTTTTACGTATGTTAGATCATGTACCTGATATATTTGATACATTTTGTTATTCATAGTATTTATGATGATGATGATGCACTTTTATATTGTTTGAGTAATATTGAGGGATGTTATGTTCTATGGTGTTAATGTAATAATCTTGATATGGTTATTTGATTATTGCATTTTAAAATGAAGAATCATATATGAAAGTTTATGTTTGATTAGTTGATTTGTATTGATTTGCAAAATGATGTATTCTATTTAGTTTATATGAATATGTGAATATTACTATCATATTGAAACCTCTTCTTGTTGAGTGAGAAGGGATTTCTAATACTGATGGAATTGAGGGGATTCACTTAGCCACCATGTGTTGTTGTGCATGGGATCATATGGGTTATTATTTTTATGTTGAGTTATGTGGTTTTCAAGTGTGGTGTGCATCATGTATTATGTGATTATGTTTCATGTAAATTTTGAATTTCAAATTTTAGAAAAAAATGAATTTTTAAGTGTGTTTAGAAGGGTCTAAGGTGTGTTTTGTGTGCTAAAAGTTATACTAGGACTTAAAGGTATACATGGAAAGGTTTATTTTGTTATTTGAAATATTTTAAAAAGTGTTTTTGCTAGTATTTTGTCCCCACTCATAAGAGTGACGAAAAAGGGAGGTTGGTTAAGTGTTTGGAGGTGGCTATGTGAGGGAATTATTTCTCCCTTTCCTTTAAACCTCTTCCTCATGGAGAGGATAGGGTTACCTTGCTTATTTTGTCTTTTTTTTGGATTTTTTTCTTGGAAGTTCTTGGGAGGAGGAGAAGAGATCTTTGGAAGAAGAAGAGTCTACCATTATTGGGATTATAGCATATTGACTTATTTTTTTCTCTTGACTCTTTGCAAGAATATTTATATGTATATTTTCTTCTAGAAGATTTGATTGAAAGGGTTGAATGTGTTGTATTTTATGGTGTCTTTTATTGTGTTGGGTTGTTGTTTGTGTGTTATTTGTAGGGGAGGTGAACCCATCTTCTCTAGAGGAGATTTGGTCCTCCATGTATAGGGGTTTGAGTGGGAGTAGCTCCATCACATTAGGTCTTTTCATTTTGAGATAAGAGTATCCCATTTAGGCAATGTTCATTATTAGGGTATGAGTACCCTTGTATTTATCAGATATGGATATCTCATTGTTTATTCACATTTGTGTGGTTGGGAGGAATAAGGGTGTTGGGATGTGTTGATTACCAAAGCTTGCACTTTTTTGATAACCTTATGGGAAATTTAGCGAGTGGGGGACCAATTTGTGCCTCATTGAATACCTCTGGGAATTTTATAGAAAGTCGACTCTTCTTTGAGTTGGGAGGAAAGATAGAAGGAAATGTAAATATAAAACATGAAAATGGTGATGTACCAAAGATTTTACAACATTTCAAACTCAATTCATTTCCCATGAATGATATAATAGACATAGAATGCCACAACCTTCATTGTTGGGAAGAGAATGAGCAATAAAGGCTAAGTACTAGCACGGTGCAGTCTTTCAAATATCCCCATGGGAAGCACTCATTAAGGTCTGATCAAACATGAAAAGCTCCAAAAGTTAATGGAAACATTCATAACTTGTAGAAACCATTTCTCTTTTTACAACATAATATAGAAAATAACAACCCTTAAAGGAAATGGAGAAGTTATGTTAGCTCTCAAAAACACGGGTAAGAATACCTCAAGAGGTTGCCAATCTCTTGATATGTTTCAGGGTAACAGACAAGGCCAAATGATTTGGACCTCCTACTCTTCAAGTTCTGCTAGACCTAGGCAGGTATACCTATAAGAATGAAGTAGACTTAAATGATGTGACTTGATTGATTTGATGGATCTATTATGATGGCACAAATGTAATAGATAAAAGCTTACAGACTAATCCTACTCCTAGTATTAAACTTGAAATGTGAATTTTTTTTAACAAGATTTTATAGAATTCTAAGATGTGGATGGTGTGACCAATGTCTTCTTCTATTGGGCTAATGGAGTCAAGAGGTGAATAATATTTGTGTCCTATTTCTGGATACAATTCAAATTGTTTGGCACTTTCATGTTTATAACTTGTATAAATAGGCAAGAGTGTAATTATCAAATTCTTCTTAATAATCCAAATGTCATTTTCCAAATTACTGTGATTAATTAGAAGGATTTAATCCTGTCTTGTAGGAACCAATTAACTGAACCACACAAGAGCAGCAAGTGTGCTTTGATAAATTGAAGAATATCCTTGATAATTCAATTTAAATAATCAAGAAGTGACAAACTTGGAGACAACCAAATAATATTTTCAAAGAATTTCAACAAACAACTGACACCATAATTGGATCACCAAATTTATCTATTCTTCTCCATTACATAACTTGAAAAGATTTTACAATGTACAACATGATATTTATTTCGGCGACAGTTCACCCTATCCAGCTACCTAACCTACTTATTTATCCTAAATCTAATATCTTTCTTTTTATTTCATTTGACATATATACATTATTTTAGGGTTACAACTCTTCACATTATCCACCTAAAGTGACTCTTCATTTTGATGCAGCTCCTTGTTGAATTATCTTCGATAAAATAAAATATTTAATTAATTGTCTTTTGGAAAATTAAATATTTTAACTTTAATCTTTATTTTCATTCTTGTGAATTATCCTTTGTTATAAATCTTTACCTTTCACCTCCTTAAAATACTTACACGCCTCATCCCATTTTTATCTTGTGTGGTTGAAAATTTTCACCCAATTAATAGATCACTCCCTGAGTAAAACAATTACCCTCTTCGTAATCTTCAAATGATTTCTTGGAGGAATGTTTTAATCCTTAGTGAAAACATTTGTATTTTAAATAACCTCTCTTGAATTATGATTGTACATTTATTTTATCAATATAACCCCATTATAATCATTATTTTAAACAAATCTCCATTTGTATTTACACCCAGTAAATACATGTTACCCACTCTGGTAACTCCTTTAGTACAAATTGTTATAATTTTTTACTCTTTATAATTTTTTGTGGGTGAAATAAACATCTTCCTTATAACTCCTTAGTAAAAACATGAAGTTAATATTCCTTAAAATAATATTTTCATGGGCATGACATAGTCACTCAAGAAAACTTACTCCCACCTCCCTTCTCTTGCCGATAAATTTCTTCATTGCTTATTTATTTTCCAAATATTTTACAAAGTTTAAACTTTATAAAACACTAAAATATTTAGGGTTTTGAAAGCATCATATTCATTTTAAAACATACCTAATTTTTTAAAATATATGTCATTTGAACTTTAGAACTTAAGAAAGAATTTTTCAATTTCCACTGGAGAGCAAATAAATTAATTTCACTGTGGGTACACGGAGCATCCTGGAGCCATGAAAATTTGTCAGTAACTGCGATCAATTATTTTGGAAGTGAGAGTTTTATGGATTTTGAACAGCTCACCAAATCGAGGTACTTCCTTTGTAAACTAGCCCTGCCAGGGCATGTAGCAAGAAAAATGAAATTTTAAATTACTGAACCAAATGAGCTCAACATCCAACATAATTGAAACTAGATACATTTGAGGCCAAAACACCAACTGGGTCGTTCTTATAATTTCAAAATTTGTAAATTTTTTGGAGTGCCAAATCTAGCACGAGAGCAGTGGTGAAACAATTAAAAAGCATATCAGAACTCCTCTAATGACCATGAAAATGAACATACATGTTGAGTTATGATAGGAGAGTATGATCATAAAATTATTTGGCATGATGTTATTGGAAATTTAAACTATAAATTCCTAAAGTTGCTTACTTAATATTTTCTGAAAATTACCACTGTCAAGTTCAATTGAAACCTTCCATTTGCCGCTTTTGAAAAAATATCAAATGTGATCTTAGAAAGCTATAACTTTGGATATTATCTCATTTAGGCATGGTGAACATGTGTACAAGATATTTTTTCACCAATCATCTTCATTCATGAAATATCAGACATCAAAGTTGACTATTTTGTAGCTGTTGTAGAAATGCAGTTTCCAAACTGTGTAAAATCCATTTGGATTTGATCTTGGAAAAATATCAAACGATGTTCTGAAGCCCTAAAAACTGACATGGAAGTATATTTTGGTGTAGAGAATAAAATTAACCAAAAATTTTGTTATGAAACCCTTTCAATTGTTTAATATTTACCCTCAAAGTGGGCCACTTTAACAGATTTCATTGTGCTGACAGCAGATTTTCTCAAAAACCCTTCAACTTGGCCTTCTGAAACTTTGTCAAAACTGATCATATGAAGCTAAAAATTGGCTTGCACATTCCCATATGGTAGATGAACATGTTGAAAAAATGATTTTGTGTTAAATTGAACCGATCCAAAATTATGATTTTTTCAAAATGTGCTCCTGAGACTGATTTTGCACTTGAGTTTCTGAGTGTTAATATCCCTTTTTTTTATATGGGGACCTAAAATTTTGTATGAAATTTTAAGTCCCAAAAATTTCAACAGACATAATCCAAGTTCTTAAAGTTATCATTATATCATAGAATCCTACAACATGAAAATCAACTATTGGAACTATCGAATTAAGCTTAACACAAGTTTTTTTTATTATGAATGAAAACATAAAGAAGGAGCTTGACAAAGGCCATAACACGCACAATTTCAAAAATTTATTCTAAATAGATTGTACTTAAATATCAAATGAACATAAAAACAAAGGTCAGATGCCAATCCGATAATAGTTAGAGTTAAAACCATATAACATTCTAGAGAATAGTAGTTTTCTATAAACTTTAAACTTCTGAAAATATTTATAAAACTAAGAAAAAATAAAAGAAATTTTGAGAATTTTTTTTTTCTTTGAGTTGTTGCCTCCTATTTATATCTAAAAAAGAGAGAATCACTACCAAAAATCCAAAAGCAAATAATACTAGATGCCTACATCTGATAGCCATGATCTGATCGTAGATCTTGATTAGATCGCAACAATCCTTGCTAATTAATTCCCAACTACCTCATTATTGTCCTTTAAATATTTAGCAAAAACTACAATCTAAAAACAATTGGATCCTAGAAAATAGCCTGGAAAAATCTAATTGACCAATCACATAGATCAATGACACCGACTTGAAGGTTGTAATCCAAAAGAAAGAAAAACCCAACATTCCTCATCAAACTCCATCCAAAGAGATCACTCCTTAAAAGTTTAACTTTCCCAAGGTGAAGAGATAATGTGTCGAGTGGGCGAGGAATCTTATATTTATGAAAATAGCCTTAGAGAACATTCCCACCAAGCTGACACGTGTCTTAGCTTTCTCTCAAAAGGAAGATGATAAATAAAAGTCATGCAGCCACCACATGGTGTATTATGTGCCTTTCAAAACAACCTTTTTTTCTTTAAGTGTGGATTCATCCTGAAGCCAAAAAAGTATAAAAGTTGAAAACCAAAAGAAGATTAAGGGAAAAATTGCTTTACAGTTTCGATGGCTCACAGGGGGCCTTCGTTTGTAGAGGCGTGAACCTAGAGCTCTAGAATTTCCTGGAGTTTGAGGAAGGCTGAATGTTTTACCTCCTAGTCCAAATTAGTGGGCCGAATGAGAGCATGAAGGACCTCATATGCTTGATCTAACTCAAAGACTTCCTTAAAATAAATGGCTCTCCATCTTGCTAAAATGACCCCAAGGTGGTAATAGAGACAAGAAAGGGGAAAAATATCATTCTCGATTTCATCAATGGTGGGCATTGGGCTTAATCCTAGGAGTTATGTAGAATTCCAAACCTTATGTGTGATTGCATTGATGATCTGATCAAATGATAACACCTCTCCATCTGATGAGAAAAGGGAAGGGGGTCATCCCACAATAATGGGTTACACTTTTTGGCCAAACTTGACATTGAAATCAACATTTTCAAAGAAAACTTCAGTTTCTGACACTTATAGTAGGTAAACTATTAGGAATTTGAAAATGATGTAAATTAGTGATTTGTACGATTTTTTCTATAGATTTTAAATGTATTTTTTTTTAAAAAAAAATGAAATTAAATTGCAATTTTTTTCACCTCCCTTGATAACTAGTTTTTAATAGTAAACAACATTTTTAAAAAGTGGTGTGTACTTCGACTCTCATAAATTTTTTTTTACAAAGCATAAAACTCCAATTCTTTTGAATTTAGGTTGGTAACACAAGTATCTAGGGCTTTCATTTTGTTTCATAGCATTTTGCTGAATATTTTTCTTTTAATTAAGTTTTAAAGTCAAAACATTTATAATTTAGACATAGGTGCACTTCGGCTCGCATAACTTTTTTGGTATGTATTGAAATTAATTTTATTTTTTTTGTTAGAATGAGGACATCAATACCTAGTGGATATATATTTTTCAAAAAAAAAAAAATCTCAAATTTACTATTTTTCCACAATGATTTTTCATTGAACTTGACGTTCGGTGAAAAACCTATGTACAGTAAAACTAAAAACTAAAATATAAAATAAAAACAAAATATATTAAATTTATAGTTGTTGGAAAGCACATTTCGATCACTACAATCATCCAACTTGGTTTATCAAGTTGAATCCATTTTCACCTCCTTCCCAAGCTTCGATAGTCAAAAAAATGCATAAATTTTGAAATGGTGGAGGGGAAGGTGAAAAAAGGGGGTTCATTCGAACCCCCCTTATATGGTGTTCATTAGAAGGAGGGTTCATTAGAAGGGAGGGGGGGTTCATTAGAAGAGGGGTGGTTCATTCGAACCCCCTTCATTAGAAGGGGTAAACCATTTTAAATTTTTTGATGAGCATTTCTAATTATTTTTCATTCAAAAAATTGTAACCCATTATTGTGGGTTTACCCAAGGAAAATTGAAGTTAAGTAGAACATTGAAATCTTTTTTAATTTCATTGACCCTCTTATTCAACACTACCTGGTGTTCCTTTCTCTTTTCCACAGCTTTGTGGAAATTGATGAATTCACTTGCTTTTCTTGAGGTGGCCCTCTGATCTAAAATCCCTGCACTTCTTAGAGCCTTGTTAGTTGCCATACACAATCTATAAACTAAATTTTGCAATTCTACAACTCGGGGAACATATGTCTACAAAATTTGGTCAGCCATCAGGCCAACCTTTTTGTCTAATTCTTGAGCATCCCCTAAAAACTATCAGACTGGCCTAAGAATGGAAAACACAACTATGATCCTTTCCCACTGCATAGATATCAACCTTTTCAATATCGAGAGGGTCCCAAACCACTAGTAAATTTTGACTCAAAATCTGATGAAATCTCGTCATAATTTCGATATTTGAAACATTGAAATTCCAATATTTGAAACATTGAAATTCCAACCTAGCATCATCAGTTAGGTCAAAATTTTGACAATTCAAATTTTGTCAGAAAATTGATGAAATAATTCTGACAAAATTTCATCAAAATTCTAATGAACTTTCATTGAATTTTGAGTCAAAATGTATCAATGAACCCTTGTGCAGTAGTTAACTCCTATTGGAACTTGTTGATAGGTGTTTTTTCACCTTCTCAACACATGCAACAAACAAATGCACTACCTCTCTTGAAAGGAAATCTTCAACAATAGGTTTCTAAAAATCACCCCAAGGTATTTTGAGTGTTAGGTCATGACTTGTTTGAAATGTCTTAGTTTTTTTAATGTGATCTTGTTGGTAATCACAAGATAGACTTACATAAGCTAATTTGGAGGGGAATTAGATCTTTCAATGGAGTCCTTAAGATGGGAAAGTTATTGCACAATTATTGTAGGTCCAAATAGTAGTCTAGAACTCCTATTTAACTTCAGATTGGCTTTATAATGTGAAATAAACCTTGTTCAAATTCATTACTAAAAAAAAAGTCAAAATATTAGGGAAGAAAGAAAGTTCCTAGACCTAAAACTCACAATGAATAATGGTAATGGAAGACCCTACTACAAACAACCCTCCTAAAACTAAGATCCACTTAACTAGATTACTTCATAGTCTCATGAAACTAGTGGAATCTTCTAAGGAATATAGATTTTCAACCATTCATTCACCATTAGCATAAATAAAAGATAGAAATTTAGTGTAGCTTTCAATTTATTCCCAGACTAACTTTCAACTATTTATCATCAATAAACAACAAAAAGTATGGACAAGGAAGGTTGCCAACACACAACAAAATTCTTCAATATCAATGCACAACATTGACTAACTTACTAATAACTTGAAAAACTCATGAACAACAAAGTAAATCCCTTCAAATTCACTAACTATGGAAGAAGAATCATGCAACATGAAGTTGGAACTCAATAATCCACCAAATCAATGAATTTCTATTAACATTCTAGCAGCATTTCTTTGGGTGATCCCACAATGGTGGTTTACAATTTTTGGCCAAACTAGACAAATTTTTTTTAATTTTTAACTAAATCTTCACATTCAGGCACCTATAGCGGCTAAACCATGAGGAATTTGAAGATGATGCAAAATAGAGTCTCATTACATTTTGTCTATAGATTCTAAAAATATTTTTTTTCAATTTTTTTAGAATTAGATTGCACTTCTTTTTCCATCTCCCACAAAAACTGGTTTTTTTTAGAAAACAACATTTTTAAAAAGTGACGCACACCATATAATAAATTTTTTTTTTTCCATGAAGGATAAAATTCCAATTCTTTTGAATTTACATTTGTGACTCTGATATCTAGTGCTTCCACTTGGTTAGATAGTTTTTTATTAAATATTTTTTCTTTAATCAAGTTTCAAAGTCAAACCGATGACAATTCAGACATAGTGCGACCATATAACATGTAACTTTTTTTGTATATATTGAAATTCAATTTTTTTTTGTTGGATCAAGGACTTCAATATCTAGTGCACTCATATTTTTCAATTTTTTTTTGATAATCTGCTATTTTTCCACATGTGCAGAACAAAGACCTTCATTTTCAATGAAAAACCTATGTTTAATAAAACTAAAAAAACATATACATAATAAAACCAAAACATATTAAAATTATATTCATTGGATAGCTCGTTCGAAGGCTACTTGATTCCAAGTTTGGTTTCTAAAGATTTCCCCATTTTCATCCTCAACCGAAGCTTCAAAATGCAAAAAATTAGGTTTTTTGTGTGAACAAATTAAAAAATTAGGGAAAAGGGGGGTTCGCTATAACCAGGGGGGTTCTAGCGAACCATGATTCATTCAAACCCCCTTTAATATGCATTTTTCCTTTATTTTTTGGGCAGGAAATGTAGGCCCAATAATTAATGGATTTGCTTGAGCCCTAGTTTCGTTGAACCCCTTTATGGTTCGGTTGAACTTGTAGGTTCATGCGAACCCCTAAAACCAATTTTTTTGCCCTGGGGTCATTTTTTCTCAATTTTCCTTCCTCCATCAAATTGTAAACCACTATTGTGGCTTCACCACTTTACAAAAACTCAACTCTCCTTGAGAATGAGAGGAGACCCCTTATTTATAGTGTCTAAAAAGAAAAATGAATGGCCAAGATTCACTACAAATTAGGATTTCACCTACCCCCAAATATTTTACAATTTAAAATTGCATTGTCATTTAGTCTATTTTGTCCTCAAGTGGCAACACTATAGCTCTTTGTCTTCTAGTTGATTTCCTATTGCTGCAACTATTTTGTGAGGAACTCATCATCAATTATAAGATTTCCTTCATCCTTCTTTGCAATGGCATATTCCACAAACTTGTTGATCAATTCCTAGAGCTTGTTCCACTCTAATATGTCTGATTGAAGCACCTAAAAGTTCAATTTATTGGATTTGGTTGTAATCCCAGTCCCTATCATAATTTTGTGTATTCTTTATCACTTGTTTGGATTGGGTGAAGGACCGTGCAACAAAACCCATAAAATTTGGCGTTAGTGCATCAATGGTCCCATTCTCCATCTTCTTATGGAAGTATGGCTTTATATTCTCCAGGTCTAGTTTTATGACAAGCACATCAAAATATGTCATTAGTGTCAGATATTCTTCACAGGCTACCTTGATTTCCTTGAACCAATCAATATCTAGCTCCACTTCATGGAGCACTTGTTTGAACAATTATTTTCTATGTTCCAAGCTTAGCTTCCAAGTCTCCATGACCTAGTGGTCACCTTCTACCAAAGAAAACTCCTTTTTCTAGGATCTCTCAAGTATCTTGAGGATAGCCTCAAGCTTGGGATATGTGATCCTATATAACTCTAGAAAGTTGGTACAAAATTTACTTATTCCCTTGAGTATCTTTTGTACCTCCAAGAATTTTTTTTGTTGTCTAGAGAGCATGGCCTATGCCCATGTTTCCATTGCAGAGGACCTGTTGGAACCAATCCTCTATGGCCTTCATCCAATTCTTTCTTCTCTCCAATTTGTCAATGTGGTCCTTGGATAACAGTTGCAGTGTACTAATGATGTAGTGGGAAGTTCTTCATTGATGATGTAAGTTATTAGATCCCCCATTTGTGCCTTTAGCTCCTCTTTAGAGGTCTTATATTTATGCATTTGGTGCGCAATAGTTGTGACAGACCCCTGAAGATGGTCAATTTTTTGTTCTCTTGTTGTTGTTCCTAAATCAAGGGTAGAAATAGCTGACTCCTTCTCCCATAACTGGAGTGGCTATTTTCACTATTTTGGATTTGGATGCATCCATTTCTAGGGGGGACCTGGGTATGTGTAGGATCATCATGGAAAAAATAGGCCCTTAAGTGGCAAAAAAAATCAGAAAAATTAGTGTTAGGAAACTTGACGTAAAAATTTGAATAAGTTATCTATATTATTTCAAAAATATGTAAGAATAGAATCTATAGAAAAATGAATGTAGTTTCTAAACTACTAGGTTTATTTAAAAATAAATAAAATCTATTTGGTGAAAATTTGAAATTTCAATGCAGTAGTACTTAAATTTCAGGGAAAAAATTAACTAGGTGTCTATTTGACCACCCTAACCATAATAAAATGATAATATTTTTTTATAAGATTTTATATATGAGTAGAGAATTCATGTCCAAATGTGATGCATATTTTTTTGTAATTTGTTTCCAAGTAAATAATTAATTATGAATTTTTTATAAAAACTTTTAAAAAATATTAAAAATCGTATGTTTGACCACCTTAACTTAGTCAAAACTTCATGAAATTAATTATTTATTTTTTTAATCCCAGAGTATGTGAAGCATAGAATGTGACGGATGTTTTGGATTCAAAAAATGTGATACCCTTTGAAAGTTATAGATGTTTTTCAATTAGCCTATCGATTAGGACTCTAGTTGTAATTCTAGTAGAAAATGAATAATAATTATTTATTAAATTCAAATTAAAGCATAATTGATATTGGTAGAAAGCTGAAAATCTCCTCTAAAAACCCTTTTTGTTTCATCAATTTTGGGTTAAAAAAAGTCATCAGCCACATACCCTACAAATACCCATAATATTGCCACTTGTTGGCCCATCATAATCCTGCACATACCCACCAAACCTTTGGATTTTTCTCCTTCTTTGTACTTATTTTGGCTCAAGCCAATATAGCCTTCAGCCTTACCTTTGGATCAATTGGATTTGGGGTCTTCTTTTCTAATTGTTTCTCTAGCCATTCAGGCATCTAAGACTCCTCTTTTGGTGATTTGTGATCACATTGTTCCTCGAGGGTGTGTTGGATTTCCATTGCTTTGTCATTTGGAGCTTCCTACTCTGTTGTTTCTTCTTCTTCATCATCGAAATCCTAGATGAAGAAAATTTCCTTTCTTGGGGACTCGGTAGCTGCATGCTCCTTGGGGTTGTCTTTCCCTTCAATGGTTTTATCTTCTTCTCCTTGTCCATTACCATGCTCTTCACGATGTTCTACTTCTGGGCTCTTTCCTATCTTGACCTCTTCTTTAGGATTGTCTTCTTCCTTTTATTCTTTTCCCTTTTGCTCTTGCTTTTTGGAAAGAGGCATCTTTATATCATGCTTGGGGCTTTCATCTTGTTCCCTAAGTGGAGGCTCAATGTCTTCCTCCACTTTCTTCTCTGCATCCTTCTCCTCATCATGGGGCTACTTTTCTACTTCTTCTCTGATGTTCTTGAGTTGCTAAGCCAACTCTTCTTCAAGCTCCGCTTCAAAAGTTTCCATAATATACTTTGTGTCTAGATTCTCAATGTCCTCTTCAGATGATTATGTTTCTTCCTACTCATGCACAACTTCATCAATTTTTATATGTTGATAATCAAGATGCTTGTGGTAGTCATCTCCTTCTTCTTCCATCTCCTTGGTAGCATCCCTTTCTTTCCTCTCCAACTCTTCTGTTATTTGCATTGTTTCCTCCATTGTGGGTGTTTTAGTTGGAGGAGGGGGTACTGGGAGGTTAGCAACAACCTATGCCAAGGCGGCCTATACTGATGGGTTCATTAACACTCCATACAACTCCATTGGGACATTCCACATGTGTCAAGCAAAATCCTCTAGGAGTGAGAGAGTGGGTATTGGCATTGTTGCAAAAGCCAACAAAAGAGATGATGAGGGAGACATGGAGGTCGAGGAGAGTGGAGAAGTAGTGGTAGAGGAAGAATCAATTACCATTACTTGTGCAGTGGGTAGGGTGGAAGAAAGGTGGATCGAGATATCCACCACGGGTAGAGAAGTGGCAACCATCACTTAAGAAGCAAGAAGAAGGGCAATAGTAGTGGCAATGGCAGTAGCAGTGATTGTGAGGGTGGAGGCAGCAAGTGGGGACTTTGGCTACTTGGCCTCTAACTCCTCTCCTTCATGGAGCTAGTCCTCCTAGATGGTAAGCATCTCTATGAAACTACCTAATGTCTTTAGTTTCTCACAAGGTTCACCTTCTAAGGCCTTCCTTGAGTAAACCCTAGGCTTAGGTTGTCATTCAACCATTTATTTTCTCTTTCTTGTCCTGTTAGGTGGAGGAGATTTTGAAGATTCCCTAGATGGGACAGCAACTTTCTTGCTATCAATATTGCTCCCCGGCTCATCTTCAAGCTCACCATACGTGAGGGTGACTCCTTATAGCTTCAATAAATTCTTTGGTCCTTGCCTCAATGGACTTCATAAGAATATCAAGGTCATTAACCTCTTCTTCATTCTAGTCAATTAGTGGTAGTGGCAGGTTGGCAACAACATCATATATTGGATCTACTACTGTGTTTTCTTCTTTGACAATTTGATCTCACACTGGAAACAAGTTTACTATTTTGACAAAGTATTTCATCATGTGCATGTAATTCCACATACACAGCTCTCTGTCATCCCTGTAGTTGGTACAAAAGTCCTCAAAATTATGTAAATGGGTGTACTCAATCCCAATTATCTTCTTGAGCTTGACGTATGGATCCATCCATGGCTAGGTAGTGCGGAGCTCTAAGTTATATACTACAAGTTCTTTGTTAGAATACTCTACACATTTGGATGTGTGGAGTTTGTACATTCCTTGGCTAAAGGAGAGGGGATAGGGAATCCTAGTGATATTCTTGTCACTTAGGAGGGTTTGGGCATGTTGTAATTGTCTAGATACTTCTAGGAGCACCATCCAATCATTTGGGTACCGAGGCAATTTATAGGGCTTCTATGAGAAGCCCTTGGCTCAGATGTAGGTAAACTTTAGAAACTATATTAATAGAAAGTTGAACCGGCAGAGGAAAGCATTAGCACTATGTGAGACCCTTCCCCAAAGTCACCTCCAAGCAGCCTGATAATGGCTTATGAAGGCGTCATTGACCCAAAAGTAATCTTTCTTAAAATTCCTATATTGGAGCTAAGGATACTTATCATATACCTTTAACTCCCTTCCTAGAGTCTCACTTAGAGCCACAAACAAGCCTCTATATTGCATCTAGTCAACCAGTAGATAGATCAAGTAGGATGTCATATATAATTGTGAGGTCTTCTTTACTGCCACAAACTGGTCATGCAAGCAATTACTAATCATCCCTACCTAGTTGAATTTGGCTTCACCTCTGAGAATTTATTCCATGAAGTATAGCATCCACTCCTGAAAGATGGAAAAATTGGAAGGCCCATAACTCTACTCTATCGAGTTACCAAATCATGGTAATCATTGTAGAAATTGCTTTAGAAGAGATCTTCAGGAAATTTATTTGCACTACCCCTCTTATCCTTAAGCCAGTACTGATTGATGAGCTTCTTACATTTGAGAGGATCAGAATCTCACATCTCCTTGGCATATTCTTTAGAAATTTCCTCCATCTCACTGAAGGTAGGGATATGGAAAGTTTTCCCTATTGATTTGGTAGTCAAATCAACCAATACATTCCCATCTCTATCTACAATTATTCTAGAATCCTCTTTTTATGCCTCCCTGTAGGCCATCACAAGCTCAAGAGCAATGAAAGTGAGCACAAAACCAAAAACCTTGGCCAACCCACTATTTCTGATTTTCCTAGAATTTTCTATTGTGGGGTTGATTCAGACCCTTTGCTTGAACTCATCAATGTCAATATGTCCTAGATTAATATCTGAGATCCCCCTCCAATCTATGGTGACCTTGGAGTTCAGGAGTTCCCCTTGGAACTTGTACTTCATTTGGTCTTTATCCTCTTTTCCTTGGGGTGCTTTGGCTAGCTTCTTTCCCTTTTCTTTGTCCATGGCCACCTCCAAAGGTCCTACACCTAGTTCCATATATCATGTGGGCGAGAGAGTAGTAAACATATTCAAGCATGAAACATGAGGAAAGTTAGCCAAAATACAATAAAACAATGTTAAATAAAATATTTATCACTTAAAGATCCTAACGTCTATTTTAGATCATCACGAGCCTTTCACTGGAGGGATTTATAACAATGTAGGCCCATGGGTGCAAACTTCCATAGGATGATAGTTTTTCTGTAGGAAGCAACAAAAGGGATGGAAATCAAGGCACGGTGGCCTACATGTCTCAAACCACATCAAGATTTGGTCATGAAATAGGGTCCACTAAGTAGGTCAATCCATTCTAGCATGGAGGTCAAAATCACTTTGAAGATTTGGAGGTGTTAAATTCATCTTTTAAGCATGCGGGTGTAGAGAGTAACTTGACTGTTTGAAGCTTTGTCATTGAAATAACACTTAGAAGATAGTGCCCTACAGGCAGCGTTCCACCATGTAGGACCCACAACTTTGGCGAATGGTATCACATTTCATTTTGAGCTCAAGTTATTGTGGGTCAGATAGTGCGAGAAGATGTTAGGTCATGGTCATTTGGAATGCCAGAGGCTAGACAGAGGTCCAACAGAGGAGATGTGCATTGTTGGGTCCGTAGAGGGCTTCAACATTTACTTCTTTATCATTGGTCAATGAAGAGGAAATGGAAAGGTCAAGCCCTATATAGCTAGCCAACGAAGGCCCGTAGATGTTTTGGCACAGTGGAAGTGAGACAAAAGTCCACGACTGGCCACCTACAAGAGGCAGTCCGCCTAGGGTTTATCACTTAATTATTTTTCATTTTTGAGTTTGGATGGACAGGTTTGGGACTCAAAGTGTGGAAGATTGGTGTGTAAAGGTCATTTGGAATGGTAGTCAAGTCATGGTAACCCACAGTCGAAGGTCCATGGTGTGGGATTTGCAAAACCATAGATGTTTTGGCATGGTGGAAGTGAGACAGAAGTCTGCAATTGGCCACCTATAAGAGGCAGTCCACCTAGGGTTTATCACTTAATTATTTTTCATTTTTGAGTTTGGAGAGATTTGGTAGGTTCAAGACTTGTAGTGTGGAAGGTTGGTGTGTAAAGGTCATTTGGAATGGTATTCAAGTCACGACAACCCATAGTTGGAGGTCCACAGTGTGGGATCCACAAAAAGGGGCAACACTTAATTGTTTAAAGCATGAAGAACGAATGGTAGAGGTAGAGTCGGGACCCACTTGTTGGAAGGATCTTAGTGGTTCACCATTTGGAAGGGTCTTTAATGAGGTGACGAAAGGGGATCAATGCCCTGCGAAGGATGATTGGAAAGAGGAGATTGGCTTGGTTTGGGTTTGGATGGTGACTTGGACAACAAAACCTTATGGATGGAGGGACAGAGGGAAAAATTAGTTTTAGAATGGCAAAGTCAAAGTGGAAACCCACAAGCGGATGTTCGCAGGGAGAAACCCACGATAGGCCTAAACTTAGGCATTTTGTGCTTGAACGATGATGATTGTGGTGAGGTATGTGCATCAAAAGGAAGGTGCTAGATAGCCATTTGAAAGGACAACATGTCAACAACATCATAGGGGTGGAAACTCAGGCTTGCAGACTAGAGTAGGTTAGAAGATATATTTGTTTAGGCTTCACAAGTTTGAGCTAAGTCTAGGCCAGCTAGACTGAAGGGGCCTCCCACGAGGGCGGGCCTGATGAAGGTATTTGTTTTTTACAGTTCTAAATCATTTTAAAGGAAGGTGATGGTGGCAACTGAGGTGCGAGTTGACAAAGCATGAATTCTCAAGTCAAAGAATGGCCATGAGGACCTCAGTCCTACAAGCAACTCCTTGGTGATTTCTAAGGATTATCACAATTTTAATTTATGGGTTTTGTTCACTTGAGTTTTCTCTAGTTGATTTCTTAGTTCCCTTTTCAAAATTTAACAATTTTCTATAGAATTCAACAAAAACTTGAAATAGGGAATGTAGAGGAAAACCAACCTTTGAGGCCTAATGTTGATGGATGCGCAAACAAGTAATGAAGATCTCAAAGCAACAACAAAGCTTGGCAAGCATGACAGTAGTGTTGGCAGGAGGCTCTAACTCATTTTTGGGCTAATGACAAGTGAAAATGATAGCTTAGGATGGGCTATTTATAGAATTTTGGTAAATTTAATGCCCTTCATTAATGCTCATATGATGAAACTTAGGGAAGATGAGCGGTCATTTCAAAAATGGCAGTAGGAGCAATGAAGTCTAGCAAGCAGATGATAGTTAGGAGTTAGTCACTCGGGTGGTCAACAATGAAAACAACAATTAGGGATGTCGGTCCCATAGTGCAGAAGTACACTAGACAAAGGCCATTCAGAACGACCAGGAAACTAAAGAAACCTGCATAGAGTGGCCCACAGGGGCGGACCCACACTGCTCCAAGGATGCCAGCATTAAAGAATGAAAGCAAATAGCTAAGGAAGTTTTGCAAAGGCCTAAAGCCTTGGAAATTTGAGGGTAGAAAAATATGGTCATTCAAGATGATTCCTCTAAGACTCACTAACCGTTTAAGACAAAATTAGGGGGCATGCAAAATGAGGCAGTGACAAAAGTGACTTGGCGATGTGAAAAAGAGAGAGGGTCCCCGTTCTGAATGGGGCATGTGTGCTATAGGCACAACAAATGGTGACTCTGCTAGAGAATGCTTCCGAGCGTTCTAAGGATAAGCATTCATTTGGAACCCAAAATCTCTAGTTTTGTAGACTTGGGGCCAGTTTCCAAAGGTGAACTGAGAGGCTTGAGAGAGAACAAAATCCTTAATTGAATCAGATCACAAAAGCATCTTAGAAGTGTGTGTAAGTAGTGAATTTATTTCCTCTCCTCAGAGACTATGACCAATAGCTACTACTTAGGCCAAGCAAGCTACATTAATTATCTAACTCCAAAAGTAACTTAGACATTGCCCTGCCAGAGTTGTTGCTATGATCCTAGTCAGGCGTCCATAGCCCCGATGGAGTTGTCACTATATCCCATGAGAATTGCTCTACTTCTAGCTAGGTATCCATAGCCTTGGTAGAGTTATGTGCACACCCACATGGTTGCTTGATTTTAACATTTTTGTCTTTCTTTATTTTTTATATTCTTTTGATACTATTTCTTTTCTCAACCATGTAAGAATTGAAGCTTATAGTGGGCTTGGAACCACAATGGTCACTAAAGTATATTTAAGCTTTTTTCACTTGCCTCACCTTAATAATTGCCATTGTATAGTTTCTTAGAAATAATTAGTGTACTTCATGCAGGATCCATGATGAGTGTGGGTATGTGCAGGATCATCATGGAAAAAATAGGCCCTTAAGTGGCAAAAAATTTAGAAAAATCAGTGTTAGGAAACTTGACATAAAAATTTGAATAAGTTATAATCTATATTACTTCAAAAATATGTAACAATAGAATTTGTAGAAAATTCAATGTAGTTTCTAAACTACTAGGTTTATTTAAAAATAAATAAAATCTATTTGGTGAAAATTTGAAATTTGAATGCAATAGTACTTAAATTTTAGGGAAAAAATAAGTAGGTTTCTGTCTGACCACCCTAACCATAATAAAATGGTAATATTTTCTTATAAGATTTTATATATAAGTAGAAGACTCATGTCCAAATGTGATGCATATTTTTTTGTAGTTTTTTTCCAAGTAAATAATTAATTATGAAATTTTTATTAGAACTTTTAAAAAATATAAAACTCGTATGTTTGACCACCTTAACTTGGTCAAAAATTCATAAAATTTAATTTTTTATTTTTTAATCCTATAGTATGTGAAGCATAGAATGTGACGCATGTTTCATATTCAAAAAATGTGATATTGCTTGAAAGTTATAGATATTTTTCAATCAGCCTATCGATCAGGACTTTAGTCATAATTCTAATAGAAAATAAATAATAATTATTTATTAAATTCATATTAAAGTATAATTTATATTGGTGGAAAGTTGAGAATCTCCTCTAAAAACCCTTTTTGTTTCATCAATTTTGGGTAAAAAAAAAGTCGTCAGCCACATACCCTACAAATACCCATAATATTGCCACTTTTGGCCCATCATGATCCTACACATACCTGTGTGAAAGGATTCAATAGAGGGTTGAGTTCTAGGTCAAGCAGGAGTTCAAGTAAGGAATTTTTTTCATGGAAGGAATTAGAAACCAATGGTTAAGAGTGAATAGTTATCCAAAGAACACTAAGAGCAAGCAACAAAGTAAATTGTTTGTTGAATGAGCATGGCCACCACATCATGAACACAAAGACACCCTCATCAAGATAAAAGCAACACGAAGCAGCAAGACAAAGGGAAACCAAAAGCAACCAAAACTAACCTATACACAGGTATTTGCAAGAGTAGCTCAAAAGAGCTCAAGCTTGAAAATAATGCTTTAAAAGGTGTTGCTAGTTGACGAGAAATAAAACATCTTCACTAGTTAAGGTCTTGAGGTGAAAAGCATTATCTCCAAGGATTTCAACAATTTGAAAGGGGCCAAGCTAGAGCTTGTCCAATTTGTCATGTCCCCCTTTCTTCTCATGGGCCTTTTCCCAACACAAGACCAGATCAACAATTCTAAAGGCCTTGAATTTGGCTCGTCAATTGAACCATCTTTTGACCATGCCCTAATGTTTGGAAAAAAATTCAATATCATGGTCACATACTTCTTCTAAGTGTAACAACTCAGCTACTCGAACTTCTCTTCAGTCCCCTTCTTCGTAAAAGGCATTAATGAATTAAAGGGTGGCAATTTTTAGGTGAATCAAGAACTCAAGCTCTAAGACATAGAGAAGGTGGAATGGGAAAATCACCTAAGGAGGCCTTATGGTGCATGCAATCTACCCAAAGGGAAAACTAAATTTGGGTATGCCAATCCTTGGAATTCCTATCGAGTAGCTTTCTGATGATAGTGATGAGATTCTTTTTTGTAGATTCAGCCAAGCCATTGCCCTGAGGATAGTAGTTGGATGAAACTTAAGGGAAATACCAAAATCAAAGGCCCAACTGGTGAATTTAAGTGAGGCAAAGGAAGATACATTATCACATACTAATGCATATAGGCAATTGAAATGATTTAAAATAAAACTTTCAATAAAATTAACCACTACCTCTATTGTACATTGCCTACACGTAATAGCTTATGTCCATCTAGTGTAAAAATCAAAGGCAATTAGAATGTACTTGTGACCCATAGATGATGGTGGGTTTACTGATCTAATGAATTCGAGACCCCATTACGTGAATGGTCTTACCTCCAATACTAGTTGCAGCAGGACAACAACATTCCTTTTTCTAGTTGTGGTGGTTTGGAAGAGATAGCATGTGTGAAAATGTCTATGGGGATCCTTGAAAATAATCAGCCAGTGGTATCTAGCTCATAGGATTTGATGAGCAGTAGAAGGACTAGACCCATGACTAGTACCAAACTTATCATGGAATTCCTTCAGCACGTGTGTTGCTTCTTCTTTTCTGAGGCACTAAAGGTACAATCCTTCATGATTTATTTTGTAAAGGATGGATCCTTGAAGCATATAGCTATTGATTTTTAGTCAGAGGGAAAACTTTTGAACTCCCTGTACATGAGGTAGACACTTGTGGTTCAACAAGTAATAGAAAATAGCATCATACTATTCTTTGGGAGAAACATCTTCAAGATGATACTGCTGAACTATGAGTTCGAGTCCTATTTCAACTACAATTTTAGCTATCATTCAGGTGAGGGCCGTTCCTCTTACCAACTTCATTGGCTGAATTTCCATGTCATACTCTTGCAGCAAGGTGACCCATTTTTCCTTTATTTCTCCCAACTCATTTTGCATCAACAACATTTTCATTGCTAGATTAGGGACAATGGAAAATACCTTATTTCGTAGGATATAGTGTTTGAACTTTTTAACCCCTTGGACAAGAGAATATGAATTTTTTTTCATACTATGGTATCTCAGTTCAATATCCTTTAAGGGGGCACTCATGAAAGAAATTGCATGCTCATTTCCTTCATCATCCTTGTGAGTCAAAATGTTGGCACGCGAATGATCTGAAGCGAATGAATAAATGAAAAATGGCTTCAGATAGCTAGGACTAACTAGTACAACTACTTTAGCAATGACCTTCTTAATTTTTTCAAATGCTTGCTTTGCCTCTAGAGTCCACTAAATTTTGGCATCTTGCTTCAACATTGCATTGAGCAGCTTAACGATTTCAACAAAGCCCGTAATGAATTTCCTAATGAAATTTATCTTTTCAAAGAAATATTTTAACTCTTTTTTACTACCTGGTAGCTAAATCTTCAATAGGGACTAAATTCAGTCAGGGTCCATGGAGATTCCTCATTCATAAATAACATGCACAAGTAACTTTCCTTTGGTGACTCTGAAGATGCATTTCTTTGGATTAAGAGCTACCCCAAATTCTCTACATCTTTGAAAATATTTGCATAGATAAGAAACATGATCAACTCATTTCTTTAAGAACACCATAAGATCATCCATATAAATGATGATTCATTTTCTAATCAAACCCTTGAATGTTATATT
Organism: Sequoia sempervirens; assembly: GCA_007258455.2. Lineage (NCBI taxonomy): Eukaryota > Viridiplantae > Streptophyta > Pinopsida > Cupressales > Cupressaceae > Sequoia > Sequoia sempervirens. The sequence continues at coordinate 507,522,500 of VDFB02000003.1, forward strand.
CATTGCATGCTAGAAAGTGGTGCTAGAATTGATGAGTCCAAATGACATTCTCCTATATGTGAAGGTTCCCCACTTCATGGTGAATGTAGTCCTATGTCAATCTTCATATTGCACCATAACTTGGTTATATCTAGAATACGCATCAATGAAGGAAATCATCGATGATCCATTAACAATTTGCAATACCTCATCCAATGAAGGCATGGGATAGTTATCCTTCTCTGAAGCTCTATTCAGGTTTTAGAAGTCCACACACAATCAGATTTATCAGTTCTCCTTCTTTATCAGGACGAAATTAGCCACCCACATGGAGTGCCTAATAGGAAAGATGATTCTAGCTGAAAGTAGCTTCTTCACTTCCTTGTAAACAATGGTCTCTAACAATGCATTGATGGGATGTTGTCATTGGTGAAATGGCCTAATGTTTTGCTTTAATGGGATAGTGTGTGTGATGATGGAGGTGTCTTATGTCTTCAAATATTCATAACTACATGCTACCACATCATGATACTTCTATGGAGCATCAATGATTACTTTCTTCTCCTTTGCCATACATACCTTGCCAATGAACACATTTTTGACTTCCTTGGTTGTGTCAAAGTTGTGGGTATTACATTAGTTGTTTATGGAGTCCTTCTATGCTTGCTAATCTTGATCTTGGATTTGATCAAGGTCAAATATGTCCTCAAGCTGAACCATGCCTTTCGGGATAGTGTTTTGTTTTAGATTGATAATCCCTTCTATGTCCAATTCAACATCTTTTGGGTTGGCTTCATCAATTATTTGAGTTGAAAACACATTAGAACTAGTGATAAATTCTAGGATATGCTTGTCATCATGAAACACCTAAAAATGGGTGACATTATCTAGCACATATGGGGTGGAGGTCAATTCACCAATGAATCTCTTGAGGCCTAAAAGTGATAGGGGTTGAAGAGTGCTAGCTACTTGATCCAAGGCATCAGTAGTATGGTTCTGAGAATGAGGAATCAGCTATATATTGAAGGCATCTAGACTCTCTAAAAAATCACATACCCTATGCCTATAGTTTGCTAGCCTTCTATCATGACAAGGGTATAATTTTCTGATTTGTTGCACCACCAATTCTGAGTCACTAAACACTTGCAGCATTTTGAATTTCTTCTTTAAAGCCATTAAGAGGCCATGAACTAATACTTCATATTCTGCTATGTTATTAGTGTAATAAAACTGAAGTCTATGGGCAACAAAGTAGGTCTTACCCATAGGGATGATGACTTCAAATCCAACACTAGCTCCTTGCTTAGACTTAGATCCATTGAAATACAACTTCCAGAACTTGGAAAGTTATTTGACCTTGGGGCCAATCATGCATGCATCCTTCCTTGGTTTCTCATTTGCATCTCTGATCTCTGGAATAGGGATAGGCTCATCATGATTGGTGAAAGGTTATTCAGTCAGAAGCTCCTTTTGAGATATGGCTTTTGCTTTGATGTGTTCTACTGCCATCTAACACAAGAAACACTCAAATTTTGAGTGGGAAACATTATGAACCCTGCACCAACTAGGCAACAAGAGCTCTTGAAAATTCATCCTTGCCCCTAGGTTTAGCTAATCTTGTACACATCTTTCCATGAAGTCTTGGAAGCCATCTAGTAGTCCTAAATTACTATCGTCATAGGACTCATCATCTTCTAATTCTACCAGCATCTCCATGTTTTTGGGTGCATAGGCCAAGTTGGTCAAAGTGTCACATAATACCAAGAAGACCTCTTCAGTAATTTTCTCTTCTTGAGGCTCTAGTTCTTCCTAATATGCTATGGGTGAACAATTTCCTAGTTCGGTTTTAGCAAACAACACTTCATTGGTGTTGTATTCTGTGATCATGAAATTCATACAAGGCTCTTAGTCTATATGGATCTAGTTTGGTATCCCTTTACATGGAAACCAAATGTGGAATAAATCAATTGTTACATACCCATTTAATGCTCAAGTGAAGTCTCTTCTCAAGATTATTTTGTATGTGTCAGGAATATCCACAACCTGGATGTCAATAACATATTGTAGCCTCAGATCTATAGCAATCTGCTTGGGAATATGATTTATTTCTCCAATGATATTTACCTCAATTTTTTTCAACTTACTTTTCTTCTTGAAGGTGAGGGTACAATCCCAAGAGCCTTGCATATAGCCAAAGGAATAACATTGGCTAATGCGCCTAAGTCAATTAGATAATTATGCAGGTTTTTCCCAAATATCTTGATAGTGATGAGGAAGGGAGGCATTTCAAACCTTCCCTAGAAAAGTCCCATAGGCATGTTAGCCTAGGAAACTTGGCCCTTGTCCTTTTCATTGGTCCTTTCCTTGGATTTCCCTTCATTTTGATCCTTAGCAAGTTGCTTTCTAGTTTGTTGATTGGAGGAAACCTCTTTCTTTTTACCTATGATTTCTTGAAGCATGGGCTCATGTGGGGGCTCTTCAAAAGAGACCTTCTTGGATGGTGTTTCTTGTGTTTCCTTAGAGGAAGGGTTCCCATTAATTACCCTAAAGAAAGTGTGTCTGATTGTAGGAACCTTCAATAGCTCAAAAGTGGACAAGCTGATTTTGAATTTCTTTAATTCTTCAACAACATACTCCCCCATTTGCTCAATTTCAGCCTCAAAGGATCTACCTATGGATGATCTAGCCAGCTGGCTATTTGTTTCTATTCAAGTATTATGCAGGCACATGGGGATAACCAAGGTTGTTGCTAGCATTGGGATCAAGTGGGGTGATAAAGTTATTGGGTGGAATAGAAGTAGTGAATGGTCATCCTACTTGTCTATTTCTTAAATTATATGGAGAGGCTCTTTGATGGAACATTTGAACTTCATCTTCATGAGACTGGTGGTCCATTATCTACTGAAGTAAAGAGCTAGGATAAAGATTCTTCATTACTTACCTCTTTTACTTCTTCATTCTTCTAGGTGGGGGCTTCATTTTTAGGTTTGTTAATTTTGCTTCATGAAAATGGAGCTTGGTTGATCACAAGAATGGAAGATTCATATGGTTCTAACAGAACTATGTCTCTAAAATTTGTACTATCAATGACATTCTAAAATTCAACTTGGAAGATTTCTACAGTTGTGAGGAACTTAGGTCAATCCAGCTCAGAGTGTCTGTTCATTGAATCTGGCACCATCCAGATAAGGTAGCCTCAATGAGATACACACCACTGGTCATCTTCTTTGTATTAGCAGGTTGATCAAGAGGAGTGTGAACACCTCCATTGTTTGGCCTAGTATTCTATGTTCAATTCTACCTTTGCAAGGGTCTTTTTCAAAACTCTGGTTGGAGCCCTGCCCTCACTCATAACTCTGCCCTAATGAGGTACCTATTTCATGGTTGTCCCTATTGTCTCAATTGTGGTTGGCTTGCATGTTGTGTTGAGGAGATTGTACCTAATTATTTTGGTCCTTGAGATGAGTCATCTGCGTGGAAATCTTTCTAATAATCTTTATCAACTCATCCAACTAGTATTTCTAATCATCTTTATCAACTCATCCAACTAGTCTTTCTCAGCATTGCTTGGCTATGATGCTTGATTCTAGAGAAAGATGGGTAGTGTTGCTGGTTGTTTCTGCCAAGTAGGTGGAAATTCAAGCCCTTATAGATATAGCAACACTTGTGGTTGTTGCAAGTAGGTCTGCTACTGTTGGGGCTGCAAGTAATGAGGCACAAGAGGCACCTAGTTTGTGGGTTGTGCTAGATGGGGTACTATGGGAAGTTACAAAACTAGATTCATGAGGGGAATCTAATGTTGACAAGCTTGATTGAGTCCTTGAATCTGCATAGGGTGGGTGACCTACCCCAAGGAGGGCAACAAACCAGATATGTTCTACCCTAAGTGAGTGCTGGTGATAACTACCTCAACATAAGCATCCACTAATCTGGTAGGAGCTGGTTTCATTCTTTTCACCAATGTTGTTGTAAGGTTGTCAAGGGTAGCATAGCAAATTAGCAGAACAGTGACATCATTGAGTGCATACAAATCTTGCAATCTCGTGTACACTTGATGGAAATGATCATTGAAGGAGCTGATTGGTTCATTAACCTGCCTACAAATTTCCATGAATTGATGATATATTTTTGATGGGCTAATCAAAATCTTGTACTTCCTCAGGAATGTGTTCTTCAAAAGATCCCAAGTAGTAATCGATTCAATTGGTAAGTTGATGTACCAATGAAGGCCTCCTCCCCTAATGAATAAGGAAATTTTTTGCATGCCATGTCCTCATGATCGATCTGCATGTCTTTCAATGCTATTTGAAATATCTTGATGTTCTCTTCAACTATCCTTTGTGGATCCCAAGGATTGAACTTTGTAAAAAATCTCTTCGAGTTCTTGGGCATGTAATGGTACATATTAAAAAAAATTAGAGAGGGGTTGTTCCCCAACCAAGCCATGAGGGGAGATAGAGGTGGTATTTGTTGTTGAATAGTAACTTGGGGCTACACAGGGGCAGTGGTAGTTGGGACTGTACCTTGGACTTGAAGGGCAGGGACAAGGGTAGCACCCTGACTATGGAAAGCGAGTGGTTGAAATGTAGTTTGAGATAGCTAAGAGGAAAAGGTGGAAGTGGAAGAGGAAGACTGAGGATGTGGCAAGTGGAAGGAGGAGGGAGATTAAGATGAAGGTGAAGCAAATGAAATGGGAGAGGAAGAGGAGGTTGTGTCCCCTCTTCGAGTCCTTCTAGCCCTTGTAGGGGGCTATAGTTTTTGAAATTTCCCTTTATTTGGTGTAGATCTTAAAACTCTTTGGAATCTCTCAGGGGAAAATGACCCAACTCAATCTAGCTTAACTCAAAAATCCCTCATTCTAGTGCCAGTTCTATTGATGGGTGTTTTTGCACCTTCTCAACACAAGGAGCACACAAATGCACTACCTCTCTTGAAAGGGAATCTCTGACAACAGGTTGTTGAAAATCACTCCAAGGTCTCTCGAGTGTTAGGTCATGACTTGCTTAGAATGTATTAGTTATTTTAATGTGATCTTGTTGGTAATCACAAGGAAGAATTATGTAAGTTAAGTTGGAGGGGAATTGGATCTTCCAATGGAGTCCTTAAGATGAGAAAGTTATTGCACAATTGTTGTAGGTCCAAACAATAGTCTAGAACTCTTATTTTAACTTCATATTTGACTTTACAATGTGCAATAAACCTTGTTCAAAGTCATTACTAAATAAAAGGTCAAAAGAGCAGGGAAGAGAGAAAGTTCGTAGACCTAAAACTAGCAATGAACAATGATAATGGAGGACCTTATTGTGAACAACCTTCCTAAAACTAAGTTCCACTTAACCAGATTACTTCATAGTCTCATGAAACTAGTGGAATCTTCTAAGGACTGCATATTTTCAACCATTCATTCACCATTAGCATGAATAAAATTTAGAAATTTAGTGCATCTTTCAATTTATGCCCAGACTAACTTTACACAGCTATTTATGATCAATAAACAACAAAAAATAAGGACAAGGAAGGTTTCCAACACACAACAAAATTCTTCAATATCAATGCAAAACATTAACAAACTTACTAATGACTTGCAAAACTCATGAACAACAAAGTAAATCCATTCAAATTCACTAACTATGAGAAGAATAATCATGCGACATGATGTTGGAACTCAAGAATCCACCAAATCAATGAATTTCTATTAACATTCTAGCAACATGTCTTTACAACAACTCCAATCTCCTTGAAAATGAAAGGAGACACCTTATTTATAGTGTCCAAAAACCAAAATGAATGGCCAAGATTTAATCTCATTGAGTGGCCAAGATTCACTACAAATTAGGGTTTCACCTACCCCCAAATATTTTAGAATTTAAAATTACATTTTGTGATTTAGTCTATTTTTTCCTCATGTAGCAGCACTGTAGCTCTTTGTCTTCTAGATGATTTCCTACTACTGCAACTATTTTGTGAGGAACTCATCATCAATTATGAGATTTCCTTCATTCTTCTTTGCAGTGGCATATTCCATAAAAAATTTGATCAAATCCTGGAGCTTGTTCCACTCCAATATGTTTGATTGAAGCACCTAAAAGTTCATTTTTTTGGATTTGGTCATAAGCTCATCCCAGTCCCTATCATACTTTTGTACATTCTTTATCACCTATTCGAATTGGGTGAAGGCTCATGCAACAAAAACCATAAAATCCAACATTAGTGCATCGTTGGTCCCATTTTCCATCATTTATGGAAGTATTGCTTTATCTTCTCCTAGTCTAGTTCAATAGCGGGCACATCAAAATTTGTCATTAGCCTCAGATATTCTTCACAATCCACCCTAATTTCTTTGACCCAATCAATATCTAGCTCCACTTCATGGAGAACTTGTTCCAACACTTATTTTCTATGGTATAAGCTTATATTCCAAGTCTCCATGAGCTAGTGGTCACCTTCTACCAAAGTAAACTCCTTTTCCTAGGATCTCTTAGGTATCTTGAGGATAGCCTCAAGCTTGGGATATGTGATCTTATATAACTTTGGGAAGTTGGTGCAAAATTTCCTTATTCACTCAAGTATCTTTTGTACCTCCAGGAGCTTGTTTATTGTCTAGAAAGTGTGACCTATGCCCATGTTTCCATTGTAGAGGACTTGTTGGAACCAATCCTCTATGGCCCTCTTCCAATTCTTTCTTCTCTCCAATTTTTCAATGTGGTCCTTGGACAACAGTTGTGGTGGCGCTAATGACATAGTGGGAAGTTCCTTAGCTGATGACCATTGTTGAATGTAAGCTGTTAGATCTACCACCTATTCCTTTAGCTCCTCTTTAGAGGTCTTCTCTTTATGCATTTGGTGCACAATAGTGGTGACAGACCCCTGAAGATGGTCAGTTTTCTATTCTCTTGTTGCTTTTCCTAAATCAAGGGTAGAAATATTATAGTTGACCCCTTCTTCTCCCATAACTGGAGTGGCTATTTGCCCTGTTTTGGATTTGGATGCATCCATTGTTATGTGGGACTTGAACTTTGGCTTTTTCTCCTTCTTTGTAGGTTATGTGCAAGATCATGATGGGCCAAAAATTGGTTATATGATGGGTATATGTAGGGTATGTGGCTAACGACTTTTCTTTTACCCAAAATTGATGAAAGGAAAAGGGTTTTTAAAGGAGATTCTCAACTTCCCACCAATATAAATTATGCTTTACTTCGAATTTAATAAACAATTATTATTCATTTTCTATTTGAATTATGACTAAAGTCCTAATTGATAGGCTAATTGAAAAACATCTATAGCTTTCAAATGGTATCACATTTTTTGAATCTGAAACATGTGTCACATTTTATGCTTTGCATAGTATAGGATTAAAAAAAAGAAATAATTTCATGAAGTTTTGACCAAGTTAAGGTCATTAAACATACAAGTTTTTATATTTTTTAAAAGTTGTAATAAAAAAATTATAATTAATTATTTACTTGGAAAAAAATTACAAAAAATATGCATCACATTGGGACATGAATCCTCTAATTATATCTAAAATCTTATAAAAAAATATTATCATTTTATTATGGTTAGGATGGTTAGACAGACACTTCTTATTTTTTCCTTGAAATTAAGTACTACTGCGTTGAAATTTCAAATTTTCACCAAATACATTTCTCCTTTTAAATAAACCTAGTAGTTTAGAAACTACAATCAATTTTCTATAGATTATATTCTTACATATTTTTGAAATAATATTGATAAAATATTCAAATTTTTATGTCATGTTTCCTAATTCTAATTTTTCTAAATTTTTTGCCACTTAAGGGTCTGTTTTTCCCATGATGATCCTGCACATACCCTATACTTATTTGGGCTCGAGCCAAGATGGCCTCCAACCTTGCCTTCGCATCCATTGGAGTTAGGAGCTTCTTTTCTAATTGTTTCTCTAGTCATTCGTGCATCTGAGACTCCTCTTTTGGTGATTCATGATCACCTTCTTCCTCAGGGGTGTGTTGGATTTCCATTACTTTATCATCTAAACCTTCCTGCTCTATCCTTTCTTCTTCTTCTTCATTAGAATCCTAGACAAATATAGTTTCTTTTCTTGGGGACTCGGTGGTTTCATGCTCCTTGGGGCTATCCTTCCCTTCAGTGGTTTTCTCTTCTTCTCCTTGTCCATGCCCATGCTCTTCGCAATGTTTTGCTTCTAGGTTCTTTCTTTTCTTATCCTCTTCTTCAGGCTTGGCTTCTTCCTTTTTTTCTTTTCCCTTTTCCTCTTGCTTTTTGAAAAGAGGTATCTCTTTATTGTTCTTGGGGCTTTCTTCTTGTTTCCTAAGTGGAGGCTCAACGTCTTCCTCCACTTTCTCCTCTACATCCTTCTCCTCATCAGGGGATTGCTTTTCTACTTCTTCTTTGATGTTCTTGAGTTGTTGAGCCAACTCTTCTTTAAGATCTAGGTCAAAAGTTTCCATAATATACTTTGTTCCTAGCTCCTCAATGTCCTCTTTAGATGATTGTGTTTCTTCCTACTTGCTTACCACTTCATCAATTGTTAGATGTTGATACTCATGATGCTCTTGGTAGTCATCTGCTTCTTCCATCTACTTGGAAGCCTCCCTTTCTTGCCTCTCCAACTCTCCTGATATTTGAATTGTTTCCTCCATTGTGGGTGGTTCGGTTGGAGTAGGGGAGATTGGGAGGTTAGTGACAACCTATGCCAAGGTAGCCTATACTATGGGGTTCATTAACACTCTGGATAGCTCCATTGGGATGTTCTACATGTGTCGAGTGAAAGCCTCCGAGCGAGAGAGTGAGTATTGGCATCGTTATAGTAGCCAACAAAAGAGATGATGAGGGAGAAATGTAGGTGGAGGAGAGTAGAGAAGTAGTGGAAGAGGAATAATCAATTACCATTACTTGTTTAGTAGGTGGGGTGGAAGCAAGGTGGATCAATATATCCACCTTGGGCAAAGAAGTGGAAACCATCGCCTGAGAAGCAAGTAGAAGGGAAATAGTAGTGTCAATGACAGCAACGATGACTGGGAGGGTGCAAGTAGCAGGTGGAGACTTTGGTTGCTCAACCTCTACTTCCTCTCCTTCATGGAGTAGGTCCTCCTAGATGGTAGGCATCTCCATGAAACTACCCGATGTCTTCAGTTTCTTAGAAGGTTCACCTTTTGAGGCCTTCCTTAAGTACACCCTGGGCTTAGGCTATGGTTCAATCATTTCTTTTCTCTTTATTGGAAGTTTCCCCAAATGGGGCAGTAGTTGTCCCGCTGTCAATCTCGCTCCCCAGCTCATCTTTAAGCTCACCATATGTCAAGGTGACTCCCTATAGCTTCAATTGGGAAATTTTCCTATCGATCCATTCTATGGTCCTTGTCTCAATGGGCTTCATAAGAACGTCGATGTCATTAACCTCTTCTTCATTCTATTCAATTAGTGGTAGTAGTAGGTTGGTAATAACATCATATCTTGGATCTACCACTGTGTTTTCTTCTTCGACAATTTGATCTAGCACTAGAAACAAGTTTAGTTTTTGATGAAGTATGTTGTCATGTGCATGTAATGTTGCATACATACCTCTCTCTCATCCTTGTGTTTAAATTCCTCAACATTATGTAAATGGACATACTCAATCCCAAACATCTTGCTAAGCTTTCCATATGGATCCATCCATGGTCGGGTAGTGTGGAGCTTCAAGTTATATTCCACCAGTTCTTTGTTAGAATACTCTACACATTAGGATGTGTGGATTTTGTACATATATCCCTGCCCTATGCTTGTCACTTAGGAGGATGTGGGCACAGTCTAATTATCTAGATAATTTTAGGAGCACCATCTGATCATTTGGGTATTGGGGTAATTTATTAGGCTTCTCTGAGAAGCCCTTGGTTCAGATATAGGTAAACTTTAGAAACTATATGAACAAAAAGTTGAACCGATGGATGAAAGCATTAACACTATGTGAAACCCTTCTTTTAAAGTCACCTCCAAGTAGCCTAATAATATGGCCTATGAAGGCGTCATTGGCCCGACAATAATCTTTCTTAAAATTCTTGTATTGGAGCTGAAGGTACTTATCATGTAGCATTAACTCCCTTCCTAGAGTCTCACTTGGACCTACAAACAAGCCTCTGTATCACGTCCAGTCAACCAGTAGATAGACCAAGTAGGATGTCATATAAAATTGTGAGGTCTTCTTTACCACTAAAAATTCCTCATCCAAGCAATTACTAATCATCCCTACCTAGTAGAATTTGGCTTTGCCTCAAAGTATTTCTTGCACGAAGTATAGCATCCACTCCTAAAAGAAGGTGCTAGTTGGAAGGCACATAACTCTACTCAACAGGGTTACCAAATCATGGTAATCCTCATAGAAATTACTTTGAAAGAGGTCTTAACACACTTTATTTTCACTTCCCTTCTTATCCTTAACCCAGTATTGATTGATGAGCTTCTTACATTTGATAGGATTAGAATCCCACATCTCCTTGGCATATTCCTTAGATGTTTCCTCCATCTCACTGAAGGTAGGGATATGGAAAGTTTTCCCTATTGACTTGATAGAAAAATCAACCAATACGTTCCCATCTCTATCTACAATTCTTCTAGAATCTTCTTGATATGCCTTCCTACAGGCCATCACAAGCTCATGAGCAATGAGAGTGGGTGAGAAATAGGAAGCCTTGGCCAACCCACTATTTTTGATTTTCTTGGCATTTTTTGTCATGGGGTTGATTCAGACCCTTTGATTGAACTCATCAATGTCAATATGTCCCAGATTAGTATCTAAGATCTCCCTCAAATCTGTGGTGACCTTGGAGTTGAGGGGTTCCCCTTGGAACTTGTACTTCATTTGGTATTTAACCTCTTTTCCTCAAGATTCTTTGGTTGGATTCTTTCCCTTTTCTTTCTCCATGACCACTTCCAAAGGTCTTATACCTGTTTCCATATATCCTACAAGTGAGAGAGTAGTAAACACATTTAAGCATGAAACGTGGGGAAAGTTATAAAAAATATAACAAAACAACATTAAATTAGATAATTCATCACTTAAAGATCCTAACATCTCTTTCATATGATCATTTTCCTTTCACTGGAGGGAGTTATAACAATGCAGGCCCAAGTGTGTGAACTTCCCTAGGCTAGCAGCCGTTCTGAAGGTAGCAAAAAAAGGGACAACAATTAGGGCACGATGGCCCGCATGTCTCAACCTGCATCAAGATTTGGTCATGAAATAGGGTCCACCAAGGAGGTCAATCCATTCTAGCATGGGGGTAAAAATCACTTTGAAGATTTGGAGGTATCAAATTCATCTTTTAAGCATGTGGGTGTAGAGAGTAACCTGACTATTTGAAGCTCCACTATTGAAATGGTGTTGAGAAGACAACGCCTCATAGGTAACATTCCACCATGCAGGACCCACAACTTCAGTGGATGAAATCATAGTTCATTTGGCACTCAAGTTACTATGGGTCAGATGGTGTGGGGAGATGTTAGGTCATGGTCATTTGGAATGACGGAGGTCGGATGGAGGTCCGGTAGAGGCCACCCACATTTTCGAGTCTGCAGAGCGGTTCAAAGTTTACTTGTTTACAATCAATTAGTCAAGAGGTAATGGTAGGGTTGGGCCCTACATAGTGAGAAGACGGAGGTCTGTAGATGTTTTGGCATGGTAGAAGTGAAACAGAAGTCCATAACTGGACATCCATAAGAGGCAGTCCACCTAGGGTTCATCACTTAATTATGTTCCAATGTGATGTTTTTGGGACCCACAATGCTAAAGGTTGGTGTGTAAAGGTAGTTTGGAATAGTGGTCAAGTCACGATGACCTACCGCCAGAGGTCCATGGTGCAAGATCCACAAAAAAGGGAAACACTTAATCATTTAAAGTGTGGAGGAGGAATGGCAAAGGTAGAGTCAAGACTTGCTCAACAAAAGGATCTTAGTGCTTTGCCATTTGGAAGGGGCTTTAATGAGGTGATGAAAGGGGACCGGTGCCCCTTGAAGGATGGCCCAAAAGAGGAGATTGGCTTGGTTTGGGCTCGAAGGGTGGGTCGGACGGTGAAACCCAATGGACGGAGGTATAGGGTGTGAAAGTCATTTTGGAATGGAAAAGCTAGAACGAAAACCTGTAGGAAGATGTTTGTAGAGAGAAACTTGTGATAGGCCTGAACTTCAGCATTTCAAGCTTGAATGGTGATGATTGGGGCAAGGTCTGTGCATTGGAAGGAAGGTGCTAGAAAGCCATTTGAAATAGCAACATGCTAATAGCATCTTGGGGGTGGAGACTTGTGCTTTCAGAAATGAGTAGGTTAGAAGATCTCTCCATTTGGGCTTCACGAGTTTGAGCTAAGTCTAGGTCAACTAGGTTGAAGGGGCCTCTTGGGAGGGCAGACCTAATGAATGTGTTCATTTTTTAAATATATAAAGCATTTTAAGGGAAGATGATGGCAGCGACTGAGGTACAAGCTTGAAGGGCATGGATGCCCTAGTCAAAGAATGCTCATTGGGATCTCAAGTCCTGCAAGTGACCCCTGAGCAATTTCTAAGGTTTATCACAATTTTGATTTATGGATTTTGTTTGTCAGAGTTTTCTCTAGTTGATTTCTTAGTTCCCTTTCTAAAATTTAAGAATTTTATGTAGAATTCAATAAAAATTTGAAATAGGGAATGTGATAGAAAACCAACCTTTGAGACCCAATGAAGGTGGATGTGCAAATGGGTAATGAAGATCTCAAAGCAGCGATGAAGTTTGGTGGGTGTGACAGTGGTGTTGGGGGGAGGCTCTGACTCATTTCTATGCTCCTAAAAAGTGAAAATTATAGATCAAGATGGGATATTTATAAAATTTAGTGAATATAATGCCATTCATTAATGCTCGTATGACAGCACTCAAGGTAGATAAGCAGTCATTTTGAAAATGGCGGAAGGAGCATAGAGTTTGATGAGTGGATAGTGGTCAGGAGTTAGTTGTTCAGGTGGTCAGCAATGAAAATGACAATCAGGGATGTAGGTCTCATGGCATGGAAGGACACCAGATGGAGGTTGTTTGGAATGGATGGGAAACTAAAGAAACCCACATGGAGTGCCTTGCAAGGGCAGACCCACACTGCTCCAAGGACGCCAACATTAAAGAATGAAGGAAAAAAACTAAGGAAGTTCTCCAAAGGCCTAAAGCCTTGAAAATTTGAGGGTAGAAAAATATGGTCATTTTGAGATGATTCCTCTAAGACTCACTGAACACTTAAGACACAAAAATTGGGGGCATGCAAAATGAGGCAACGAAAAAAGTGACTCAACACCACGAAAAAGAGAGAGGGTCCCCATTCTGAATAGGGTGTGTGTGCTATAAGCACAATAGAACTAAGCCTCTCTTTCTCTTATATTATCCTTCATTTGATTCTTCTCTTAGAGGGTGTTTGTTGTTTTGGAGTTCAACCTTCTAACCTCCTTGTCATGAGCCTGTAGAGTAGACTCAATCTCTTATTTCTCTTGCCTTGACCTTTCTCCTTCCACTTGGGCCTTGAGAAGATTATTAGAAGCCTGAGATCAGACATCATCCAACTCTTTTTGTATGTTTTCTTGAGTACATCAATACTCTAGATTTGCCTGGCACGCAGTAGCAAGCTCAAATCTTAACTTTTCAATTTCAACATATAGTTGAATCTTTTCACTTTGGGCATCTTTGAGAAATTTGGTTACTTCTCCTTGTCGATCTTGTATTTGTCTTACGCAAGCCATCTTGACATCTCTGGCCTTGATCTTTTTCTATAGCCTACTCACGGTATCTCTTACATTTATCAATTATGCCTCATGCTTCTTCAATCTCTTGTCTAGTCTCTCACAATTAGTGTATACCAATTTCAGGGTGGCCTTAGCTAGAACAACCTTGTCGCATGAGCGAGTTTCATTTAAATCCAGACCCATGTATCAAATGTCATAATATTTCATCTACATTTTTCCTTCAAGCTTGGATATGAGGGGCCTCATGGTAGCAATTAGCAAATAATTTTTCTCCTCATTAAAGAAAGATTCAATCTTCTTAGTAGCTACCTGTGTGAGGGCTTTTATCTGTAGTTTCTACTTTTTGGCTCGCCGGGCCTACTTGGTTGCATTGAAATGGCCTTGGAGACTCTATGGGGTGTTAATGCTTTGTGTGAAAATGGAATCACCTAGAGGGAGACAGAATAGGGTGACAAAAGGAGAAACCTCAACTATATGGGATTACAGAGAGGAACATGGGAGAATTCTCATAGAAAATGGTGGGATATGAAATTGAGATTCAATAAGGGGAAAACCTATAAGGGTGAAAAGGGAAGCGGGTAGAAGGAGAGACATTTTCGCAAAAGTGGATAGACCTAGAGTAATGGGCAACATGGATGTTTCATCTCTTTTAATAGGGGCCCTTGATAGGGTGATTGAAGAATCAATACCGACTGAAGCAGATGATGCTTGTTTAGTGCACAAGGTTACTTCACAAGGTTCATTGTTGAAAATGGTTGGGGGTTCATTCAAGACCAAAAGATCAAGGTATGTAGACCAAGGAATCTTTTACATAAATAGGGGAAGAGGAGTAACTAGAGATGTAGAGGTAGAAAGAAGAGAGAGAGTGAAACTTACTTGGGTCATGGTGGCCAAAGAACCTTGTAGAGTAGACTCCACTTCTTCTCCTCTAACTGATGCACTGGGTCCACCTAGATCTTGGAATTCTCTCCTCTTTGTATGATCGAAAATGGTACATTTTGATCCTTTAGTGGTCGATCCCATCAAAACCTAGCTTTCGATAACTACAATGAACCTTCTTGGGACCATCAGGCTCTTTTTCCTTTCCTTCGAGCACTTACAGAGGATGTGACTTGTGAGTCCTTTTGCCTCAATCTTTTTCTTTTGTTTAATTCCTGAGGCTGGGAAGTATGGTGTGAAATCGCCTCCTATTCAATCTAATGATTAGTCTTAGGGTTACTATTGTTAGTATTGATCTCTTTTTCATGAACCTCATCGAACCTTTCATCATGTAGCCAAAGATATCTGAATAGAGCATTAGGGAATCTCATTTCTTTTTGAAACCTCCAGAAATCTACTTTCTCTCTCTGACCACCCTAGGTGTTTCAATTGTGTGCTGAGGGATTTACCCATTGGGAGGTTCTTTTGATATCCATAGTTTGGACATAGAAGTCTAGCCATGGTGGCCATTTGAATGGTATGTGGGCCAAGTCGATGTATACTTCTAGCCTTTCTTGGGTTAGATTCTTCCTCAAATCAAAATACTCCTAACTCTCATGTTTCAAATTTGGGAGGTGCTTTGTCAGATTGTAGTCCCATGTGTCATAGATAATAATCAAGCCTAAGAGTGCTAATTTGTTTGTAATCTCACCCTCTGCCCTCTACTTCACCAGTGTTACCTAACTATTGGAAATGTTAAGGGGAGTTGAGTAAAGCCCTGTCTTGTTCCTTCTAGTGCCATAAGCATTGTCGGCAATAGCTTCCTGATGGTATGCCTCCAAAGAAAAAACTCTATCCATTATAAATTTAGGGAGTTTGAAAGGCTCCTTGATGAAACCATGGAATTTGATAAAATTAAAATCTTCACCCAAGAAATAATCTATTGAGGTCTACAAAGTCTTCATCCATTGCAAGGCCTTACTAGAGAAGTAGCCTAGAAGGCATGGGAACAAGTCTAGAAGTACTAGCCTCATAAAATAATCCACAAACCAATAGTAATCCCATGTCCTTGAAAGCACATGATTCCATACCAAAATTAGTTAGTAGAAACCCATTACATTGAACCTAAATATTGACAAACCTCTCTATAGAAAATTAGAATTTTGATGCAAGATCAAGTGAACCAAGAAAGAAGAATACCTAAATTTACACTCAGTATTGTAGGTCCTCCATGCTCTAGCATCCTTCAGCTATTGCATCAGTAAAATAAAAATACTTCTAACTTTTCTCCTTCTTAGGCATGAAATCCAAGCCCATCTAAAAAGGACATACCTCATCATCATCATAAAGACTGTAAATCTAGGCCAACATTGAGGAAATAGACTATATATCTTTCTTGAATTTTCTACATGCAAGAGGAAAAGAATATTGATCTCTCTCTAGCCTTTCTTTTGTTTTATCCTCATAAGATTGCACCTTCCTAGTTGTGGTTTCCTAGAACCCTTTCATCTCATCCTCGTCAAAGTGCTCGGAACCCCAATTTGTAGGGATACATAACATATCCCATATAGCCATGGTAGTAATTGTAACATCTATCACGTTTCCGACAATAACCCTTGCCTCCTTGTCGAATATTTTAGCACATGCGTCTACCAGCTCCTAGCATGAGTGTGCAACAAGTAACATGAACTATGGAAAACCACAATTCCAGAACCATGATGTGAAACTTTTCATTGACCCATGTTTAATCATTCTTTGTAATGCTCCTTCCCTAAGGCTTTTAGGGTTAGTCACCAATTTTGGGTCAAAAATGTTGTCTATGAAATTCTGCACCACCTCTCTTCTAACATGGTCATCTAGTTGCACTGATTTGGTATAATCAAAATATCATTCTTCTCATGTTGGGGCATTGGTGAATGAATCCATCCCAAAAATATTTACGTACCCTAGCCTTTTGGATGAGGCTCTAGCCTTTCTACCAGATGTTGATGCTTCCACCATTGTTGTGATGAGAAGTTGTAGAGAGTTTCGTTAGTGAAATGACTACTTCTTGTTTTGCTACTTAGCAAAAATTTTATTTTGGGTGCAATTAATTCCTCTGCTCATACATGTAGTTAAGGCTCTATCATTAACAATGGTCCACTAAATGTTTCCACCAGGGTGATACATGTGGATTTGGGATCCGTATCCCAATTCCAAATTTGAAGTGAGAATGAAATTAGTACATTCTTCTTGTCGCCTCTTTCAAAAATAAACTAGCTGCATTGGAAAGTGTGCTCTTAGCTATGAGAAGGTTGCTTAAGCAGTGCAAGGTACTTTGAAAAGATGTTCCTATTTAATTTGTTAGAACTTAACATGTGAATTAATGTCTTTTCATATAAGCAAGCTAGCTATTGTTGATGATAGCAAATGACACATAAAAATGATTGACCTACGTGAGCATTTACTCCGAACATCCAAATTTATTTCTCAAGGAATTTTGTCATATTTACCGTATGATTCACCCCCTTCCCTTCTATTGCTTTGATAATTTATCCACTATTGTTTGGCCAAAAATGGATTTTTCATTGATTGGGTTCTCCAACACGTCTTTTCTATAAATAGCTATGCTACCTTATTACAATATTCATTCAAAAAATAGCTTTTTAATTTTAGCAAGATTTTCCTACTATCTCTCATTCTACTAGCCTTAGCTTTTACTACCATCATTTCTTCTAGTCTAGGCACTCCCATTCAACTCCTTCCATGCAGGCTGCAATACTCTTTCACAAGTGAAATTACTAGTGACAAAATTAAGTACTTGGCGAAGAAGAATGACTACCTCATTGTCATTGTGTTCAAGTGGGTCCTCAGTAAGGAATATGTGAAGCATGAAAACTAGCCATGATGAAACTCCAATGTCATCTCTCACTTTGTGGCCTCCCTTCTTACCTAGACATCGCCAAGCCTTGGATAATTCTTGTGTGTCATCCCATGTTCAACTCTCTGTTCTTGGATGGGCTCGATGAAATTGTTCAAGTGATCATCCTTGTTATCAGTATTCTAAATTCCATGGAAATTCACACGCACATAGATTATGAGGAGAATGTGGTCTAAATACCCTTATTGAACTTCAAATAATGGACCTCAAGAGGCATTGCTTGCTATTTCATCTTGCGACCAATTTCATTTTGAAAGAGTTTGGCGCAGAGTGTGTTGGTGGGATTGACTAGAAATATCACTTCGAATTCTTGGCATATAGTCGTGGGAATGAGGACTAAGGTCGCTGGTGTGCTAGGCCTATGTGTGTTGTTTTTACCCCCTTTTCACCCTATCAAAGAAGAAGAAGAAACTAACAAAGAGCCACTTTTAACTATTTAGTAATGGATGGAGGCTAATGAATCTCACTATTTTTTGCTTGTTGCATCTCTTTTTTTCCTTTTCACTATAGAGCTCTTTTTGGGTTTTGAAAAGAAGCTTCAACTTCTCTTGAAGCCTCAAGCTTGTACTATAATATAATTTTTTCAATGAATATAATATAGTACCTTTTATGTTTCTTTAAACATTATTCTCATGGCCTTATTCTCAAAATTAAAACATATTTTACAAAAAAAATTACATATGGTACATAACTACAAATTTTTTTAAAGAACTTGCATATTTTAATGGAACAATTTTAAATAAAAATTGTTCACCAGTATATCTAGAACATTACCTTCCATAGAGCTTCAAATTTTGTATGTTGTCCTGATTTCGCAATGCGCTCATCATAATTTAGTCCTAGGATTCCTTCCCTGAAATCTAGGCTAGAGGTCTTTTTGTTGAACCATCATTTTACTATCTATTGGTGGCCATTCATGGCTTCATAAGCTTTTTCTCTATCTTCCTAAAGGTTTAGGAGTTGCACCAACCTAACTTCCATTCTGTCACTTTCTTCAATCTCTAGGGCTTTTAACAATTGCAAGGTGGGGATCTC
>VDFB02000003.1:507541173-507595506 GCA_007258455.2 Sequoia sempervirens
TCCTAACTCTCATGTTTCAAATTTGGGAGGTGCTTTGTCAGATTGTAGTCCCATGTGTCATAGATAATAATCAAGCCTAAGAGTGCTAATTTGTTTGTAATCTCACCCTCTGCCCTCTACTTCACCAGTGTTACCTAACTATTGGAAATGTTAAGGGGAGTTGAGTAAAGCCCTGTCTTGTTCCTTCTAGTGCCATAAGCATTGTCGGCAATAGCTTCCTGATGGTATGCCTCCAAAGAAAAAACTCTATCCATTATAAATTTAGGGAGTTTGAAAGGCTCCTTGATGAAACCATGGAATTTGATAAAATTAAAATCTTCACCCAAGAAATAATCTATTGAGGTCTACAAAGTCTTCATCCATTGCAAGGCCTTACTAGAGAAGTAGCCTAGAAGGCATGGGAACAAGTCTAGAAGTACTAGCCTCATAAAATAATCCACAAACCAATAGTAATCCCATGTCCTTGAAAGCACATGATTCCATACCAAAATTAGTTAGTAGAAACCCATTACATTGAACCTAAATATTGACAAACCTCTCTATAGAAAATTAGAATTTTGATGCAAGATCAAGTGAACCAAGAAAGAAGAATACCTAAATTTACACTCAGTATTGTAGGTCCTCCATGCTCTAGCATCCTTCAGCTATTGCATCAGTAAAATAAAAATACTTCTAACTTTTCTCCTTCTTAGGCATGAAATCCAAGCCCATCTAAAAAGGACATACCTCATCATCATCATAAAGACTGTAAATCTAGGCCAACATTGAGGAAATAGACTATATATCTTTCTTGAATTTTCTACATGCAAGAGGAAAAGAATATTGATCTCTCTCTAGCCTTTCTTTTGTTTTATCCTCATAAGATTGCACCTTCCTAGTTGTGGTTTCCTAGAACCCTTTCATCTCATCCTCGTCAAAGTGCTCGGAACCCCAATTTGTAGGGATACATAACATATCCCATATAGCCATGGTAGTAATTGTAACATCTATCACGTTTCCGACAATAACCCTTGCCTCCTTGTCGAATATTTTAGCACATGCGTCTACCAGCTCCTAGCATGAGTGTGCAACAAGTAACATGAACTATGGAAAACCACAATTCCAGAACCATGATGTGAAACTTTTCATTGACCCATGTTTAATCATTCTTTGTAATGCTCCTTCCCTAAGGCTTTTAGGGTTAGTCACCAATTTTGGGTCAAAAATGTTGTCTATGAAATTCTGCACCACCTCTCTTCTAACATGGTCATCTAGTTGCACTGATTTGGTATAATCAAAATATCATTCTTCTCATGTTGGGGCATTGGTGAATGAATCCATCCCAAAAATATTTACGTACCCTAGCCTTTTGGATGAGGCTCTAGCCTTTCTACCAGATGTTGATGCTTCCACCATTGTTGTGATGAGAAGTTGTAGAGAGTTTCGTTAGTGAAATGACTACTTCTTGTTTTGCTACTTAGCAAAAATTTTATTTTGGGTGCAATTAATTCCTCTGCTCATACATGTAGTTAAGGCTCTATCATTAACAATGGTCCACTAAATGTTTCCACCAGGGTGATACATGTGGATTTGGGATCCGTATCCCAATTCCAAATTTGAAGTGAGAATGAAATTAGTACATTCTTCTTGTCGCCTCTTTCAAAAATAAACTAGCTGCATTGGAAAGTGTGCTCTTAGCTATGAGAAGGTTGCTTAAGCAGTGCAAGGTACTTTGAAAAGATGTTCCTATTTAATTTGTTAGAACTTAACATGTGAATTAATGTCTTTTCATATAAGCAAGCTAGCTATTGTTGATGATAGCAAATGACACATAAAAATGATTGACCTACGTGAGCATTTACTCCGAACATCCAAATTTATTTCTCAAGGAATTTTGTCATATTTACCGTATGATTCACCCCCTTCCCTTCTATTGCTTTGATAATTTATCCACTATTGTTTGGCCAAAAATGGATTTTTCATTGATTGGGTTCTCCAACACGTCTTTTCTATAAATAGCTATGCTACCTTATTACAATATTCATTCAAAAAATAGCTTTTTAATTTTAGCAAGATTTTCCTACTATCTCTCATTCTACTAGCCTTAGCTTTTACTACCATCATTTCTTCTAGTCTAGGCACTCCCATTCAACTCCTTCCATGCAGGCTGCAATACTCTTTCACAAGTGAAATTACTAGTGACAAAATTAAGTACTTGGCGAAGAAGAATGACTACCTCATTGTCATTGTGTTCAAGTGGGTCCTCAGTAAGGAATATGTGAAGCATGAAAACTAGCCATGATGAAACTCCAATGTCATCTCTCACTTTGTGGCCTCCCTTCTTACCTAGACATCGCCAAGCCTTGGATAATTCTTGTGTGTCATCCCATGTTCAACTCTCTGTTCTTGGATGGGCTCGATGAAATTGTTCAAGTGATCATCCTTGTTATCAGTATTCTAAATTCCATGGAAATTCACACGCACATAGATTATGAGGAGAATGTGGTCTAAATACCCTTATTGAACTTCAAATAATGGACCTCAAGAGGCATTGCTTGCTATTTCATCTTGCGACCAATTTCATTTTGAAAGAGTTTGGCGCAGAGTGTGTTGGTGGGATTGACTAGAAATATCACTTCGAATTCTTGGCATATAGTCGTGGGAATGAGGACTAAGGTCGCTGGTGTGCTAGGCCTATGTGTGTTGTTTTTACCCCCTTTTCACCCTATCAAAGAAGAAGAAGAAACTAACAAAGAGCCACTTTTAACTATTTAGTAATGGATGGAGGCTAATGAATCTCACTATTTTTTGCTTGTTGCATCTCTTTTTTTCCTTTTCACTATAGAGCTCTTTTTGGGTTTTGAAAAGAAGCTTCAACTTCTCTTGAAGCCTCAAGCTTGTACTATAATATAATTTTTTCAATGAATATAATATAGTACCTTTTATGTTTCTTTAAACATTATTCTCATGGCCTTATTCTCAAAATTAAAACATATTTTACAAAAAAAATTACATATGGTACATAACTACAAATTTTTTTAAAGAACTTGCATATTTTAATGGAACAATTTTAAATAAAAATTGTTCACCAGTATATCTAGAACATTACCTTCCATAGAGCTTCAAATTTTGTATGTTGTCCTGATTTCGCAATGCGCTCATCATAATTTAGTCCTAGGATTCCTTCCCTGAAATCTAGGCTAGAGGTCTTTTTGTTGAACCATCATTTTACTATCTATTGGTGGCCATTCATGGCTTCATAAGCTTTTTCTCTATCTTCCTAAAGGTTTAGGAGTTGCACCAACCTAACTTCCATTCTGTCACTTTCTTCAATCTCTAGGGCTTTTAACAATTGCAAGGTGGGGATCTCTATAGAAGTAGGTTAAACTACCTCTTTCTCTTATACTGGTTCATAAGGGGAGACCTTCAAGATCTACTTGGGTGTAATCTAGTCTTCTCATAGAGCATCTCACAAGTGCTTGTGCAAATCCCTTTGTTGTTTTGACCTGATGCACTTCATTAACCTAATTAGGTTTTTGTTTGTAGAATTTGCTAACCCATTTCCTTGTGGGTAGTAATTTGATGAATTTTTTAGGTAAACCCCATGTTTGAAAGAAAAATATGATATCATTGAACCCACAAAAGCTCATGAATTGTCGAATATGATGGATTTTCGTGAACCAAATCTTGTTACTAGCTCTTCAATAAAGTTTACAATCTCACCTTTTGTAACATTTTTAGGGCGATGGCCTCCGTCCACCTTTTGAAGTAGTTGGTTGCCATAAGGATCCATTTATGGCCAGCACTAGAAATATGATTTATCATATGATGAAATCCAAACCCCATTGAGCAAAAGGTTCCTTAGTTACAATTAGGCTTAAGGGCATAGTAGAATTCTTTCTTTTGCCAACAAAATATTGGCACTAAGTACACTTTTGCACCAAATGTTGTGCTTCAAAAATCATGGAGGGCCAATAATATCCTACTCACATTATCCTCAAAGTAGTAGTGTTGGCGGATAAATGTCCACCCTTGGGACTACTATGAAATTCATTAAGAACTCTTTCCACCTATTGCTTATTCAAGCATCAGAGCAGGACTTCGTAATAAGTCCTTTTGAATAAGACACCTTCAATTAGTACATACTTGGTGCCTTGCAGTCAATAATATCTTCTTTTGTGAGGTAGAAGGTGGTCAGGTATTGCCCCTTTTTCATATACTATGTTTGATCCATCACCTATGACTTGCCTGACTCAAATTGATTTGTGTAGACTTGATCGGTCTCCTTCTTAGCTAAGGAACTTGATTGCTACACAAGATATTCGTACATACCTCTTCCCCAAACCAGCTTGGTTGGTTTACTATCCACAGTGTATTCCAGGATTTTAGTGATCTAGTTGGCCCTCTTTTCAATTATTTCTCCCTCAATGATATACTCCCACACACTAGGATGTGCAATGAGAATGGTGATTTTGTTGGTTGATACCAAGTGTCAGAACTTCTTTAGTATTTTAACAATAGGAAAATCCTACTTTTCAACAAAGTTATACCCAGCTCCATATCCTTTAAGAGTTATTGAGTGAAATAAAATGGGACACTCTCTATTATTTCCTTCATCCTTCCGGGTGAGTACCAAAGATATGCTATATTGGAGGTTGTATACATAGAGTAGAAAATCCTTGGAAAAGTCTGGATTAGCCAACATTGGGGTGACAGAGATGGCTACCTTTATCTACTCAAAATTTGCTTTGCCTTTGGGGGTCTATTTGAACATTAGGTTGTTTTTTAGCATTAGTGTGATAGGTCTCACGATGCCTGCAAAGACTAAAATAAACTAGTTGAGGGTATGTGTAGGATCATGATGGGCCAAAAAGTGGTGATATGTAAGAGATATCATGGCCCATGTGGCTGATGACTTTTTTTTTACCCAAAATTGATGAAATGAAAAGGGTTTTTTAAAGTTAGAGAATTCTCAACCTTCCACCAATATAAATTATGCTTTTACTTGAATCTCTACTAAATAATTACTATTCATTCTTTCTATTCTTGAATTATGACTAAAATCTTGATTGATAGGTCGATTGAAAACATCTATAGCTTTCTTTTGTGCATCACATTTCCTTTTAATCTAAACATGTGTCACATTCTATGCTTCCTAGATACTTGAGTAGGATTTCAAAAAATTAAATTTCATGAAGTTTTGGACCAAGTTGGTTAATAAACATGCTGAGTTTTAAATTCTTAAATCTGTTCGAAAAACTATAATTAATTATTTTACCTAAAAAAAATTATAAAAAATATGCATCAAGACGGACATGATTCCTCTACTTGATCTGTAAATTTTGCATGCACGACATTTCATTTTATTGTGGTTAGGGTGGTTAGATAAAACCTACTGTATTTTTCTCCTGAAATTTAAGTACCACCTGATTGAAGTTTCAAATTTTCACCCAATAGATTCTTTTTTAAAGAAATAAACCTTGTAGTTTGGAAAAAACATTCAATTTGCTACAGATTCTATATTACATATTTTTGAAATAATATAGATAACTTATTGAAATTTTTACATCAAGTTTCCTAACTTTGATTTTTTTGAATTTTTTGCCACTTAAGGGTTTGCTTTTTCCATGATGATCCTACACATACCCTCGAAAAAATTGATCTTACCTAGAAAAGACTACAACCCTTTTCAATTTACTGGTTGGGGCAACTCCATTATAGATCTTACTCTTTTAGGGTTTATCGCTATTCCCTCCTTTGATACCACAAAACTGAGTAGCTTTCCTTGGGGCACTCCAGAAACATATTTTTTGGGATTCAAGGAAATCTTGAACTATTGAAATTTATAGAAAACCTTTTTCTAGATGATCAAAGTGATCATCCTTTTATTTTGAAAAGACTGTTAGGTAATCCAGATATATTGAAATAATTTGTTTAATTAATCCTCTGAAAGCAATATCTATTGCTCGCTAAAAGGTTGCACCAACATTTGAAATTTCAAATGGAATCTTCAAGTATGCAAAACTTCCCCACTTAGTAGTGAACATTGTTTTATATTGATCACCTTCCCTTACATGTACTTGGTTATAACCCGAGAAACCATCGAGCAATAAAAACATATCCGATCTAGCCACAGTCTACAGGATCTGCTCCATTGATGGCAAGTGGTAGTGGTATTTTAGCAAGGCTTTATTCAAATCTATAAAATCTACATAGATCCTAATATTTCCATTATTTTGCTAAATAGGTACTAGATTACACACCTAGGTGGAATGCCTAATCGGATATATAATCCTTTATTCAATTAATTTGGTGAGCTATTGTGCCATCAACGCTTTGACCTTCAAATTAACCAACCTTTATTTTTGTCAAAAAAATTTTGAACCTTCAACCAAGTCAATAGTATGTTGAATTATTCCCAAATCATACCCTATAAGATCATCATAGGTCCAAGCTATGACCCTGTCATATCTAGAACATAGATCCTTTAGTCTTTCCTTATCCTCTCATGGAACATCCCTTCTGACCTTTAACTTTCTTCCACTTCTGACATCAAACTCTTCATAATCCCTCATGTCTGTAGTGAACCTTTGTTTGCTATTTCTTGCATCCTCACAGTAAAAAATATTTTCAAGAGAGATTAAATGTCGAGGATGCTTATTTCATTTTAACTAGATCACTTTCCCTTTAGAATATTTTTTTCGGGCTGTGAATGGTCAAAATCTTTTCCTAATTTGTGTAAAAGGGTAGCGATCTATATATCATCCTCAAATTCTTTCTATTTTTTATCATTGTCAAGAATTACAGGTCGAATGATGATCTGTATTGCATTCTACTTAGTCATTGAATAAGAAACTGGTTCAAATTGCAAACCAATCAAAGCCATCTAATCAATGACACTATTTTGAGATTGAGGAATGACTTGTATATTAAAAGCTTCAAAGCTTTCAATTACATCCCATATCCTATGTTTGTAGTACTTCATTCTTATATTATTTACAACCACTTTCCCATGGACTTGGCTCACAACTAACTTTGAATCTACAAATGCCTGCATTCTCTTCATGCCCATCTATTCTACAAGAATCATACCATGAACCAAGGCTTCATGTTTTACATCATTTTTTGAGCATGGGAACTAAAAATTAAAATCCTTGAGGGTCTCTGAACCTGTTAGGGACACTAGTCAAACACCTTTTCTAGAACAGTCTTTGCACTTGGTGCCATCAAAATATAATGTCCATAGACGGTTGTCACCCAGATCATTATATTCCTCCCAATCCTTGGTCAATTTTGTAAAGACTTGATCATTGTTGAAGATCACATAGGTGCCTAGTCTCATCACATGAAATTTGTTGAATGGGTTGCATTCAATAAATTGGTTGAGGAGGACCTCCTCTTCAGGGGTCTGATCACTTGTGTCTTCTTCATCTTCCAACATATCTACACAATACTTTTCCCTTTGTGAGAAGGAGGTATGTGCTGCTTCAAAGCATAGGACTAGAATGTTTGCTATATGTTCTAGATGCAAATATTCAAACAAAATTTTCATCTTCACCCCATGTTTGGTCCTTAATATCAAGTGATACCAATTGAGCACTAAATATCCACCAAGATTTAATGTGAAATCTCTTGAAAGACACATTTTGATTACCAGGGGAATGTCTATCACCACCATTTCTTGTGTAACTATTTGTCTTGGACATGAGAAGAGGGCTAAATATAGATCTTTAATGTGGTTGACAATCATAACCTTCTTCCCATCCAATTGCATGATTTCCTTCTCAAGGGGCTCATACTTAAGTTTTAGGGCATCAGCCACTTGTTTTGGCATGACTGTTGTACTAGCTCCTGAATCAATAATGTTATTATGCAAAAGCTTATCTCCCACAATAAGTGTTAAAAAGAAAGGCATGGGATTTGTCTTGCTTACCTCTTTCGCTTTGTCATTTCTTGCATCGTTCACATAAGCTATGGCTTTTGAAGATTGAGGGTCTGACATGGGCTCTTTATCTTTATTTTGATTGCACAGTGGAGTTGCATCCATCTGTGGTATTTGTTCTTCCTTCTTTAATGATTCCTAGAGCAACATATTTTGTTCAAGAATGGATATGACATCCCACAAAGACACATTAGCAGGTTCCTTCTTCAATTATTCCAACACATTGATCATTTTAACTAGTAGGACCTTGGGTTTAAATGGTGGTATCTCTCTTGTCTTCAAGGGAAAATGATTCATCATGAATGGGATCAGTATCTTATCCATCTCCTTCTCTAGCAATGGAAAAGTTTGCGGCTATTGAGTAGGTTGGGTAATGGCCTATGAAGCATGATTTTCTTGTGGCTACAATTGATGTAGCTATGGACATGTAAAATCTTGTTGTACATATTCTCCCATGATCCTTCTTTTGGATCCTATGTTGTAGTTTGATTGTACTTGTGGAGCACTATTCATCAAAGCTTTGTTTGTGAATATTGCATCCTCTTCCTCCATCCATGAAAATAGCACTTGGTTCAATGCAATATCTAGCTCTTGTTCGAAAGACATTCCTTTCATTTGGGCTCTAAAGTGGGAATTTCCCATTTTATGAGACTGATATTCTTTTGTATTCTAGAGCATTCCCTTATTTCTTTGTTTTGCTATCTTCTACTATAGATTCCCCCTCATAAAATTTTGGGGCATGTGACTATCACTACATGAGAAGCACCATACATTCTCATCTTTAGACAGGTTGTTCAAGCCTAGGATTAATTCTTTACTTTTTCTATCCTTGATTGTTTGTAGCGACATAATGACTAGAACCATCTAGTTTGTAGACATCATTTTTGACCTCTTCCTTTTGTGGGTCCTTGGTATGTGTTTTATTGATAGGATGGCCTTTCCCCTAATAGATCTGAATGACCTACTTCAGAGGTTCCACTTTCTATTGTTTGATGAGGACTAACTCGGTATTAAAAATTACATGAGAATCTTCATATCATTGATGTCTGTTGCTAGAGAGGAGGAGCCTGACATGCTTTGTTGTGCAGTGGGGTACATGTACATGGATTGTGGCATAGACAATGTCACCACTTGTAGAGAAGAAGTGCTTAGAGTAGCTTCTTCCTGAGGACATCTAGATATTTATGTGAATACATGTATCAATGGTCATAATGGAATCTTCCTAGCGTCAATCAGACTATTTTCTACATGGACAGCCAAATCATATGTATCAAGTAAGACATCCCCTCCCATAGAGGTTATCATAATTGTGATGCCTGAATTGAAAGCCTTTAGGTAAAACATGAATGCCATCACAACTGGAGGTTGGGTAGTTATAGGGATTCTTTGCCAGGTTTTGTGAAACATTGTATTGAAGTCACTCATAGCCTCTTGCGGAGCTTTTTTATGGTGATTAATTGATGTAGCAATGAGGAGAAATCTCCCTTTTTTGAGAAGCATTCTAACAACCTCTCTTTGAGTTGATCCTAGGAGTGGATAGAACTGGAAGCCAAAGATCGATACCAATCTTGAGCTTTTCCTTTGAATGAAGTGTCCAACAGCCTAAGAGAAATATTTTCCTCCACTATGTTATGTGCCTTACATACCTCTGCTATATCTTGGAGGTGTTTGGAGGGGGTTTTGAAGTCTTCTCTAGAAAAAATTGGAATAGCCTTGAAGGCATTAGCAGGTATAGCAGGCCATATGTCAAGGGTAATAGACAATTGTAGTGGACTACCACTACCCCAGGTTATGAAATTTCTAGGAGAAAGGGAAACTATGTGAGTGATGGAGAATAGATTCATATGAATCAGGTATACTAGTATTTTGATTTGAAAATTTTAGCCTCCTACTGGAGTAGATAAGGCTCTAGATCTTAGGCTTTCACTTCATGCCTTGTTACTCATTACAGGTGATACAGAACTTGTAAGTCTTCTTCTCTTAGATACTAAGGCAGGTAACTAGGAGTACTATAAATGGACCCTTGAGGATGCTCTTTTTTGGATTTTTGGCATAAAATTTCATCTTCTTTCCTTGGCCTGATTTTAGAAATATTTTTGACTTCTAATCAGGCAAGGTTTTTCGGTCCCACCGAGCATGCTAGAAAAAGAATTATTGATCAAAACTTGTGTCTCTCTCACAACCTTATGGGAAATTTAGTGAGTGGGGGACTAATTTGTGCCTCACTAAATACCTCTAGGATTTTTATAGAAAGTTGAATCTTCTTTGAGTGAGTAGAAAAGGTAGAAGGAAATGTAAATATAAAACATGAAAATGGTGATGCGCCAAAGCTTTTACAACATTTCAAACTTAATTATTTTCCTATGAATGATATAATAGACACAAAATTCCACAACCCTTCATGTTGGGAAGAGAACGAGAAACAAAGGCTATGTACTAGCATAGTGCATTCTTTCAAATCTCCCTGTGAGAAGCACTCATTAAGGTCCAATCAAGCATGAAAAACTCCAAAAGTTAACAAAAACATTCAAAAATTACAAAAGCCCTTTCTCTTTTTACAACATAATATGAAAAATAACAACCCTTAAAGAAAATGGAGAAGTTCTTGATAGAAATTTAATCCAATTTTTGAAAGTTATCATTATATCATAGAAGCCTACATCATGAAAATTAACTACTCAAACTATCAAATTAAGCTTAACACAATGTTTTTATTATGAATGAAAAAATAAAGGATTTTGGAAAAGGCCAAAATAGGCACAATTTCAAATATTTCTTCTAAATAGATCATACTTAAATATCAAATAAATGTAAATACAAAGATTGGATGTCAATCCGATAATAGTTTGAGTTAAAACAATATAACACGCCAAAGAATAGAAATGTTTTGTAAACTTTAAACTTCTAAAAATATATCTAAAACTAAGGAAAACTAAAAGAAATTTCAGGAAAACATTTTTTTCTATGATTTGTTGCCTCCTATTTATAGCTAAAAGAAGAGAAAACCACTACTATCACTCCAGAAGAAAATGCCACCAGATGCCTGCATCTAATAGCCCATGATTTGATCATAGAACTTGATTAGATCGTGGAAAACCTTGCTCATTAATTCCCAATTGTCTCATTAATTTCCTTTAGATATTAAGCAAAACTACAATATGAAAACAAATGGATCCTAGAAAACAACTTGGAAAAATCTAATTGACCAATCACATAGATTTACAACGTTGACTTGAAGGTTCCAACCTAAAAGCAAGAAAAACCCAACATGCCTTGAAAAACTCCATCCAACGAGATCACTCCTTAAAATCATAACTCATCCAAAGTGAAGAGATAATGTGTCGAGCAGGTAGGGAATCTTAGATTTATGAAAATAGCCTTAGAGAAAATTCCCACAAGTAGACACATGTCCCTACTTTCTCCCAAAAGGAAGACAATAAACAAAAGTTGCACAACCACCACAGAGTGCATTGTGCACCTTTTAGAACAACCATTTTTTCTTTAAGCGTGGATTCATCTCGAAGCCAAAAAAAGTATAAAAGCCAAAATCCAAAAGAAGATTAAGGGAAAAATTTCTTTACAAGATAATTTTGGGGTATGTGGCATTGGTGTGGTATTGAGGTGTTGGTATGTAGAATTCATGGAGCATTATGTAGTGTCAAAAAAGGTAGTCCTTTTTCATAGTTGATTTGGGAATAATTTTCATTGAATTAACCTACTTTTTCCTAGGTTTAATGTTGTAATGTGTTGCAACACATTCACATTGATCTTGGGCCCCCTTTCAATAAAATAAATTTAATTTTTATCTTATTTAGGTGTTGTAAATTGTTGTCACAAAACTTCACATTTATCTAGGGTCACATTAATTAATTATGGTTAATTGTCCCTCTAATTCAAATTTAAGACATATTTGTGACACCTCCCAAAGATCTATCCTGACACCCATAATTCAAAACAAAACATTTAATTGGGAAAATTCAAGGTCCCAAAAAATGTTGTTAGGACCCATTCACCCTAGGTGGTGAATGGATCCTCCCTCTATAGGATCTCCCTTTATCAACATATTTAAAATGGGTTTTTCATGTTCTTTCATCCCTCAAAGGTGAGGTACTAGAAAATAGTGCCAAGACCCATTCGCCCTAGGTGGCGAATGGGTCTTGGGTGTGTGCAAGATCATCATGGAAAAAACAGGCCCTTAAGTGGCAAAAAATTTAGAAAAATCAGAGTTAGGCAACTTGACGTAAAAATTTGAATAAGTTATCTATATTATTTCAAAAATATGTAAGAATAGAATCTGTAGAAAATTGAATTTAGTTTCTAAACTACTAGGTTTTTTAAATCTATTTGATAAAAATTGAAATTTCAATGCAAGAGTACTTAAATTTAATGGAAAAAATAAGTAGGTGTCTATTTGACCACCCTAACCACATTAAAATGATAATATTTTTATATAATATTTTATACATAAGTAGAGGACTCATGTCTAGATGTGATGCATTTTTTTAATAATTTTTTCAAAGTAAATATTTAATTATGATTTTTATTACAACTTTTAAAAAAATAGAAAAAATTGTATGTCCACCTTAACTTGGTCAAAACTTCATGAAATTCAATTTTTCTTTTTTAATCCTATAGTATGAAGCATAGAATGTGATGCATATTTTGGATTGAAAAATGTGATACCATTTGAAAGCTATAGATGTTTTTTAATTAGCATAACAATCAAGACTTTAGTCATAATTCAAATAGAAAATGAATAATTATTATTTATTAAATTCAAAGTAAAGAATAATTTATATTGTTGGAAAGCTTAGAATCTCCTTTAAAAACCCTTTTCATTTCATCAATTTTGGGTAAAAAAAAAGTGACCAACCATATACCCTACAAATAACCATCACATTGCCACTTTTTGGCCTATCATGATCCTACACATACCCTCCTCCCTTAGTGAGGACCCCTTTTTGAATTTGAGTATGGTAGGAATTTAATAATTTTTATTTTGAAATATGGAGTTGGCCTAAATTGTTTGAATTTCAGGGTTGATTCTCAAACTATGTATAAATACAGAGCCATTTCACATAATTCCAACTAGAATAATATTGAAAGCAAGATAAGAGATAAATAACTTTCATGAGGTCAAGCATTCATAGTCAAGAAGCAAGTAAAATTGAAGTTTGGAGTAGCATTATAAGATCTTCAAGATCATTTTGTGTCCAAGATCAAGCATTAGAGAAGGTTGATGATAGATGCCTATGGAGAATCATGAGGGATTCTAGGTGTTGGGAGATGCACAAGACATACAACCAAGCCTAAGGAATTGTTTCTTAAGTGATTTCATCTTCTATAATCATCCTATTTGCATCCTACAAGAGGTATTTTTAGATTTGTGGCTTATTGAGGGAATTAGACATCTCCTTTAGTGGGCTATCTACATTCTTCACATTACATTTAGGGTTCTATTTTAACACAATTGGATAGAATTTCCTTTTCATTTCCATAGATCTTTGTCTTAGATACACTTAAGATTAAGATTACACACACTTTTTCATTTTTCATATTTCTATTCATCAACAAAAGTTTAACTACCAACAAGGGGTCTGACTAAGGAAAATCCCTATCCACCAAAAAACTACCAAAATTTTCTTCTAGGTTACAAGCATATCTAGATCTGAAAATAGAAATTTCAAAGTGCAAAAGAGAAGAGAAAACCTAGAAGTTGAAGATCAAATTCAAAGATTTCTGGAAGAACCTAGTAGGACCCATTCACCTTTAGTGGTGAATAAGTCCATGTCAAGGTTTTAAGGGTAGTAGATTCTACAGTATCCAAGCTTTTGTTTCAAGTTCAGAGTTCCCCAAACAAGCCTACTAGGACTGATTCACCATTGGTGGAAAATGAGTCCTTGTCAACAATTCAAGAAAGTCGGATTTGACTAGGTGCATTGTGTTATCTCCTTGTTCTTCCAAAAAAAGTTACAAGTTGACTTTGTTTTGTATTAGATTTATGTGTTGCATGTGCTAGACCTAGAATTAGGGTTTGCATATTATATGAATTAATTCCCCTTAAGTTGTGATTTAGCCCACCATGTCATCCTTGCATAAAGGAAAGATTGCAAGATCCCTCCATCTTGATTTAATTCACCTCG
Organism: Sequoia sempervirens; assembly: GCA_007258455.2. Taxonomy (NCBI): domain Eukaryota; kingdom Viridiplantae; phylum Streptophyta; class Pinopsida; order Cupressales; family Cupressaceae; genus Sequoia; species Sequoia sempervirens. Next base: position 507,555,238 of record VDFB02000003.1, read on the forward strand.
TGTTGATAGTTATTTCAAGGTTCTTGGATCAAATCTTTTGAATGAAACCCCAACTACCCAAAAGGGGCTTAGACTTCATAGCCTTCTCCCTTTTTCTCTATGTTTCATTTTGGTGAACTCAACCCCTTTTTGAACATCTTAGTTTCTAATTTGCAGTGAATTCAAACCCTAGATCCTAGTTTTCATTAAATTTGCATTACATTTATGGTTTTCTTCATTGTGCATTAGTGAAAATTGCATGTTTTCATTTCCCATATTCATTTAAAATATGAAAAAGTACTTTAAATATGATTTAATTTTCCCTTTTGTTCACATTGAGATCATTGTTCAAGTATTTAGATTCAAATTGCATTATAGATTTAGTCATCTTAGTCATTATTTTATCATAGTAAAAGTTGCATTTAGAGGCCTAATATCTACAAAATTAGTTACAAAAATCATTGTTACATATCTAAGACAACATATACTCATAAATAACTTAGAAAAACTGAAATCAAACCTAGAAAAACCTAAAACTAGGACCCATTCACCTTTAGTGGTGAATGAGTCCCTGGACACCCTGATCAACAAGATTTTTGGGTATGTTCTAGTGTTTTAGGTACCTTTTTGATCCCTACAAATATCTACACCTAGACCCATTCACCTTCAGTGGTGAGTGATTCCTTGTACAAATTTTTACAACAAAAATTTTGAGTTGTTTTTGGTTTCCAATAAGCAATTTTGTCTTTGTTCTAAAATCTAAAAAGTACAAGTCTAAAATAGATTGTTGTTGCTTTCAAATTCTTGTTTATTTATTATATTTAGTAACATTGGGAAAATAATTTATTGCATATTTTAGTTAAAAGTGGCACTAGAATTCTACATTTTTAGTATTATTTTATTCATAAACAAGTTAGATTGCATTATGTATTCATTAGAAAATAGAAAAAAAGAAAAAAACATCAAAAGAGACCCTTAGAGAAAGCAAAGCTATGTCAAGTTTCCTTTTAAAGGTTAACCTAACCTTCAAGCCTTTTAGTAGTGATAACTTTGACATGTTAGATGAAGCCCTTAAGGACTTCATCTCTCAAGGTTCATCCACTAAGGCTTCTCATGAAAAATAGAAATAAAAAGACATTAATACTACCATACCACAACTCATAATTTATCCTCCACAAAAACCACAAGCTCAAACCAAACCAATGTTCATCCTTGAACCACCAAAAAAAATAATTCACTTGAAAATGATAATGCTTCACAACAAAAGAATTATAATACAATTGTACATGCCTACAATACAAGGAATAATAGGAAACAACAAACAACTCCCATTTCACTACCCTTTCCTAATCCTATCTTGCCTAGTGCTCCTTGTTTGACTACAAACAATGGAATGGAGTATAACCTTTTTGAACATCTTAAGAGTACTCTTGCTAAAATTTCTATATGGGAACTACTTCAAGTATCACCTAGTTATCATAACATACTCTAGGAGGCCTTGCAACAAGTTACAATTCCTTCTAACACTAGTTCAAATGATGTAGAAACACTAATTCAAGGGATGAATGAAATGAACTTGAACATAGTTTTTCACCAGAGTGAGTTACCTCCCTTACAAATTCAAAAGATATATGAAGCATTCATTATAATAGTCTATGTTAACTGAATTGGAATAAAATAAACCCTTTTTGACAATGGTTCAACCTTGAATGTGTGTAGTGTAAGCCTTTTGGAAAATATTAACATGAGAAAAAGTGATATTAAACCTAATTATTTGTCTATCCACATATTTGATAATATAGGAAAACAACTACTCAAATTCATCACATTACTTGTCTAAGTGGGGAAAGTAACATTGCAAACACTGCTCCACATTATGCCTAATGATATGTCTTACAATATCCTTTTAGGGAGACCTTGGATTCATGAAATGAATGGTTTGCCTTCTACTTTGCATCGTTCATGAAGTATGTCTATAACAATAGTCTACACACTAAAAGATGACCTTGAACCCAAAAGTTTCTTAATGACCGACAGAGAAGGACAAGATCCTTTAGAAGCATTGGAATCTAGTACATTGCAAGAAGTTACGAAAGAAGAGAAAGAATGTGAAGCGGACATTGATGAACTTACTAAGCTATTGAAAGATGATTGGGGTTCCTTGGATTTCACACCAACATTCATGGGAGAATATAAGATAACAAAAAATACAATGAAAATAAAAAACAACCAATGGTAATGTCAACACAAAATTTAAACATCTCACAATCATCTACCTCATCTTCCTTGGAAGAAGACACAATCTACACAAATTTTTTTGATGAGATAGATTATCAACAACCACCAAACCTGAAAGAAATGGAAAGACTTTATGGGAAAGGTTATGAACTTATGAAACAACTTGGTTATAATGGAAAAGGATGTTGGAAAAAGAGCAAGGCATCCATATTCCTATAGATCCTAACACATAGGAAACAACAAGTGGTTTGGGATATCACCCTTCTAAGATAACACAAGCATCAAAGTGACCTTCACTCAACATCAACACTATCATATGTAACTCTAGTAAACCAACTCTCACCTTGAAGCATCTTGAGTTAATCAATATAAATTCAAGCAAGTCTTTGGAATACTTTGAGGATGATGAAGCTTTGAAAGAAATTCTAGGATTCTATGATAAATCATTCACCCCTCTCACAAAAAATAGGTTACATGTGCTATGTTAGCACTAAACAAGCTAATGAAGAAAGTGAAAAAAATTAAAGTATCAAGGACAAAGATGAATATAATCCTGAAGCATCAAAACCAAAAGTGCTTCCTTTGGGAGATACAATCAACATACCAATGGATATAATAACGAGGATAAAGTAATCCAAGTAGGGAAGTTCCTTAATGAAGATGAAAAAAGAAGACCATGCAACCTTACTTCATGACTTTCATGAACTATTCACTTGGACCTACTCAGAAATTCCAAGAATTGATGCTAAGATTGTAACACATAGCATAGTCCTCATGGAAGATGCTAAACCAATGCAACAAAAAATATGAAAGATGAATCCTAAGATAGCATTACTAGTTAAGATTGAAATTGAGAAACTTCTTGATGTTGGATTTATCTGACCTATTGATTATTCCCTGTGGATCTCAAATATTGTCACAGTTGCGAAAGCTAATAATCGTATTAGGATGTGTACATAATTTAGATATTTGAATAAATCATATTTAAAAGATGACTTTCCCCTTCCTAATATTGACATGATACTAGAATCAATTGTGAGACAAAATTTGTTGTCATTCATGTATGGATTTTTTGGATATCAACCCTCAAGATCAATACAAAACTACTTTTACAACCACTTGGGGAACATTCTATTGGCTAGTCATGCCTTTTGGATTGAAAAATATAGGTGCAACATATCAACAAGAAATGACATTAATATTTCATGATTCCATACATAAGATCTTGGAAGATTACGTTGATGACATTCTAGCCAAATTTTTAACTTGATAAAACCATGTAAATGTTCTTCATAAAATATTTGAGCGAATGTGAAAGTACAACATGAGATTGAACCTGAAAATGTATGTCTTTGGTGTAGATAGCAGAAAACTTTTAGGTTTTATAGTATCTCATAGGGGCATTGAAGTGGACACAAAGAAGGTTGATGCTATTATCAGCATGCCTGCTCCTAGAAACATCTCTCAATTACATATGTTACAAGGAAGGATTTAGGCTATTTGTCATTTCATAGCTTCCTTAGAGGATCGAACATTACCATTCACACAAATCCTTAAGAAGGATGTTTATTTTAATTGGAATGAGGATTATAAAAAATAATTTGAGAGTTGGAAAGATTATCTTGTTACTCCACCTGTTTTACAACCTACTATGCAGCACAATCTATTCCTCCTTTACACTGTAGCATCGACCCATGCTCTTGTAGCATTGTTGGATCAACAAAATGATAAGAGTAAAGAATATCATGTCCATTACATCAACCAAACTTTGATTGATTATGAAACTCGTTAGATGATGATAGAGAAACAATGATTGGCTCTTGTTTTTGCTACTAGTAAACTAAGACATTATTTATTGAATGCTGAAATCCATGTCATGATAGAGTTTGATCCCTTAAAACATCTTTTTACTAAGACAAATTTATCCAAACACCTAGATATGTGGGTTATGTTGTTAACTAAGTTTGACCTTAAGTTTTTCTCATAAAAAGTGATTAAAGGAAAATCCCTGACCAACCACTTAGCTGACACCCCTTGTCCCCTGGCCTTACCTAATATAGACTCATTTCTAGATGAGATTGTTTTGGCTATTCAAAAAGACAAAGAAACATGGGAATTGTACTTTGATGGTTTTAAGTGTAGAATGGGCTTTAGAGCAAGAGTTATATTAAGCCCTCCTTTAGGTAAGCCTATTCCCTTATATTTTTGTCTAAAATTCCTATGTAAAAACAATACTGCAAAGTATGAGGCTTTAATAGCTGGTATGTGTCACATTAGCATTAAAAGTCAAACACATATCTATATCTGGGGATTCACTCTTAATTATTAAACAAATAAATGGAACATGTCAAGAATAGCATGATAAGCTTGTCCAATATAGAGATCTTACAATGATATTATTAGAGAAATTTGAATCATATACAGTAGACAACATCCCACAAAAGGACAATTGGCACATAGATACAATGTTAAGTGTCACTTCCCATGTATCTCTTGATGATCCTCTAGTCAACTTCACATTTAAAGTTCAAATTATTCCTAAACCATTGATAACGATGAGAGAAAATAGGTGTTACTGACTAATATTGATAACTTTGATGAATAGTATGCAACGATAGTCAACTACTTAAAAACGGGTACCTTTCTTGAGCCTACAACTAAGAACACTTGAGCTCGTATGAGAAAGTTGGTATCCAAATACATAATCCTGGAAAAAATTCTATATAGAAGATCATTTAATGGCCTTTTTACTTTGGTGTCTTAAGCAATTCAAAATCCCCGTAGAACTTGAAGAATCTCATGCAGGTGCTTGTGGGGGACATTTTGGAGGGAGATCCTTGGTTCAAAAATTAATCTGCATAGGCTATTGTTGGAGACACACGGAACAAGATTGTTTTGTGTATTTAAAGAAAATTCATAAATTTCAGGAACATAACAATTTAATTCATGACCCTACCTCTGAAATTCACACTCAAGTTCCTATTTGGCCATTTTTAGTTTGGGATTTGGACCTTATTGGGAAAATATCAACACCTTCTTCCACTAGACATACATTTATCATTACAACAACTAATTAATTCAAAAAATGGGTAGAAGTTATCCCTCTTTGTTCCATAATAGCTGATGAAATATGTAATTTCATACTGGTGTTGGAAAAGTGTGCCTCAATCCCACAAGTTAAAACCTCTAAGAGAGACAAGTCGGTGTGACATCCATTATGTCTGGCCAACTAACTGTTGAAACCTTGTTGAACAATTCTAGTCTCTGTGACCTTGCTTTACTCTTACCGAATGATACTATCACTGTGACATTTCATTCGGTGTGACTTTTCTATCTCTCACCACCTGTGGAAATCTCTTATCGACTATTGGTGTTTAGCAGATATTGAAGTAACATATATGCTTCGGTATGTAGTCTTACCAATATCGAAAGTCTCACCGATAAGTATTTACTTGGAGTCATCGGGGTGACTTGAATACTCAAGAAGAAATCTTTGAAATGTTGGTATGTCTCACTGACATTATACACTTGGAGCATCAGAGTAACATATGGTGGCTTGGTAAGAAGTCTTACTGATGTGTAATGTCTCGCTGAATGGTTATATGCTTGTGTCATTGGTATAACATGTGGTTTCGATAAGAACTCTCAATGAAAGTGATAAGTCCTACTGACATGATGTTTGTTAACGGATGTCTTCGGTGAGACTCTTGGTGACTAAAGTCTTTGACAAAAGGTGTGAGCATTCAGTATTACCTCTCAGTGATAGTGATATATCTTGCCAACTTATGAATGTTTTAGTGTAACTTGGAGGCATCGGTATGACCTCTAGGTGAAAGCGGTAAGTCTTACCTACCATTTGGACACTTTAGAATAACATAAAGAGCTTAGTGTGATGTCTTGGTGAAAGACAATAGTCTTACCAATGATAACACTCACATCTATGTGACTTTGGAGCTTCGGTATGATGTTTCACCGATAGCGATAAGCCTTGGCAATAGCGATACAAGTGGTGAGCTTTGGTATGAGGTCTTGGCGATAAGGGGAAGTCTTAGCAATAGCCTTCTAAACTTGGTATAATATCTTGCCGATAGTATGGACTCTTGGAAATATCGAATGCTAGTCTTGAGGCATCGGGGAGACATGGTTAGTGTCTCACCGACATGCCAACTTAGGTTGAATTCCTTTAACCGAGTGAAGACTATCCTACGTGGCTTGTGTTCGATCAATCAGAGAAGCCAAATGGGAACTGTTGGAAGATAGTGTGTTGTGGCAGTTCTATGAGGAAGTTCAACAAATAGGAATGACATGAATATAGTATGGAATTACAAATGATGTTGGGTTCAATGGATGAATGAATAGTTCGGTGAATGGTCAATGTGAATTCGATTCAGTAAGAATTGTAACTTGGATGTTTTGTACAAGGTTGGTCATTTGAATATGCTATTGGAAACTGGCATCAGAAAGATAAGTCTGATCTCTATATGTAATCTTCAATACTGTAATACAAAATGAATTCTCTTGGTGTGGTGGGTTTTTCTCCCATAAGGGTTTTCCCACATAAATCTAGTGTTCATATGTGTATGTCTAATTCTCTGTTTCTGTTATCTCCTTCAAGTGTATCTTAATTGGACTATAATTGAAAATTTTTAAAGTGTCTCTGCATTCTTCCTTGAGGTTTTCACATTAGGAGAGTTGTTTCAGCACCTTAGCTTTCCTTACAAGTGGTATCAGAGCCTGGCCAGTTGTGTTATCCTTGTGGGTATGTTGGGTTTTTTGTGTCAATTTCTGTTCAGTGGGAGTCTTGCAGAAGTTTGTTAATTCAAATTAAAAATTGAGATGGATAGCACGTCAGGAAATATTCAAATAGAGAAATTTAATGGCAACAATTTTGAGTTGTGGAAACTCAAAATGGAAGATCTATTAGTGGATCATGATCTATGGCTTGTTGTCTGGAACAAAACCTACAGGAATGAAGCAAGAAGATTGGGACCTTGCAAATAGAAATTCTAAGGGGCTGATAAGGCTCTATTTGGCAGACTCCATACTTCTGTGTGCATGAAGAGAAGACTGCATCTTCCTTGTGGAAGAGACTGGCATCTATTTATCAAGGGAAGTCCTTGGTTAATAAACTATTCCTAAGGAAGAAGATGTACACTTTGAGAATGCAAGAAGGAGGGTTTGTTGCTGATCATTTGAACATTTTTAACATGTTGATTGCATAGTTAACATCTATTGCTGTGAAGATTGATGAAGAGGATTGATATGCTTTTATTGTGTTCTTTTCCAAACTCTTGGGATCACCTGGTGATGGCTATTGGGATTACAACATCCAATTTCAAGATGGAAGATGTTGTTGCTTCTTTGCTATCAGAAGAAATGAAAAGGAAATATTCTGAGATTGTGAAGGAGGCCCTTCCTGTTAGAGGAAGATTGAAAGAGAAAGGAAAGAAATCAAATCCAAATCATAAGGGAGATCAAAGTCTCCTGGCAAGAAGTCCAAGGTGAAGTGCTAGAATTGTGGGCAACTTGGTCATATCCAAAAGGATTTCAAAGAGGAGAAAAAGAAGAAGAAGAAGAACTCTTCTGATAATGATTCTTCTCAGAGTGATGTAGACACCTTCATTGTAGCCTTGGCTACACAGGCATCAAATGATGTATGGCTGATTGATTTTGGAGCATCTTTCCACATGACATCTCATAGAGACTGGTTTACAAAGTATGAAGAATAAGATGGTGGAAAGGTGTACTTGGAAAGTGATTCATCTTTAGAGATTATTGGCCATGGAAGAGTCATAATCCAATTCCGTGATGGCAGAGTGAAGGGAGGCAAGGATGTGATGCATATACCAGGTCTGGCTCAAAATCTACTGTTTGTCAGTAAGCTGAATGATATTGGGGTACAAGTCACGTTCTCTAGAAATGGCTGCAAGATGACTAGAGGCTCAATGGTGCTAGCAAAGGGTGCTTGTATTGGTACCTTGTACAAGCTGGATGCACATGTTGTTCAATGCAACAATGTCTCTATAAAGTCACAGAAAGCTACTCATGGAGGTAAAGAGGGAAATGTTCCTAATTGAGTAAACTCTATGGAAGTTAAAGTTCCAACAGAAAAGACTATGCTTTGGCATCATAGGCTAGGCCACATTGGAGAGAAAGGTTTAAAAACCTTGAAGAATAAAAAAATGGTTGAGGGGCTTGATGATTGTAACCTTGAATTTGAATTCTATGAGCATTGTATATATGGAAAACAACACTGTGTTTCTTTTTATTCCAATCCTCATAAATATTTTGGTTTGCTAGATTATATTCATTATGATGTATTTGGTCTAGTGAATGTTTCTTCTTTGTCTAAGTAAAGGTACAATGTATTGTTTATTGATGATTATTCAAGAAAAGCATTTGTCTATTTTTTGAAAAGTAAATCAGAAGTGTTCGGTCGGTTTAATGAATTTAAGAACCTTGTAGAAAATCAGATTGGAAGAAAAATAAAATGTTTAAGGACTGATATTGGCAGTGAATTTTTTTCTGATGAATTCGAGAGGTACTGCAAAGACCATTGGATTAAAAGACATAAGACTACACCTTACACTCCACAAAAAAATGGAGTTGCAAAAAGGTTCAATAGGAAAGTGATGGAGAGAGCACGAAGTATGTTGAGTAGTGCTAGTTTGGAGGAGAATTTTTGGGCTAAGGATATAGCTACTACATGTTACCTAATGAATCATTCTCCAATTTTTTCTCTTGTTGAGAAAACACCTTTCGAAGCGTGGTTTGGTAAGAATCCCTCTCTGAGACACATTCATGTTTTGGCTGTGAGGCATATGCATATGTGCCAAATGAGAAAAGATCTAATTTGGAGAAAAAGGTTGTCAAATATATTTTTATTGGCTATAGTGTTGGTATAAAAGGATACAAGCTTTGGAATCCTGATATAGAGAAGGTTGTATACAACAGAAGTGTAATCTTTCATGAGCTAAATCCTTCTACCTTGGATCTACAGTCAGAGAAAAAGTTAGAAAACAAGAAGGATGTAGATGTAATTCCTTTGACACCAGAGAAAGAGGAATTGAAAATTCAAAATGTACCTGAAACTAAGGAGAACTCAAGAAGCTCTAAAAGTTCAAAAGAAGAACAACCTCAGCCTCAGCAAGTGAGGAGGTCAACTCGTCAAAGAAAGAAACCTTATAGGTATGGGTTCTCTTTGATAGATTCTACTTGTGCCTTTGCTTTGATTTCTAGCACTGATGAGCCTAGAACTATAAAAGAGGCATTTAGAATGTCTAATTCAGACTCTTGGTTGGAAGCCATGAATGAAGAAATGGCATCATTAGAAAAGAATGATACCTGGAGTTTGGTTCCCTTGCCTAAAGGAAGAAAAGTTGTGGGATGCAAATGTGTATTTAAGAAGAAAACAGGTCTAGATGGTAGTGTGGAAAAGTACAAGGTGAGGTTGGTTCTGAAGGGTTATTCCCAAGTAGAGGGAATTGATTATGGAGATAATTTTTTCTCTTGTAGCTAAGCTGACATCCATTAGATTTCTTTTGTCACTTGCAGTAGCGTATGACTTAGTGATCGAATAGATGGATGTGAAGATAACATTTCTTCATGGTGATCTTGAAGAAGAAATCTATATGTCCTAGCCTGAGCACTTTGTGGAGAAAGGTAAAAAAAACTAGTTTGCAAGTTGAAAAAATCTCTTAATGGGTTAAAACAGTCTCCTAGAATGTGGTACCAAAAGTTTGATACTTTTGTATTGTCTTTGGGATTTGTAAGATCAAAATCTAATCATTGTATGTATTATAAAGCTAAAAGTGATCGAGTGCTTGTTATTGCTCTCTATGTTGATGAAATGTTGTTCATAGGCAAGAGTAAGCTAATGATTTATGATCTTAAGTCTCAGTTGTCTACTAAGTTTGAAATGAAAGATCTTGGTGCAATAAAGTATATTCTAGGAATGGAGATAACTAGGGACATGAAGAGTAGAAAACTTTGGCTCAGTTAGAGTAAGTATATCAAGATTGTTCTAGAGAGATTTTACATGAATGATTGCAAGCATCTAGTTGTTCTAGTCTTGTAGGGAACGAAGCTATCTATTGAAGATTGTCCAAAATCTCCTACTAAGATGGAGGACATGACTAGTGTACCCTATGCTAGTGTGGTTGGTATTCTTATGTATGCAATGGTCTTTACAAGGCCAGACATTTCCCAAGCAATGGGAGTTTTTAGTTGGTTTATGGCTAATCCTTGAAAAACACATTGGGATGCTATGAAGAGAGTGTTTAGATATTTGAAGGGGACTTTAGAATATACTCTGTGTTACCATGGGAACTTGGTTGAATCACAGAGGACTCTCAACATTCAAGGTTATGTAGATTCTGATTAGGCAGGGGACATTGACAGTAGGAGGTCCACTAGTGGATACATTTTCATGATGAATGGTGGTGCAGTGAGTTGGATGAGTAAGTGATAGGTTGTGGTCACTTTGTCTACTATAGAGGTTGAATACATGGTAGCTACACATGCTTGTAAAGAAGTAGTTTGGTTAAAACTTTTGTGTTCTAACATTGGTTTTGATGCAGGGAAAATAACTATTTTTTGTGATATTCAGAGTGCAATTTGTCTGGAAAAGAATCCTACTTTCCATGCTAGGACGAAACATATAGATGTACAATACCACTTTGTATGGGATATGGTGGAGGATGGAAAGGTCATTTTGGAAAAATTTGATGCTCTGGAGAATGTTGCAGATGCATTGATGAAGCCAATGAGCATAGACAAGTTCAAGTGGTGTGCCAATTCGATGGGCCTTAGTGCCCATGAATGCTAGTAGTTTTATTGTGCTCTAAAGGTGCCTGCATGATCTTCGTCAAGTGGGAGATTGTTGGAAAAGTGTGCCTCAATCTCATAGGCTGAAACCTCTAAGAGAGACAAGTCAGTGTGACATCCATTATGTCTGTCCAACTAACGGTTGAAACCTTGTTAAATAGTTCTAGTCGCAGTGACCTTGCTTCAGTCTTACCAAATGATACTATCGCTGTGACATTTCATTTGTTGTGAATTTTCTATCTCTCACTGCCTATGGAGATCTCTTATTGACTATTGGTGTTTAGTGGATATCAGAGTAACATATATGCTTTGGTATGTAGTCTTACCGATATTGAAAGTCTCACTAATAAGCATTTACTTGGAGTCATCGGGGTGACTTGAATACTCGGGAATAACTCTTAGTGATGTTGGTATGTCTCATCGATAGTATACCCTCAGAGCATCAGAGTAACATATGGTGGCTCGATAAGAAGTCTTACCAATGTGTAATGTCTCACCGAATGGTTATACGCTTTTGTCATCGGTATAACATGTGGTTTCGATAAGAACTCTTGGTGAAAGTGATAAGTCCTACCGACATGATATTTGTTAACGAATGTCTTCGATGAGACTTCTGACACTAAAGTCTTCGACAAAAGGTGTGAGTATTTGGTATTACCTCTCAGTGATAGTGATCTATCTTGCCGACTGATGAACATTTCGGTGTAACTTGGAGGCATCGGTATGACCTCTAGTAAAAGCGGTAAGTCTTACCGACCATTTGGACACTTCAGAATAACATAAAGAGCTCAGTGTGATGTCTTGGTGAAAGATAATAGTCTTTCTGATGAGAACACTCATGTCTATGTGACTTTGGAGCTTTGGTATGATGTTTCACCGATAGTGATAAGTCTTGGGGATAGTGATACAAGTGATGAACTTCGGTATGAGGCCTTGGCGACAAGGGGAAGTCTTAGCGATAGCCTTCTAGACTTGGTATAACATCTTGCCGATAGTATGGACTCTTGGTGATATCAAATGTTGGTCTTGACGCATCAGGGAGACACGGTTAGTGTCTCACTAACATGCCAACTCAGGTTGAATTCCTTTGACTGCGTGAAGACTATCCTATGTGGCTTGTGTTCGACCAATAAGAGAAGCCAAATGGGAATTGTTGGAAGATAGTCCATTGTGGCAATTCTGTGAGGAAGTTCAATAGACATAAATGACATGAATATAGTATGGAATTATAGATGATGTTGGGTTCGATGGATGAATGAACAGTTTAGTGAATGGTTAGTGTGAATTCGATTTAGTAAGAATTGTAACTTGGATGTTTTGTACAAGGTTGGTCATTTGAATATGCTATTTTAAACTAACATCAAAAAATAAGTTTGATCATTGTATGTAATCTTCATTACTATAATACAAAGTGACTTCTCTTGGTGTGGTGGGTTTTTCTCCTATAAGGGCTTTCCCACTTAAATCTGGTGTTCATATGTGTATGTCTAATTCTTTGTTTTTTGTTATCTCCTTCAAGTGCATCTTAATTGGACTATAATTATAAAATTTTAAATTGTCTCTGCATTCTTCCCTGAGGTTTTGACATTAGGAGATTTGTTTCCACACCTTATATTTCCTTACAATTGGAACATATTATTGCTCTCTTTGGTCTCCCTTCCATATTTATTTCAAATAATGGAACTCCATTCAAAAACAATGATGTGAAGAAATTCTTGGAAATATTCAATGTCCAATAGAATTTTCAACACCATACTATCCACAATCAAATAGAAAAGCAAAGAAACTAACAAAACCATCGAAAAAATCTTGTGAAAATATTAAACAAACACAATAAAGATTGCCATATGTAATTCAGCTACATATTATGGGATTATTGCATGAGCACTAGAACATCAATTGGAAATACTCCATATAACCTGGTCTATGGTGTTGAAGCAATGATTCCTTTGGAGTTAGAAATTCCTTCACTAATAATTTCTCTTAAAGGGATTATCAATCACACTACTTACAAAGAACAATAATTGTATCAACTTGAAACACTTGACGGACAATGTATCAATGCTCTTGAACATCTACAAGCTTACTCTAAAAGAATGCAATGTGGTTACAACGATAATGCCATCCCTCATGAATTCAAACAAGGTGACTTAGTGTTATATGAAAATCAACAAAATGTAAATATCCTCTCGAATAAGAAATGAAAATTCAGCACTAACTGGTTAGGACCTTACATTATAAAAGAAAACTATGGATGATCTAGAGATTACACATTGACAAAAATGGATGGTACACCTCTAAAAGAACCTATAAATGTCGTGCATTTACATCGGTATTACATTTAGTATTTTCTCTTTTGAATAGTATGTTAGAGTGATGTTGTTAGGTTAAGTAGATATTTTTCTATTTTATCTCATTGCTTTCTTATTTGATACATAATAACATGTGTGTAGCTTAGATTCTAAGGTAATTATTCAAATTCTTTGTTCAATTACTTTAGTTGCCATAATATTCAAAATTGCTATGTGTTATGTTAATTTAAATCCTTATATGAATTTAACATCATTAGATCATAGGAGTATTTAAGTTAACATAGAATATTTAATCATAATGTAGCATCTAACATAAACTATAAACATTTTAATTAGATCACATAAAGCATTAAATCATGGAGACATTTATTAGATATTCTTACATAGGATATTTGATAAATCACATTAGCATTTAATTAAACACATGATTATAAAAAAATAAACATTGGTGCTCATATATATATAAAAAAATCATCATCAAGAGTTTTAATACATAGGCATCACTGAATACAAAAGCTAATAGGGTCAGTGACTTCCAGATTCCTTAGGGGCTAGTGATCTTTGTGGTTGTCATGATAAAATAATATGTGAATGACTTGAGTTTATTTGTATCCCCTCCAATAGAGTAGATGATCTTGCCTCTTGTACAAGTTCCTAGATGGGCTCTTGATCTATACAATCCTTGTCCACTTATACCCTCACGAGCTCCTCCAGCAGCCTCAAGATCTCCTCTCATAGCTCACTCTCCACTCTATTGTTGATAGTAACTCTAGAGGATAGGACTGCTATGAGATTAGCTTGAATCTCCCCAGCACAACCCTAGGCCCTATCATATACTACACCCAACCTATCCATGGACTTGAAGAGGTTTTCTTGTGGTCCCATAGAAGGTGGGGGCACATACTCTCCTAGTACAACATCCTCTATATATAGCTGGGGCATCAGTGATGTGAGTGCTCACTGGTAAATCTCGTACCACTCTCAAGTGGACCCTACAAAATAGAAACCATAAGAATATCAATAACCATCATAATCATATAAAACATATATATAAAAAGCATACATGCGTAAAGAAATAATGTACATATCAAATCATCTCCTGGCTCTCCAATCTATTTATCAGGGTCTAATCATATAACAGTGGCCCTTCTCTATTTTTCTGGTGTGGGTGGCCTACTACCATTGGCCTCCCTAAACTCGTACATGTGGATCTCTGACCTAACTAAGGCATGTGATCTAGTCAAACTGATATGTGGTATTGTCACCCTATCGGAGGAAACTGGATCCTCCCTAGTATCAACAACATACTCACTCATGTACTATGTCTCTTAATCATCATTCTCCTTGTAATCTTCATCCTCTTCATCATCCTCGTCTAAACCTACAAACACATCAGGCCTAGTATCATCATCATCTATGTGTGCATCTATGTGCTCATCATTGGTAAACTCACAATAGTGGGTTACAATTTTTCAAATGAAGAAAAATTAAAAATTCCCATCAAAAAATTTAAAATACTTTACCCCATCTAATGAAAGGGGGTTGAATGAACCACCCCCCTTCTAATGAACCCCCCTTGGAATGAACCCCGAACCCCCTTCATTAGAAGGGGGTTTGAATGAAGTCCCTTCATTAGAAGGGGGTTCTAATTAAACCCCTTTTTTCACCTTCCCCTCCACCATTTCAAAATTTATGTTGTTTTTTGACTATCGAAGCTTGGAAAGGAGGTGCAGATGGAGTCAACTTGATAAACCAAGTTGGATTATTTTCGCGATCGAAACATGCTTTCCAACAACTATAAATTTAATATATTTTTTTTATTTTTATTTTATTTTTTAGTTTTATTGTTCATAGGTTTTTCACCAAACATCAAGTTCAATGAAAAATCATTGTGGAAAAATAGTAAATTTGAGGATTATTTTTTGAAAAATATATATGATCTAGGTATTGATGTCCTTGTTCCAATAAAAAAAGAAAAATTGAATTTCAATACATACCAAAAAAGTTATGTGAGCCGAAGTGCACCTATGTCTAAATTATAAATGTTTTGACTTCAAAACTTAAATAAAAGAAAAATATTCAACAAAATGCTATGAAACAAAATGAAAGAACTAGATACTTGTGTTACCAACCTAAATTCAAAACAATCATAATTTTATCCTTTGTAGAAAAAAAGTTATGTGAGATGAAGTACACACCACTTTTTAAAAATGTTGTTTACTATTAAAAACTAGTTATCAAAGGAAATGCAAAAAAAATTACAATTTAATTTCAATTTTTTTTTTTAAATACATTTAAAATCTATAGACAAAATCTCACAAATCACTAGTTTACATCATTTTCAAATTCCTAATAGTTTACCTACTATAAGTGTCAGAAAGTGAAGTTTTCTCTAAAAATGTTGATTTCAATGTCAATTTTGGCCAAAGTGTAACCCATTATTGTGGGATGACCTCATCTCTATCTCCTCTACAACCTAGAAGAGGTTTGGAAAAAACCACATGAAGGTGTAGAGGGAACACTGGTGCTGACCTAGTTGTAACCCACCACTCCTCGTAAGCCAAGGTGGCACCTACATCATTGGCCTTGGAGATTGGGGGGAGATCAGGGTCCTCATCAACTTAATCACTAAAATATACATTTTCCATAGTAATACAACCACTATCCCTAGGACTAGTGGTACTCTATTTTGATTGTTAGTATGTCGATCTAGAACGTGGTGGTACCTAGATGTGCCCAAACTATCTCATCACACAATCATAATAGAAAGGTTTAACCACATAATCATGTCTACTCGAAAGAAACCAGTCAATTTGAAGCTTACATAGCTCATATATGTGATCTTCCCATTGCAATATCCATTGATATGGTCACCAACAATTTCATCCTCATCTAATTCATCAAATCTAATCCTCTAATGTAAAAGGTCTCCTTCCTATCATGACTATCTGAGGGGATAACTAAAGGCCCTCGGCTCACCCAGGGCTATTGTGATAGGAAATCCTATGGGCCTTATGCAAGTAATGTGCTCAAAACACAATATCTATAGAAATGTATAATGCATGATGCTATGTAGCTCTCTAAATACAAATTGACTCAAATCATACTACATGTGGGCAAGCATGTTGCGACCCAAAGCATAAACAGTCCACTACTCCTCCATCCCTTTGATAGTATGAACTAGGCCACCATCTAAGTATTCCCCTTGGCCATTTGGCACTAATGTTAGTGCTACTATCATAACCATGATCCTCCATAGAAGTGGTGACTGTGTGTTTAGGAGCCAAAAAAGCTCCACATGTAGTTTCTTGTGTGAATGCCAAATAGATCACTCTAGATAGCACCACATATCATCTCCAATCTATGCAAATTATCTCTCACTAGATAGATGGATATGCTCACCATGGATAGGAATCCATAGAATGTGATGAACATCCTCCAATGTAACTGTCATTTCCCCTATCGGAAGATGGAAGGTGCAAGTACCTACATCCCACCACTTGGCCAAGGCTAGAAGAATAACATCATGGTACCTCATAGGTGGCATGAGGTACACCTAAAACAAACCAACCTCTTGTAGTAAATAAATATCCTCCATCAAAATTTGTGTCATTGGCTCATTAAGGAAGTAGAATTGTCTCCCTCTTAAATGTTGATGGGCTCGAGGGGGAATGTAAGAGGAAAATTACATGGAATAAGTTCTAAATCAAATAAGAAGTATCACTAAATTTGTTCTAAGACACTTTTTTGACAATATGGACACCTAGGCCATCTATGGATGGGGGTCTTAGACACTTTCAACTATTTTGGACACTTTGTGCCAAAGTGGGATACTTTGTGATAATCTATTCTAACATCCTAAAATTACTCAAATTACATACAAAAGTATAGTAAAAGCATGAAAAAAATGAAAAAGAACAAAATAATGCACTCATTGTCTATCGAAGGATGCCCTGAGCTGCATTGCTGCATAACTCGTCCAACCTCGGGGGCTTGTAGACTCTCTGGATCAACATTCTCACTCACTCTGCACCAAGGTAAAATTGCAACATGGTAAATGTCAAATGAATAGTGAAAAGAGTCATTTTCACTAGTATATAGTAAAACCCTAGTAAATAAAGTTTATTCATTTAAAAGATAACTTCATTCAAATCAGCATATAGGGAGCTAGAGGACTTTGTTTTTGATGTTGTTTGTTGTGTTGGATTCATAATTCTGATCTCAATCCCATCAAATGTCTATCATTATGTGGTATGGTACTTGGAAATCACTATGATATAACCTACAATTGATTTGATGTGGTTTTGTGTCCACCCTAATTCCACCTCCACAAAGCAAGTGGAATTAGGAGGGCATACATCTACCCTTGAATTCAAGTCTCCATAAAATTTAGATTTGAGGATTTTTTAGAATCTAATGAATCTGTGTTGTAGGATGTAGTTCCTAACATTGTGGTTTTGCAGGTAGCTACAATGCGGGCTTAATTTTCCCTAATGAATCCATATGAGTATCCTTTTTCATAGTAGTTATTTCCTTTAGCTGGCATATTCATGTAGTATCATATGGTAGCTAAAGTGGGGCCTAAATTTAGTGTCGAAAAAGGTGGTGCTTTTTCAAACTTGATTTGGGAATTAATTGCCATTGAATTAACCTATTTTTTCCTAGGTTTATGTTGTAATGTGTTGTAACACATTCACATTGATCTTGGACACCCTTTTCATAAAATAAACTTAATTGTACCTTATTTAGGTGTTGTTAAGTGTTGCAACACACTTTCACATTTATCTAGGATCTCATTAATTAATTATGGTTAATTGGCCCTTTAAATAAAATTTAAGCCTTATTTGTGACACCTCCTGAAGATCTATCCCAACACCCATTATTCAAATTACATAACATTTAATTGGGAAAAATCAAGGTCCTAGAAATTGGTGCTAGGGACCATTCACCCTAGGTGACAAATGATCCCTCCCTCTATCTTTCCCCCTTTTATCAGCATATTTCAAATGGGTTCTTAATGTTCTTTCTTCACTTGAAGGTGAGGTCCTAGAACTCACCCTAGGTGGCGAAGGGGTCATCCCTTAGTGAGGACCCCTATTTTGAATTTCATTACTGCAATAATTTAATAATGTTTATTTCCAAATTTGGTGTTAGCTTGAATTATTTGAATTTTGGGGTTAATTATCAAACTATGTATAAATATAGGGCTATTTCACATAATTTCAACTAGAAGAAGATTTAAATCAAGCTAAGAGACAAAGAAATTTCATGAGATCAAGCATTCATAGTCAAGAAACAAGCATTAAGGAAGTTTGGAGTGGCATTGTAAGGTCTTCAAGCTCATTTTGTGTCCAAGATCAACCATTAGTGAAGGTTAATGATAGATGCCTATGGAGAATCATGAGGGATTCTAAGTGTTGGGAGATGCACAAGACATACAATGAAGCCTAAGCACTTGTTTCCTACATGATTATATCTTCTATAATCATCCTATTTGTAGCCTACAAGAGGAATTTTCATATTTGTGGCTTATTAAGGGAATTAGACATCTCCTTTAGTGGGCCATCTACATTGTTCACATTACATTTAGGGTTCTATTCTAACACAATTGGATATAATTTCCTTTGAATTTCCATAGATCTTAGTAATAGATACACTAAAGATTAAGATTACACACACATTTCCATGTTTCAAATTTTCATTCATCATCAAAGGTTTAATTACAAACAAGAGGTTTGACTAAGGTAAACTCCTATCCAACAAAAAACTACCAAATTTGTCTTATAGGTTACAAGTAGATCTGAATTTGAAAATTTGAATTTCAAAGTGCAAAAGAGAAGAGAAGACTTGGAAGTTGAAGATCAAATTTAGAGATTTCTAGAAGGACCTAGTAGAACCCATTCACCTTTAGTGGTGAATGAGTCCTTGTTAGTGTTTGAAGGGCAGTAGATTCTACAGTATCCGAGATTTTGTTTCAAGTTTAGAGTTCTCCAAACAACCCTATTAGGACCCATTCACCTTTGGTGTTGAATGAGTCCTTGTCAGCAATTGAAGAAAGTCATCTTTGACCAAGTGAATAGTGTTATCTCCTTGTTCTACCAAAAAAGTTACAAGTTCACTCTATTTTATATTATATTTATGCATTGCATGTGCTAGACCTAGAATTAGGGTTCATATATTATATGAATTTATTCCCCTCAAGTTGTGGTTTAGCTCACCACAATGTCCTTGCATAAAGGAAAGATTGCAAGATCTCTCAATCTTGACTTAATTCACCTCTTGGGTTGATAGTTATTTCAAGGTTCTTGGATCTCATCTTTTGAATGAAACCCTAACTAGAAAAAATGGGGTTAGACTTCATAGCCTTCTCCCTTTTCTATATGTTTCACATTGTTATGGAGATGTGACTTGATGTATATATAATTATTCTTTCCATGTCTAGTTGAGCCCCTACTACCCCTACGAGGTTCTCCCTTGGGGAAAACCAATGTGATAGATTTTTTATTTTTTATTTTTAAATGGATTGATGTGAGGGATATTTGTAAGTTTATGTGAAGTAATCTTGAATTAAATGTGTTCTATTTTGGGTTGAGTTGTCATATGTGGCTAAGTGATTACCCCAAATTTTTGGGGGTGGGATGTTTTAAAACCCTACAGTTGGGTGGAGAGCCCATTGGTACATTATTGTTTCCTCTTTTTTCTTTCCAAGTCTCTCAAGGAAGTTTTGAAGATGTTATAAAATTTTATAAAAGTTGTCAAGAGAAAGAAAATAAAGATTGTGTGGAGTCAAGACAAGTTGATCTTACCTTGTATCATATTTGTACTTCATGTTTTATGGATTATTTGCAAAAGAGTTGCAATAGGTCTCCTTGAAGAGGTTTTTTTTCAAAAAAAATATTATCATTGGCTTTCCAAATATTTATATATTTCATACATATATAAAAGAGAGAAGGGTACATCAAATATAAACCTTTTGTATCATTTTTAAATAAGAATGCATTGATTTCTTTTAGGGAACTAAATAAAGTATGTTTCTTTGGGTAAAGATTTTGTTTTAGTACTACTTGGTTATAAAAGTAAAATGCTATGGATAATTTTTATATGCAAAATGATTACATTGTATATAGTTAAAATGAAATAAAACCTACATTTAAACTTTAAATGATCTCAGGTAATGTCAACATTTTATTAGAAAATTTATATGTTTAATAAAAGAAATATGAGAGGTTGAAATAGAGTGTTAGGGAGAGATAATAGAAATTTTGGAAAGTATTAAAATGAGAATAAATTGTTAAATTAAAGAAGTTTGAGAAGATACTTAGTGTAGATCAAGAAGGAAAAATGTATTTATCTCTTCACAGTATTAGTCCCAAGAGTCAATTAATAAATGGATAGGTATTTTGTATCTTATTATACAATAAACATGTTTAAAAATTAAATAATTGTTTAGCATAAATATTTAATCAAATTAGAATTGAGTCTATTATATGGAGTCATTAAAGGGAAATAAATTATCTCCTAATCCGAACACAAATGTTTAGGAGTTTGCAATATCTAACTATTGGGTTTGTCACAAAATATATAGTAATTTTGTTTGAATGTAAATGTCCTTTTCAATCTAGCACATGCATGTCAGAACCTATAATTGAACCCATTGTTAGTCATTGATATATAGACTATGGACCATAATGAGTTTAAGAAGATTTATGTATAGATAAACAATACCAATTTGAGTTAATTTTATACTCCCTTAAATATATTAAATTAAATGTTTATAGTTATATCCTTTAACCATCATGAGTAGATTATATTAGAGAGTGATAGTAATTAAATATCTAATAATTGTGAAGGAAAAGTTAGATAAGGCTTTAGATACTTAAAATGTTAATGGAATATATCCTATTTAAATCAGCAATAGTTCCAACAAACCTTAAGATATTTCATAAAAATTAAAAGTGAAACCAAACATTGAGCCTTAATAAAAAATGGAGATAACTCAAATACATTAAATGATCTTCTCGACTATCACTTAAATATTAAGCAAATCCAAAGTTGAGAATAAAATGTTTTTCCATTAATGTTATATCCATGTTCAAATTATCTTTCTCTCCTTGCTTGGATATTTGTAAGATGATTTATTATCATAGTTCTAACTTTTCAATGATTAAGTTTATTTGTTTACTTTAGTTTAATCAAAGGGATCAATGTAGGAAAGATAGGGAGTAAAAATTATGTTAGTGCAAGAGGAGTAAATCATTAATTTGTCTTGGTATATGTTAGGGTAAATAGAAACATTGGATAGTTAAATGATGAGATGACCTCATAGACGTGACAACATCAATTTGAGTCTAACATTAGAACATTGTATTTTCTTAAGTTAGAGGATTCAAATTAAAAAATTTGTTGATAGTGTTTATTTTTAAGTAGGTAAATTTTAGGGAATGACAGAGACCTTTCCTTGAAACCCTTGTAGATTTGACAAAATATGTCAAATTTTGATGAACTGAAAGAAAAATATGACTTTCTCTGATGCCCTAGATTCAAGGGAAAGTTTGTCAAGACCCTAGATAAAACCTGTGAATGGTAGATTGAGACCTGCACAAACACGAACAAACAACACAATGTTAGTTATGCCAATCTAAATAATCATTTCCCATAAAATTCATTTGAAAGATGATGGACAAGAAATAAGGTAAAGAAACAAGTTAAAAAGAAATCTAAATCCTATTCAAATGCTCAAAGTATTAATCACATGGGGGAATTGGTGCTATTTTGATGAGGAAAATAGCCCTCTCCCAATTCCTAGCAAGCTTGATGATGGAATTTGATGAAGATTGATGCTCTTTGATAAAATTTCTCCATAACCTAGCTATGAAATGATGAAAAACTATGAAAATGGATGACAATGGATGAAATTTTCTCAAAAACTTGAAGATAATGATCTTGCATAAAGTTGTGGATGAAATAGCTAAGATTGTGGATCCCAAATTAGTAAAAGAGCCTTCTATTTAGAGAAGAGAAGGATGTACGAATGAAAAAAAAGGATGAATGTAGGACTAAAAATGAGCCAATAACAAAATGCCACTAGTCAACATGCTAGTGAAGAGGAGTGGAGCACATTTTGATGAATGTGCAAATAAATGCATTTAGGTGGAATTTGAATTTTGAGAAGTGACATGTTGGAGGGAGATGAAAGAAGTTTAATGCCACTTGGCTCAAGAAAAAGGACATGTAAGAGGCCTTTAATTCCTTGTTAGATGGACAAGTCCTTTTGGGAGGGAGTTTTCAAACTTGGAGGAATATTCCAACTTGATGTCATATTTGAATGAAAAGGAGGAATTTATAAATCAATTAATTTGATTTACTTGTGCAAAATCAATTTAAAATTGATTTATTTGCAAAATCTAGAGGATTTGATGGATTAAATTTAGGATTAATTAGGATTTGATTAATTTATATGGAGATTAGTTGATTTGACACTTTGACTTAGAGTTTTAGATTTATTTAAATTAAAATGAGAGGAATATGAATATTAGCGATTTAATTAAATAAATTTGATCTATTCAATTAAATGAAGAACTTTAGAAGTTAATTAAATAAAATTGATGTATTTAATTAAAGAGATGACTTTAGGATTGATTGATGACTTAATCAAATAAAATTGATTTATTTAATTAAAAGAGGAGAATATGATTATTTAATTAAATAAAGTTAATTTATTTAATTAAAAGAGGACATTAGGATTAATTAAACAAATTGAAATGATTTATTTAATTAATAGAAGATAATGATTTAATAAAATAAAGTGGGTTTATTTAATTAAAAGATGAAATATGATGAATTTAATTAAATAAGGGTTATTCAATTAAATTATTAGTAGAGAGATGGTTTACGCAAAATTTGTGTTAGTAAATCAGGATTAGGTGTATGAGATCAATCAATATAATTTACATGTCTACAAAACCCAACAAAAATTTCATGCCACGATTGGTCCCTCAAATCTACAAATAATTCTACAATACTAAAGCTATAATACCATATAGGAGTTTATGGTGAACTCCTCAACACCCCAAGATCACCTACAAGACAAAATAACTTCCACAAGAGAGATTGAAAAAGTATCATGCTATGATTAAGGATGCAAGAATACCAAAATATTAGCACCATTGAATATGGCATGTACATATGATACTTTTCTTATATAGGCAAGGTAAGGAATAGGATTATACAAGATCGATACTTGTTTCTTAATCCTATCACATGAGACAACTAAGTCATAATGACATAGGATAAGTTAAGATCTAGAAATTACAACTAAGACTTCTAGAAGGAACCTTAGGACCTAAGTAAACTTAACATGTGAATATGTCCCCTAATTACCTAGTAATGAAATTAGCTAGGTATTGTTTGATGTGTAACCTCCACTGAAATTAAATCTTCTCTTTAAAATATAATTACAACATGCCAAAATTTAATATTTTTCTCCCATGTCCCCTAGAACACATTCCAAGGAACGTGGAGACATACAAATGACATAGGATTGTAAGGTTAATGCCACCTTATCCTAATGATCATTAAGCTTCCATAAAGTACCAATAACATCTCCAATCATCTTTAAAATGGAAAAATCCCAAAATTTGGAGGGCGGGTTTGGTAAGGGTACCCAATAAGGAATTTATGGAAAGATACTAAAAGAAGGATCAAAATGTGTTGTCTAAGGCTAAAGGATGAGATCGTCATCATTTAAAAGCCATGTGGTTTATTTTGAAGGATTTTTTTTCTAGCTTGTTTACCAAAGAAAAATAAAATGAAAAACCCTTAGAAAGTAGATATATTGTAGAAAAAGCATACCACTTTTTTCCATTCACATCCAAAGATGAGAGAATTGGACTTCCACATTCCAAAATTTTCCAATGAGGGATTTGTCTTGCAAATCTTAAACTTTGGACATTAGCTATGTTTTAAATAGATCTACTATGGGTGTAGGTGAGGGGATTTTTCCAAATCCTCTAATCATATCATAATCTCCAAGTATCAAATCCCTTCTTTGGTGGTTTATTTCCTTTCAAGTTCTTTCTTTCTTAAGTATTTCTTTGTAACCTCTTTAGTATTGAAGAATGATCATGGAAGGATGTAGCTAAGGGTTTGCCTAAAATCCTCCCATATCAAGATTTTCCAATTTTGAACAAGGATTTTCTCTCCTATATGACTCCACACTTGTAAAATAATTTTGAAAATTAGGATACCTTTGATTTATGATATAAGTGGGTGATCATCTAATCAATGATTTTGTAGAGAGTGAGATCTTGAAGGATCCATCCTCTCAGAATAATAGGAGTAAGATCTTAAATTGACACCAAAATTCCTATGGTCCTTATAGTATTTCTTATTCATAGAAGAGCTTTCCAACTATGCATGAAACTTGTTCTAAAAAGGAGGCAATTTTCTTGAGAACTAATTTCCATAATTTCTTTTTTCAAGGTCTAAATGAGGGAGATAAAAAAAAATTATCATCTTATTATGTTGTTTACATTCTCCTTAATGATGTTTTCCCATGCACACCTTCAAGATTTGAGTAGATCTTTCCCAAACCTTAAATCTCCATAGTCTCTCTCTAAATATTCTATGTTTTTTCTTCTTGACCAAGGATCTCCAAGAGAAGGAATATTTTTTAGGTTTTCAAAACATAGATTTTACTTTTTTAGCATTTCATATTAAAAATTTGAATTAATGTCAGTCATTTCCTTTGTAAAGGTGGGACATAGTAGTGAAATTCCACCCTCATGTCTGATAAGGTTATATGTAGGGTCTCATATCTATTGATTTACATATAAATTTAGGTATGCAGCTATTCAGAATTACAGTTACCATTATCCAATCTCCTATCTCAATGTTGCATACAAGTTTTCATCCCTTTTTTCAATACATTAGGTGTCAATTTCCTTTTTATCCCTATGTAGTCTTGTTTCTTGTATACATATTTTTGTTTACTTGTAGCTATGTTGTGTTCATATTATTTTGACCTATTTTTTGTATCCAAGATATCATTTCTATAGGTTCCTTTTCCTTTTCTAAGTGGAACACATCCCTTACTAGAGCTAATGTTGTCCTTGTGTTTTTGTTTACATCAATGATTTTCTTAGGAGGTAGAAGTATAATTTTTGTGTTGGTTATTCTTATAGAAACTATTGCTCAACTTGCAAAAACTTGAATGGACCTATTCTTATTACTTTGGGTCACTTATACAAGCTAAGATTTATTACTACAATTAGACTTGTATCAATGAAATTTTTTCTTTGAAACTTTGTTACAAGCTAATATTATGTCTACCTTTACATATTTATGAAACCTTCTCCATTTTTTTTTTATCATGGTTATTGTATAGGTGAAAAATATTGTAGACCCAAATGCATAAGCAAGAGGATGAACCACTAATTTTTCTAAGACCCTAAACACTACAATTATGTGTAAGATAAGATGCAAATAGTAATAAGAAATGCCACCTAGCTATTATAGCAACTAATGGGGGAGATTTTAGAGCATAAAAAGTTATGTACCTAATCAAAAAGTTATTATTTTTGAGCTATAGAGGACTCATTCACCTTCAATGATGAATGGGTCCTTTAAGGGTTTTAGAAAACTGATTGCAGGATCATATTCCTCAATGTCTACACTCTCAAATTCCTTGTTATCAAGTTCTAGAAGTTTGTAGGGAATTATGTATCTTTGATTCCTTGATTTTACACTTTGAATAACAACTTTTGAAAGTTTGCAACTTTGACAATTTTGGTCCAAACCTTGTCCAACTTGATCCTCAACCTATAAATCTACAATCACAAACTCAAGGGCAGAAAAAATTGTTGTTTTTTAGTGAATGGGGGTTTATCTCAATCAAACCCCTTGTAGATAATAAAACCAAATGATGAAATAATGAAATGAAGCATGAAACATGAAATATGTAAATGTTGTCACCTTGGGTGATGTCTTGTGAAACAAATTTGCAAACTAACGTGTAGTGGCCATGAAGAATGTAGATCTTAGATATGAAATTATGCTTGTAAATATATCCTTAATGCAACATTAACTATCTTAGCTCAACCACATGCATGGATGCATTGAACCCTTGTCATGATGATATGATCTTGAATTGCTGCAATAAACTCTTTAAATCTACCTTGAAATACCTTATGAATGCTCTTGTAATTCTCTAATGCTTTATCACTTGAATTCTTGAGGGATTAGAATGAATTGCTAGGTCTTGTTAGGAGAAACAATGTGAATTAACCCCTTATTTATACTAAATTAGGAGATTAAGCTCAAAATTAAAATAATTAAGGTCAACCCTAGATCTAGAAAGAAACATTATTAAATTCCTACTAGATTGAAATTTAAAAAGGGGGGTCTCATTAAGGGAGGGCCCATTTTCCACCTAGGGCGAATGGGTCCTAGCTCAGTTTTCTAGGTTCTAACCCTATGGGATTGAAAGAGGGCTAAAATCCCATTCCAGATCAACTAAAAAAGGGGGACCTTGTTAAGGGAGGACCCATTCACCACCTAGGGTGAATGAGTCATGGCACCATTTTCTAGGACCAAAATTTACCCAATGAAATATTTTGTTAATTTAATTATGAGTGTTGGGATAGGTCTTCAATAGGTGTCAAAATTAAGGCTTAAATTTGAATTAGAATGGGTTACTTACTCCAATTACCCACAATTAATTAATGACCACCTAGATACGTGTGAAAATTCCTTAAAACACTTTACAACACTTAAAAAAGGTACAAATTATGCACATTTTATTCAAAACGGGGTCCATAAGGCTTAATTAAGCAAATACATCCTCAAAAGTGTGAAAGTGTGCTAAAAAACTTTACAACACTCTTGCAAAGGATTAATTAAGGTGTTTTTTAGTCAAATAAATTTTCTAGAAAAGTGTGAATGTGTACAACACATTACAACACCACTCCAATACATCATTAGTTTAGTTTTAATGTTAGTTATCAAACCAAGTAAGGAAAAAGGCTTACTTTTTATGTTACTAAAGTTATCTAAAATTTATATGTCTCTAATTATGTGTTGTATCCAATGTGTGGCATATTCTTGAGCTTGCAATATATTAGATTAATTTATGGAATCAAGATCAAGCTAGAAGAGTGACTATTATAGATTAAGATATCAAAATAGTTATATGTTAGTTTTTTCAAATTTATTAGTCAATAATAAGTATCAACCCCTAGTTAACAAGTTACTATCATAACATATCATAATTCAAATTTTTGAAGGTAAGCACCAAATATCTCTCATCTCCATTCACCACTTATATATTTTTTGCATCATTGATCAATTATATATCAAAATAAAATTCATAATTTATATAAATTTGAATTATAGTTAATTTCTTCACCTAGACATATTTGGAGGGATGAACAACTATATACATATAATGTTAAATAAAATAAAAATAATATATTTAATTCTATTGAGTTAAAAAATCTTATAAAAAATTTGTCTAATATATTTTCCTCAATATTTTGGATCACACTCCATGGTCCATTATTATATGAAAGAAAAAGATAAATATAGTGTATATGTATTAGTTATAAAGAGATACAAATGCCAATAATAATACACATGCTAATGAAAAAATAATTACAAATGATGAGACATAGTCTAATGAAGAAATAGAGCATTTATTTATAATCTTGATTTCTATTTGATATATTTGAACTCTTTAAATTATGTTTTTAATTAATGAAAAAATAGGTTTTTATGGGCCCCATAACTCATTACAATCAAGTTTTTAAGGGACCCAAAACCCTATCAAAGGAAATTTACAAATAGATAAAACATAGACAATCAACAACCCAACATCAACAACCACCCAAAAGTTACACTAGACTACCCATGCTACAAAGATAAGGTTTTGAAGTGAACCTTAAACCTCTACAACTAGGTTTTTACAAGGATCTTGAACCATAACAACTAACAAAGATTACCTGAGTCAACCAGGAAACAACACAACATGTAAAATCTAGCTTGTAGCATACCATCATCTCAGAACATTTAACATTGAGCCACTAAAAAGAGGATAGAAAGAGCTGATTTTAAGAACCATTAGTCCAACCCAACTCCCTACCTTAATAAGAAATTTATAGGGAAAACTAAATATAACATAGTAAGAGTCCCTTTGAAACTCTTGACAAGCTAACCAACCAACTCAATCTCCACCTCTAAAAGAGAGAACTCCCCTCTAATGAAAAGGATGGCATGAGCACCTTTTCCACTGAAACCAAAAAATTCTAGCAACCTCAAACTCCACCTCAATAGGAGTATCTTCGCCTCAAAAGGAACAACAAATGAGGAAATTATAAAAGAGGGCTTTCAACCATGTCCACAACACCCAAATCCACCTCTATAAGAGAGGAATCTACCTCAATAGGATTAGTCTTCACCTCAATAGAAGGAACTCAATGTAGAACCTAGGAGAAATCCCACACCTCAACAGAAAGTAAAACCACACCATCCTTTACAACTCTAAGCATTGGGAACTTCAAGAGAAGAAAACCCTCTAGTAGCTTAATCCTATGGGTCTTCAAAAGAAACTTAAAACATATCCTAGCCTTCAACCAACTAATAGTAATAGGAGTAGCCACCGCTCCTAAAAAATTCCCAATCATCATAGAAATAATAGTAGAGGAAAACCCTGCTTCCTTTGGTACTTCCAACCAAGAAACCAAATTCCAAGAATCCTCCAAAATACAAACAACCAAACCCTTACACTAAATAAACCTTTCACACTTCAAGGGGTGCAGGTTAAGCTTCACACCTATTAACAAGTATGTTGTGATTAAACTTCATTGTAATATTTTAAAGACTATAATATGTAATAGTTAAATAGAAATACTAACAAATATTCTTTATAACCATTTTTTAATATCAATTCTTTTATTTATTAAATATAATTTTATACTATTATTAATAGTTCAAACATAAATTATATCAATTTAGACTTTTTCTTTTTATTTTCATAAAAAATTGTCAATATTTATCCCAATTAATTTGTTATATAATATTTAATCTAAATTAAATAAAATTTAATTTTAATTCCCTAATTTTTATAGAAAAATATAAACATTGTGAAAAACCTTTATTATGAAAGAGAAATACTTCAATATTACAAAGTACAACCTACCATCCTCTTTGATAAAAGAAACGAAAGCCATAGGAACTTGATTGAATGCTTATAAATTGTAGAAATATTAATGAAAGAACAATTATCAAATATTATCTTTTGTTTCAAATGTGGTTTCTAAGGGGAAACAAGCAACATCAAAATATTTATTGTTGGCACAAAAATCTCTACACACTTTCTAATGCATGATATTAAAATTGCCACATAGACAATGATGTTTTATTTATATTTATGAAAAACAACATCAAAGAAATTAATATTTAACCAAACATCTTTACACATTTTTGAGTGGGTGAGATTACAACTATCACGCAAACAATGATGTTATATTTATGTCCACAAAAATAATATCAAAAAGTTTAATATATACAACAAATATCTTTGCACATTTTCTATGGGTGACATTATCGTTGACACATAGACAATAATATATTTATGTTTTTCTTTTATAATTAAAAAATAATTTGATTTTTTTATATTATTTTATTTTGAAGTTATTTTTTGGAGACATTTTCTTTAATTTTTTTAAAAAATATATTATAAATTTATATTTGTATAAATTTTAATTCTATTTTTTATTAAAAATTATTATTTATGTATAATTTCTAAGAAAAAATTTAAAATAGTAATAATTATTTATAGATAATTAAATTTAATAATTTAATTGTTAATTATGGCATCCAGATTCATTGAAGGAAAATTATAATATAAATTGGTGGTGATGAATTTTTCTGTTAATTATAATATTCAATTTTAAATTTTGTTGTTTTTATATGTAATAAATAAATATTCTAGTATATTTTTTCTTGCATAGATTTTTTTGGACAATTACAAATTAGGTATGTCACATAATTAAATAATAATTAATAAAAATATTTTAAATACATGTATTTGGAAAAAGATTGGGACTATTTTACACATAAGTGTTAATTGTAATAAATTTAAAGAGATATTAATTTTTTTTTAATATAAAATTCATTATTTATTACTTTCATAAAAAAATATTCCATTTTAATTTTTAAAAATATAATAAATATTAACATAAATTGAGATTTTGAGAGGCCCAAACTCTATGATAATAGCATAACAAGTAAAACACAAAACATAGCAAACAAACTATCCAAGAGGAAAACAAGAAATCAAGCCAAACGAGGATCATCTAAATTTGAATGCTTAATACACAAAAGGAGATCAGAAGCCCCTTCAAAATACTTATCTAATGAAGCAACACCAAATGAAGAACAAAAAGGAGAAGACAAACTACATTGTCAAAAACATGAACTTAAATAACCGATAAGAACGAATTGTCTTTCATAATAATTATGTTTCCTTGAAGAAAAACTAATAAGAACTCAATGTATAATTTACTCTCATATAACCAAAGCATTACTTAGATCTAAGAAATTCGTCCCTTTCTTGGTAAAATTCACCATTAACATTGCATAAAGCTTGAAGTGCGTGCACACCATCCCGTACATAGTAATTTTAATTTAAATTATCAGCAATTAGGCCTACATTCGTGCACGGTATAGCTGTTGACTGATTATTAAATATGATAGATGACTGATTTATACATAAACTTTAAAATTCAAAAGTATAGCTGTCAAGGTTAATGGGAGGACCGTGGATGTTACATCATCGTACTCACAATGCTACATCATATTATTGATGGAATGGACATTCAACAAACATTCAAATGGACGGACTATGTATACTCAGTATTAAAAATCAGAATAGAGGCTTAAATAATTGTTTTATGTGACGGTGCGAATGCACTCCAAGCTCTCTGGAATAAATTTACGCCTTGCACTGTCCGATTGTTTGAGCTTTTTTCAGTGAAAAATCAGGGTTTTAAAATATTTTGAATTGGCAGATTCTTTGTAAAACATACAAAACGCGTGGGAGTGTCATTAAAAAAATCAGCTCTGCATGGGATCCTAAAAGGGACATTGTCACGCTCCAATTATTCAGCTGCAAACGTAAGCAAACTTTATGATAGCATTCATTTATTTCTGTTTGATTATAAGTCTTGGAAAGCGTAGCGAGGGCTCACGTGGGTTGGCACATATTGATAAAAATGAGTTTGTGGTGGTGAAAGAAAATTGCAGAGATAAACATATCTCAAAAAATGAGTTTGTGGTGGTGAAGGAAGATTGCATAGATAAGTTGAGCGGTGGAAGCTTTACCACTACCCAACACCTGTGATTGCCAAAGCTTCGTTTTGTCTGCCTTAACCAGGTACACCACAATTTCTCTGCTAAATAAAAAATGCCATATATCTAGATAATGCTTCGATTTCAACAATTAATTTTATCTTCACTTTTCATTTCTTGCAGCCTTCGACCTATAATACATGTGCCTAGATTGCAATGGTAAGAACGTTTTCTTTTGGAATTTTTAGAATCTGTCTTTTTTTCAATCCTTTCTCTCCATTTATGAGTTCGCACGAACTTCATTGATTTCTACTGTTAGTTTCAGACTCTGGAAGTTTTTGTAAATATTAATTTAGTTGACCCAATGCTAAAAACCTATATTCTTTGTAGTAATAATGGAACATCTAACAACTAAAATGGTTATTGTATTTTCCTGGATTAAAACTGTGTGAGCATTTTAACTAAAAATCTATATACAGTTTCAATCCAGAAAAACACAACATTCTAATATCATACACTGTAAAAATCTCATGCTTTTAACTAAAATGACTACTAATCTTAGTGTGTTGTAATATTTTGAGGTGGCTTTAATTAAGAGAACCAAAATAGCTTGAGCATGGAATGGTGTGAACTATAAATAAAAGAAGCAGCAACCAAAACTGTATCTTTCCTCATGTATTTCTAATCGATAAAGTTTACCTTTCTTTCTTGGGAGAATTCTGCTTTCCTAACGAGCACATTAGAATATATAGATATATAATTCGAAGCAATTTTATTTTATCTTTTCTATAAAGAAATTATTTTTTTATAAAATTTGGAAAAGTGTCAATAATTACAGAAGATTTACCCATAAAATTCTTATTTCAATAGAGGTCAGAAATCAGAAGACAGAGACTTCTGCGTAGATCTCACTCAAAACTTTAACTGCAATAAGCATGCAGCCTACACACGGAGAACGTAGACAGCCCAGAGTGGAAGAATATTTGGACAAGATTGAGAAAGAGAAAACATCAGCAGAGATTTTCCGAGTTTGTTCTGCTAGGGTCTTCGCTTTGTCCAATTTTTATTTCAAACTACACTTTTCTGCAGGGTTTTTCTTGCATTTGTCTGCATTTACTGTGGTGTGATTTCAATCATTAAGCCTACAGGCATTTTTTGCCCCTTTCTATGGCCTCAACTTTACATTCTTCCAAAGCCGTTATTAGTAGAGATGAAGGTTCGATGATGATTCTTTGCGACACTCCTGCTCAAATGTCCTCAGAAATTTATTTTGAAGGTGTTCCACAAGGTACATCCCGTGAAACACCTCTAGATGTTGTTCTTTCATATTCTTGAGTTTGATAATGCTTGCAAATAGCTAGAACATTCTAGAGTTGCCCCTAAAAGCATGCTTTAAGACTGGGTTGGTAGGGCCTGGACCTGCATGAGATTTGCTTGGATGCCATGCAAAACCTCGCTAAGAGGTTTATCCTTTTCTTAGTGATCTGAATCTAAGATAAGGATTTTCTTTGGCTTCTTAGTGGCGTAAACCCTCTACTCAGCCATCCTTAGAGTTACTTCTTCCTGCAAATGAGGAAGGTTGGTCTACAGTTATGAGGAAGGTTCGTCTATAGTTATTTCTCGTAAAGGAAATAACTCTAGCATTCCTAAAGCACTCCCAAGTCTATAGACATGGGGCCTCGACTTCAACTATTCTAGATACCTCTAACATTAGACCACTAAATGGGGTGACAATTTCTAAATTTTCACTAGTGGCCTCTATGGTTTCCCCATAACTATATGTCATAACCCAACATCTTTCCCCTCCTCTTATAGGGTAGATAGGATCTCGAAGCCCATCTAGGTGATTGGAGGAAGGAACATATGTGACAATACAAGGGAAACCCATATAGCTTAGCTTGTAAATTATGAACTTTGAGCCAGCTAATGAGGTTTTATAAAATATTTTTTCCACTCTTGAGGAGATGGGCTATATTTCTTAGAATGTTCAAGGTATCAAATACCTCCCACATAAATACTTCAGTCATGATGTTTGTTTACAATTTTCATGTTTGGTCATTATTTTCCTTTAGGAGGTTAAGGTATCAATATTTTTTCTTTCTAGAACATGCTATTCTATTTGGCCTTCTAGCTATTTTTTGTAATAGCCATGAAGCTAGTGTGGTGGCATTGTCACCTTTCTCTCTCTCATGTTGCATTAGCTTTTGGTTGATCATAGGTGTAACCCCACCATGTGTTATTGGCTATTTTTAATGTTAATAATCATTCATTTGGTGATCCAATAGTAAATCAAGAGCACTTGGGTTGCATTAGCACAAGTAGAGATGGAAAATATCAAAAATCTATTTTTTGGTATTTTCTACATTTTAGTAAATCATAGTTTTGGAGGTCTTCAAAGTGGAATTTGGCCTTGAAACTATCATCAATCACTTGAAATAGATATCCAAAAGAATTCTTTAAAGGTCCTAAAATTATAGATCTTGGAGATCATTCCAATAGTGTATAGAAGTCCATATTTTGACCGTTGAGTTATGAGTTATGACCTCGCCACATTGGGGTACCAAAATACACATGTTTATTGAATTATTTTGTTGTTTTTGTTATTTTCCATATCCATTTGTTCATTTCAAATTCCAAAGGATGTGTTAACTATTGAGGTTTATCTCAAATTTATAAATTTTTAATTTGGAAAATAATGAATTAGTTTTTAGGGTGGCATACATCTCTTTTCGAGTTAGTTATGTATTATTTGTTGAAAAATTCACAATATTGTAGGTTGCATGCTAGGTATTGTCCATCAAATTCTTAAATTGGATCATTTGGGGATATTAATGTTTCTGCCCCCAAAGATGCCACCAAGATATCTTCCATTTGGAAATGGATTTCCAGTTCAATGTTGGCCGCTACTTCTATTTTGTGTGAGGTTTTTATTGTGATCACGATGGCTTATGAAAAGTGTGAAGTTTTGCATATGCAATGGATATTAGGAAAAAGAGATGCTTGGTTTCTCATACATGATAATTATGTCATTTTCGACCCTAACGTAGGTTCCAACGAAGACCATATGACATTGTACACATGGAGGAACATGAAATTCAAGCCTGATATGGTCTTAAAAATATTGATTAGGCTATGATGTTAGCCCAATCCTTCTTTACTTTCACCAACCATTTTTCCTTTCTAGTTGAGCTATTAGAAAATGTTGTCTTGTTTGACCATTTCCTAATACCTTTTTATATCAATTGGGAGATCTCCAAGCCAAAACTTATGTAGAGATATTTTTTCGTAAACACATTTTTTCTAAATTATAAAGATGTACAATAGCTCATATATAACATGTCTTAAATTTGGAGCCACACCCACTAAATAGGATGGGGTGAATCAAATAATGGAATGATTCCATTACCCATACATAGTTGTTCCTCTAAATTTATGGGAGACAACTTTCTCCTTTTTGTCACTCCTCATATAAACTACTATCCTTAATCTTTTCCAAGCAACCATTGCCTTAGAAACTCAACCATTTAGCTCCATCGCCTAGCTTTAGGTGGCTTAAATTTAAAAATAGATGTCGATTATCAGCGCTCATTCAACTTGAGGGGCCCAAATCAAATCTCAATTACATTGGCTCAAGATTAGGGATAGATCGACAAAGTAATTTTTTAAATGTTTATTTTCTCATCACACCTTCCAAAATATTAATAAGATTTGATACTACCGTCAACTCCTCCAAGAACTACCTAACATCTTTCAAAATTCTTTCTAACATTATGAGTATTTTTTTTGCGAGCTCATGACTATATGCCTACCAGGAAACTTTCCTCGCAATATTTTTTGTTGTCATCCCCTGTAAGTTATCTAACACCCAACACATAATTTGTGACCAAGTCCTCTCTCAAGGTCTTAGTGAGGAAAATTTCTTTATGGCCAATGATAAAGCCCTCAACTTAGATGGATTTTTGTATGAGTTCTACAAAACCTTTTAGAATACTATAGGTAATGACCTACACAATGTTTACCTTGAATCTATACATTCTAGTTCATTAGGTACTCTTATAAAGAAATGAAAAATTAAGTTCATATGTAAGGAAAAAACCCCAAAGACATCAATAATTAGTGGTCATGGATTCCTCTCAACTTTTTCTACAAGATCATTGTTAGGGATCTATCCCTATACTTTTCTCCATGCTTCCTTTGATTCTTCGGTTTGAAGAAATAAGACTTTACATCTAAAATTATTCTAGATAACATTATAACCATCTAGGAAGAAATATATTAAGACTTGCACTCCCAACAACCTGTTGTCTTTATCAAAATCAAATTTTCTAAGGACTACAAATATATTTAATGGACATTCCTTCTTTCCATGCTAAAGGCACTTATATTTGACCCTCATTTTATCATCATGGTCCAAATTCTATTTTTAGATGCCTCTACTTGCATCACCATTTCCATTCAACAAGCCAATTATTTTGCACTCATCCAATCCTTTTGATAAGGTTTCCCCATTTTCCAACCATTTATGTATTGGTGGAAAAAGGAATTGGTTAGTTTTTGTTGCCTAGGCTATTTCTTAGTCACAAGTTAAGAGGATCTCATTCCCAATTCCTCCTAGTAGCTTTTCAACGGGCATTTTTAGATGATTCCTTTCTAAATCTTATTGATAAAGAGAACAATGTCAAGTAGGTATAGAAATGCCTCATTTTTTTTCTATTTCTTTGATTCCACCATCCAATGGTAAAATATTTTTTTCAACTAACAACCTTTCCTTCCCAAACTAAGGTGACTTGAATTTCTTGGGTTGAATTGGATTGATCATGGTGAAACATTTTATTTTTTGTGTATTCCTTTTGCTCCTAGGTCTCTTCCTTCAAGCTTTGTTAAGCCATGCTAATGAGAATTAATTAAAAGATTCAATGTTAGATGACCAAGCCTCTTTCTCTAGCTAATAAATTCTAGGTATATTCTAAAACCATAGCTACCACACATGTTTATTATTCATCATGTTGAGTCACCTCCAAAGATACTTATTTGAAGATAGATGAACTTCTTAAAAAAAATCTTTGGGCCTCCAATGAAGGGCACCACAACTTCTATCATATAGCTTAGGAATGTTATTTCCTTCCTTTTGAAGTTGAAGTGCTTATTTTGATTTCCATTCGTAGACAAGGCATTACCATGTGTGCCAAATGCATGATTCAAGACATCTAAGGTAATGAAGTCGAGAAAATTATTGTTCATCATTATATTAATGCTAGTACTCCTTTAGGGAGTCCAACATGGAAAGAATTATACTTAGGAACCCTACTCACTATGAGGGAACTTATTACCATTTAGGGAATTGTTTCTATCAAAAGAATTTGGAAAGCCTAGCAATCCATTGAGCTCTATCTCTACTAGGTAGGAGTTGAGTTTTGTAATGACTTACTCATTAATCACCAGTCCATTTAGTGGTATCTTGTCCTCAGTTCTCAAGAAAGACCATTGGAAAAGATTCCTTGGATTTATGCTTTGAAGGTATTTAATTTCAAGGAGTGTGGGTTTTATCCAATCTCATTTCCACTAGGAACTTCTTATCTTGGGATAAATTCAAGCTTAAGTTTAGGCTCACCAATTAGGTTTAGGAAACTTTTCAAGCTATTATTGATGCTATTACTCCCCAAATGTTGCATAAAATTGGGGTAGGATCTCTCAATCCTTGGTGGAAATATTGGAAGTCTTATCTAAACACAACCCTTTGAAATTGGTGCTTTAATTAAATGATTCAAAATTGTTTAATTAAAGTATAAATGGAGGGAAAAAATTAATTTTAAATAATTAAAAAATTAAAAAATATTTAATTATCTAGGATGAAGGGGAAATATTGTTAATTTAATCAAATAATGAAATTATTCAATTAAATAATAAAATTATAATTAAATAATGAAAATATTTGATCAAATACAAAAGATGGATTGATGAGACTTGATGACAAAAAAATGATGATACTTCAAAAGAAATATATTAGTCAAATTTAGGTATGTTCATTTTTACCCTCTTTGAGACAATGTGTTTTTACTACATTGTTTCAAAGAAAGTATATAAGATTTTGTGATGACATGCCCTAGTTTTCCCTAGTAAATGAAGAAATGGGGGTAGGATGCCCCCTTGAGAGTTTGGAAAAAATGAAATGTTTTGGTTAAACTCTTGAAAAGGGTTGGACATATGTGATAGAGGTGAAGAAAATGATGAGTAGGATAAGAAATGTCAGGATGATGCCAAGATTGGGTTGAGGGTGAAGGTAGGAAGGGAAGATGTTAAAGATACATATGTGACATGATACATATGTGATTGTGGGTTAATATTGTAGAAGATAGTGATCAAATGGTCATTGTTGATAGATATCACATAATGTAATAGATGGTGAATGAGATAAAATAAATATATATGAGATAGATGAATGGAAATAGATTGTTTTAGATAAATATGATATTGATAGATATTATTCTTTCTATTTTGTGTATTTTTATAATCATAGAGCATTTTATTGTGGAAAATGGATATATGTACACCAAGGTAAGATAAACCATGGTAAGTTTGGTATCTTATGTATGGAAATGGACATTACAAACAAGAAGGATTGTCCTCATACATACTAGGAATACTAGAGCCTTATCAAAATATGTGGAAAAAAAGAAACTTATAGCATAATATCCCTAATGCAAGTAAGCTATATAAATGACCTTATATGCATATGAAATTTTTTAATGCTAGAAGCAATTCCAACACACACAAGGAATGTACATGCCCCAGTAATGTAATAAGAAGAGTCCACAAACATGTCATATGAAAGTACTGACTTTGTCTCATTCCTTCTCCTCTAGTGTCTTGGAGATATCCTTGAAAAAGAATTGGAATTATTTTACACAAGTTTTAATTGTAATAAATTTGAAGAGATATTAATTTGTTTTTTGAAAAATTAAATTCATTATTTATTATTTTCATAAAAAAATATTCTATTTTAATTTTTACAAATATAATAAATGTTTTTGATTAACATAAGTTGAGATTTTGAGAGGCCCAAACTCTATGATAATAGTGAAACAACTAAAACACAAAGCATAGCAAACAAGCTATCCAAGAAGAAAACAAGAAATCAAGCCAAACCATGGTCATCTAAACTTGAATCCTTATGACAGGAAGGAAGATAAGCCCCTTCAAAAGACCTATCTAATGAAACAACGCGAAATGAAGAACAGAAAGAAAACAACAAACTACATTGTAAAAACCTAAACTTAAATAACCTATAAAAACTAATTATCTTTCATAATAATTATGTTCCTAGAAGAAAAACTAATAAGAACTCAATATATAATTTACCCTCATCTAACAAAAGCACTCCTTAGATCTAAGAAATTCAACCCTTTCTTGATAAAATTCTACCATTAACATTACATAAAGCTTGAAGTGCATGCACACCATCCCGTACATCGTAATTTTAATTTAAATTATCAGCAATTACATTGGTGCACCTTATAGCTGTTGACTGATTATTAAATATGATGGATAACTGATTATTAAAATTCAAAAGTATAGCTCTCAAGGTTAATGGGTGGACCGTGGATGTTACATCATCATACGCACAAGGCTACATCATATTATTGATGGGATGGACGTTCAACAAACATTCAAATGGACGGACTATATATACTCAATATAAAAAATCAGAAAAGAGGCTTAAATAATTGTTTTATGGGACGGTGCGAATGCACTCCAAGCTCTCTGGAATAAATTTACGCCTTGCACTGTCCGATTGTTTGAGCTTTTTTCAGTGAAAAATCAAGGTTTTAAAATATTTTGAATTGGCAGATTCTTTATAAAACATACAAAATGCGTGGGAGTGTCATTTAAAAAATCAGCTCGGCATAGGATTCTAAAAGGGACATTGTCAGGCTCCAATTATTCAGCTGCAAACATAAGCAAAATTTATGATAGCATTTAGTTATTTCTGTTTGATTATAAGTCTTGGAAAGCGTAGCGATGGCTCACGTGTTTTGGCACATATTGCAGAGTTTGTGGTGGTGAAGCAAAATTGCAGAGATAAGTTGAGCGGTGGAAGCTTACCACTCCCCAACACCTGTGATCTCCATTGTTTTGTCTGCCTTAACCAGGTACACCACTATCTCTCTCCCCTCAGTAAAAGATCTAAAAAATGCTTCAACTTCAACAAATAATTTTGTGTCTTCACTTTTTCATTTCTTGCAGCCGTCGACCAATAATACATGTGCCTTGATTGCAATTGTAAGAACGCTTTCTTTTGGAATTTTTAGAAGCTTTGTGTGTTTTTTTTTAATCCTTTCTCTGCATGTACGAGTTCATACGAACTTCACTGATTTCTACTGTTCGTTTTAAACACTGGAAGTTTTGAAAATACAAATTTAGTTGAACGAAATGTTAAAAACCTGTACTCTTCGTAGTAGGGGTCACACGCTCTAATATAACATTTACATTCCTCCTGTAGCACTTGAAATACAATAGTTAGTTCTCCCGAATTATATTCTAATATTTCGTTTATCCTCAAGCAATCGAA
>VDFB02000003.1:507605564-507625161 GCA_007258455.2 Sequoia sempervirens
TTTCATCCCCCTGAGTCTCCATTTGAGTCCTACCTTAGGCACATTTTCCTCATTTTATGATATTTTTACCCATATTTTGGTCATGTGACCCCATAGAATCCATCGAGTCATGCATTTTCATGTTGTGGTCCATATCAGCATAGGTCTATCTAGGTCTCCTCGACCCATGTTGCTTGTGTGTTAACATATGTTTGCAGTAGGTGATCGACATTCACCTGTAGGTGTCTATTGGCATGACTTTCACATGGTTTCAGTGACCTAAGAGGAACCTATCGGCAGGCATTTGGTCGTCGGGATAGTGTCTAATCGATTTTGAATTGTCTTCCCGACTAATGCTTGTGGAGGTTCATCAACAAGAGCTTGGCGATATCGTAATGTGATCTCGGCAAGGTTGTTATGTCTTGTCGACACAGGGTTTTCATTAGCATGTTCTCGAGGAGAGTCTTACTGAACAACACATGGATGGTTTCTTCGGCCAAACATATTGCTTCCGGTGTGAGGTCATAGCAAATATACATTGTCACATAGACCAGTGGCAAGAGGATGCATATTGGTAAGAGTTGAGGCTTTCAAAGTAATGTGTCAGCGAGTGACCTTCGGTCTCACTAATAACACAATGAGGAATTTTTTGTGATGAAAATTGGATTGTCTCAGCGACACACAAGTTGGATAAAGTTTTTCGGTAAAACAAAGTGCACTCTATATGAGGTCTCCCTGATGTCAGTATGTTATGGCAACCCACATAAGATAAAAGAATACATCGGTGAGAGAACTAATTTGTCACAAAGAATCATGATGAATGAAGATTTTCGGTAAAGAAAAGTCTAATCTGTGAGATGTCTCTCTGATATCTCAGGGTTATAGCGAAACAGATGAAGCAAGGAAGCACGTTTCGGTAAGAAAATTTCTTATGTCTCAGTGACTGGGAGATGGCGTTCGGGGTGACTCTCGGTATAATGAAGCATTATCTACATGATGTTTCCCTGACTCCATGAGGTCACAGTGAAACACATTGGGACAGGAGGATTTTCTTTGGTTTCAGCATAACAAATAGAATGCTACAACAACATGCAAGAGGCAAAAGGACGCATATCGATGAAACATAACAAGATCAAAACTAGGAAATAATGTGCTCGCGTTATAATGCGAGTGCATTATGTTTTTCTTTGGGAATCCCCAAGCCTTAGCATTGGTAGTTTCCTTGGAATACCAACCCAGAGGCTTGGAGGTCATTCCCAATGACCAGAGATGTGTTTTTGCAAATTCTACAATTTTTTCACATAATCCGGTTCGTGCTCACCATCAGGATTGCATATGGTTCAATATCAACAAAAGCAAACACATGGGTAATGTTAGGTTCTCTCTTAGCTATCCAACGATGTAATTTTTTTCACTTTTTAACAATGTTAAGCCTTTCATCCATAATTTCTTTTGTTTATATGTCTCTTTTTCGCCAAAAAGTAGTGTTTGTTTTTTTTTCGTTAGAAATTAACCGTTCATCAAAATTTCAAATAAATTACATTTTTAGAAACTAGACTCTATTCTACACTTAAAAAAAAAAATTAAAAACAAATCAATTACCTTCAAAAAATTTTAGGGGGAGCACAGCCAAAATTCTGCTTTTCAGGAAGTGCCCACTTAGAAAATTAGTAAAAAATCAAATATTCATTAAAAAATTATCAAAAAAATTGTACACCAACTAGATACTGTTAGCTAGCTTTTGAGTGTTGTGATTTTAAAAATAGTACAAAAAATTTTACCGTGCTCAGGTTGTACAAGAGTTGCTATGTTATGTTTTCTGACAACAATAGCACCAATTTGTGTACGTACCTCTTTTGAACCCCTTAATCTCAACCATTTTCAAAATAAATTAGTAGTTTAGAAAGTAGACTCGAAGCACTTCAATCCTTGTTTTTGTTCCATCTCAAAATTTTGAGTGTAACTATCCTCAATTTCATGTCCAAGGTTAGTATTTCCTAATTTCAAAAAAAAAGTGGCCACTTAAGCCCCCTTTTTGGGAACCATCTTGGTGTAGTTACCCAATAGAGAAATGCAAGGATATGGATTCGCAGAGCAATCCTTGTATATTTTTTGGATATCCAGATGATTTCAAAGGTTATAGGCTTCTCCATCCCACCACTCATGATTTGCTCTTTGAGAGGAGTGTTCGTTTTGAGGAGAGCTCTTCTAGTTCTTCTCCTACCACTTCTCCATCTAGCATCACATTGGAGACTTTGCATGATGATAATAGTTCTTTAGAGGATCTTAATCCTCCTAATACTGACGAGGAGTCTTCTTTCTCCACTTTAGATGGTGATAGTGATGATGAGGATTCACATTCCTCTTCTAGTCACCATTCATAGGTTGGTGATTCTCATCTAGATTCTCTAGCCTCAACACCTCTTTGGGACCGACATACATTGGAGTCAATAGGTGATTGGGTTGGTGATCCTTTAGACACAAGAAGAACATGGTCATAGTTTCAACAAGCTCCACATCTCTTCATTGCTTCAACTTTTGACCCACATTCTTTTCGAGAAGCTTCTGGTGTACCTGAGTAGGATGTTACAATGCAAGAAGAGTTTAATTCCTTAGAGAGGAATCACACATGGGATTTAGTACCTCTTCCTAAGGGAAGAAAAATTATTTGATGCAAGTGGATCTATCGAACAAA
Source organism: Sequoia sempervirens (assembly GCA_007258455.2). Taxonomy (NCBI): domain Eukaryota; kingdom Viridiplantae; phylum Streptophyta; class Pinopsida; order Cupressales; family Cupressaceae; genus Sequoia; species Sequoia sempervirens. The sequence goes on from VDFB02000003.1 coordinate 507,608,239, forward strand.
ATTTGTAGCAGATGGCTTGGTTGGTAAGCATAAGGCTCGATTGGTAGCAAAAGGATTCTCTCAGGTTCTTGGGATTGAATACTATAAATTTTTTTCTCTAGTTGCTAAGATGAATTCCATTTGACTTGTCCTTGCTATAGCTGCAACACATCATTGGGAAGTTCATCAAATGGATGTAAAGAGTTCCTTTCTTCATGGTGACCTTAAGGAGGAAATATACATGGAGCAACCATAGGGGTTCGTACAAGATCCTTCACTTGTGTACAAACTTTAGAAGTCTCTGTATGGCCTCAAACATGCTCCTCAAGCTTGGTATGCAAAGATGGAATCCTTCCTTTTAATAGTTGGGTTCAAACAATTCCATTATGATTAGAATGTATACATTTTGTATCAGGATGAAACTCTCACATTCCTGGTTCTCTATGTTAATGACTTATTGATCATAGGGAGTCACTTGTCCATCGTCAAGACAGTGAAAATTTCTCTACATGATAGATTTTTGATGTCATATTTGAGTCTTTTGCATTTCTTCCCAGGGACTGAGATCACTTAATCATCTTCAAGAATCTTCCTTGGACAACCTAATTATGCACTTGATATGCTCTCTAGATTTCACATGGTTGATTTTAAGCCTACACTGACTCCATTTTTTTTAGGGGTCAAACTTGAGGATAAGTGTTCTTCACCCTTGGTTGATGAAACTTTGTACCAAGAACTTGTTGGAAGTATCATCTAATTAACTCAAACGAGACTTGAAATTTCATATGCTGTGAGCATGGTCTCTCAATTCATGTAGGAGCCACATGAATTGCATTGGAAAGCAGCTAAGCGGATCCTCCACTACATTCAAGTTACTCACAATTATGGGATTCAGTACATAGCAGGCATGGATATTGACTTGGTGGGACACACAAATTCAAATTGGGTAGGTGATTCTCATGATCACAAGTCTACATTAGGATATTGCTTCTCCCTTGGTTCTGGTCCAGTTTTTTGGTTGAGTAAGAAGCAATCTATAGTCGCTTTTTCATCTACAAAGGCTGAGTATAGATGGGTAGTTAATGCCACCATTGAGGCTATTTGGCTTCAAAATATTCTCAATGATTTTGGTATTTTAGTTAGAAAGCCTACAACATCTTTTGTGATAATCAAAGTGCAATACATATCTCAAGGAATCTAGTTTATCATTAGAGGATGAGACACTACATTCATTGCACTACATTCATGAGCTGATTTAGGAAGGAATCATTGATCTTACGTATAGTTTTTCATCGAAGTAGATTGCAAAAATCTTCACCAAACCCTTCATAGAAATCAAGTTCCTTCATTTGCAAGCTTTGCTTGGGGTGTGACAAGTGTCTACTTCAGGAGGGGCTTCTTAGTTCTTCATTCTACTCTCTCTATTTAGGGGGGCTATTCCTCTTCTGGGGGGCTTCTTCTTATGGGGGGGATCTCTATGTGCACAGGTACCTAACATGGCTTCATTTTATGGGACCCATATTTTCACCCACCTAATCTATGCTTAAGGGAGGGGTAGTGTAGGATTTTTATTTTTCCTTATGTTAGGGGTATTTATTTTTTCCTACACATATTATTTAAGCTTGCTTAGGTTTATTAAGTGTGGTTAATATGAGGACACGTGGAAAAATACATTGGCTACATGTGTCACTCTCTCCCCACACATGGGTAGTTGAGTTACACATCCTCTTTTGGCTTGTTGTGCCACCTCTCATAACCACTATTCTGTTTTTACCTAGGTAGGTTATGGGATAGTTGGGTTTCTTGCCCTCTTTTTGCTTTATGTGCCACCTCCTCTTTGTCTTCACCTAAGGAGGTTATGCCACATGCTTTTTCATTTACCAATTAGGTGATAACCTCCCACCTTTTATGGGTAGTAGGAGTTAATGCACCTCTTGGATTTATTTTCCCTTATTTTTCTATATAATATATTGAGCACTCTCCTCTCACCTTCACTAGTTTGGCTAGTTCGATGATCGCTCAATCAGAGTATTGAGAGTATTATGTAATTTCTCTTGCCTTATCTCTTTTTTTTTTGTCTTATTTCATATTTCTCTTCATTCTACTATTTTGATCTTGATACAAATGTATCTAAAGTAGCCTAAGATGTGTTTTCATGAATAATGATGCATGTTGCATCATCCATGTGTTATCTTCTTGTTGGGAAGCATGCACATCAATGTTCATTTGTGTTTTCATTAGGTTTGGCTGACCTAGTGTTTACACTTCATTTGAAGAATTAAAATTAATTAAGGAAGCATGTGGTTGATCTGAGACATTATTTTTGGTCTTGGTTAAGTATTTTTATTGGTCCACTCTCATTCCTTTCCACTGTGAGAATGTTGAGTTGCCAACTTGATTTAAATTTATGAAATAAGGCATATGTGGCTGACCTTGGAGAAAGTTTCTAAGGATGAGGATGGTATAAATGTAAGTTGAATTTGGAAGATTGGATGATGATGCAATGTGACAAAGTAAGCCACAAATTAAAAGAGAAGAATCATGTGAAAGTGAGTTAAGGAAATAATACTTCATTGTGTTAGATTCTTGAAGGCAGTGAGATGAAGGTTTCTGCAATCTTTTAATCAAGGTTGCAGATGTGTGTAAATTTTTGTAGTGGATATTTTATTCTCTTTTGTATCAGTAGGAAGTGAGCCACCTTATTGGACAGTGAGTCCTTTCTGTAGGCAGTGAGCCTTAGTTGTCCTGCGCCTTTTAACATAGCTTACATTAGCATTGCATTTCATTTTATAGTGTTTAATTTACATCCTAGGGTATTAAAATATTCATTTCTAGTGAAAATCCAATATATAGCTTGCATTTTTGTATTGCATTTCATTAAAAATCAACAAAAATCTACATTTTCATATTATGTCTACATCTAAAAACCTAAAAAGAATAAAATCCAATTAAATATTTTTGAAATTTTTCAAAAAAACCACTGCCTAGACTCATTCGCCAGCCTGGGTGACTTAGTCCAATATCAATTTTTTCATTCCATTTTCTACCATTTAATCTAAATTTTTTAAGTTTCTATTTGTTGTTTCTACATTTTAGTTTTGTTTTCCAAAATTTCAATTTTAAACATTTCATTCTTATTAGTTTACATTACATTTGCATGCATCCTGCATTTAGAAACCTTTGCATAAGTGTTTGGTGTCTGATTGCTAATACCTTAGTGAGAAGAAGTTCAAGACTCATGTTATCCCATGATAACACACTCATTATGGATCTTGGGTTATCTAAAGCTTCCACTCCTAGTACTACAAATAGTACACTAGGCATGGATATTACCTTTAGGAGCTCTTTTCCTTCAAATAACATACAAGTTGACATGTAGAATGATCATATTATGTAAGACAAAATAATTCATATTCATGAGGACTTAACACATCTCTAGCATCATGTGAGCCTTAAAAACATTTCAGCCACTACAATTCCTACCATAGAAAAAATCCATTGCATGCTTGAAAGTGAAGAAGGCCTGGACATTGTGAAACCTATAGTTGAGATATATACAAAATATTTTCCTCCAAACTCTAGTGCCTCTCAACTAGCAAACACTGTGGTTAGTCAAGGATGACCTCAAACTCCTCCCTCAACCATAGCCTCAATACCTACCTATGCCACTCCTCACATCACAACAACATTGCAACATGTTAGCAATGTGATTCCCTCCTCAAGTATTCCTATTAGCATCCCTAATTCCTATGTGGCATCACATTTTCTATCCTCTTCTACAATACCATGTATAAGAATTACACTCCATCATCACATACACATACACTCCATCATCACTTTCACTTCCACCCCATATTACTTATAATGACCCTCATAACACAACTTTTCCAAATTTTTCATCCATGCAAAAACAAATCTCCACCATAAACGAAAAATCAGAATGGACCACTCACCTATTATGTTCAAAGCAACCCATTGTCCTTGGAAATATTACGAACATTGATTCCAAAAGGAGTAGAGTTGCATAGATTTGATAAATATGGAGGGAAGGGAGATCCTTCTAACCACGCCAATTCCTACACCACCTTATGTAGTGATTTTTTCCTTGATGATAAATTGTTTAAAGCAAAACTGTTTCATAGGACTTTAAAAGACAATGCCTTGGAATGGTTCTCATCTTTACCAAACAATTCAATTCATTCATTTAATGAACTTGTTGATTCCTTTATAAATCATTTCCAAGTGCATATGACTTCCAAGAATACCTTGGACAATTTGATGAGATGCAAGCAAAACGAGGAAGAAAAGACAATTGATTTTATCTCATGCTATCAATCGCTTTATTCCCAAATTGATGTCAAAATTCTTGATCCACACCTTCAAAATATATTTATAGAAAACTTGCAAACTAAACTTCAGGACAAACTCACTATGATGAAATTCCCCTCCTTCATGCATTTATGTACTTCCCTTTATGATGAACACAATTTGGTTAGTAGTCAAGATACAAAGTCCACTTCTAGCTGAGTTGAGAAATCTAAACCTGCCAACCTAAAAACTTCTCAACCATTCAAAAAGAAAAACAAAGGGTTTTTACAATAAAACCCCCTTAACAACCAACTCAAACCATCAACAACCAAGTAGCAATTGTTAAAATTGTGGTGCCTTTTAATTATGGAGATCCAAAAAGACAATTTACAACCTTACTTGACACCCTTCATAACACAATGTCCCAACTTTTACAACAACAAATGATTACCTTGCCTACTGTTAAAGCACCCAATTCTACTAAGCCTTTACCTCCAAACTTTAAATCTGATGCTTATTTCCATTATCATAGAAAAATGGACATGACGTGAAACATTGTAAGCATCTTAAACATCTAGTGCAAGACCTCATTGATTCCAGTCGTTTATCCATTGCATGTGTTAATGATCAAGGTAATAAGTTCGTTGTCCCTCCAAATAAAAACTTGAAAATTTTCACTAATCCAATTCCCAAATATATAATATTTCATTTTTCAAAGCTAGTGAAACTACAAAAAATGATGTGATGGATTTTGATACAGATGATGATCATCCTAATCCCATTCCACATATTACCCATGTTAATCTTATGGATGAAATGGTAGGTGTGATAGACATCACACCTCATAAGGTCCAACCTAAGAAATCCCTTGATATTACTTTCTCCTATAAGAACATACTTAAAAATATCTTCGATGGTCCTCTTTAAATACCCAACCATATCTATGACAAGCCTACTAATGGGATACTAATAGATCCTGCCTGTGGAGAGAACATGATCACCAAGGAATTTTTCGTATTACATGATGTTTATCAAGATGACTATGATAAACTGAAAGCATGGATCAAGAAAAAAAATGGTTTTGGTTGCCCTATGATAGGATCGATCATCCTTCCATTACAAATAGGACCAAAAGAATTGAGCATCACATTCTCCATCATCCCCTAGTCAGACTAGTTTCATTTGAGGCTAGGCCATCCATGGATTCGCTCAATGAAATTTGTCCCTTCAGTTATTCAAAAATTCTTAAAGTTTCCATTTGACAATGAAATATTCGTTGTTCACCATAGTCACTTTAACCCCTTGTCTTCCAAAGGAAAATTTTCCTTAGAATCCTTTTGGCCCAAGTCCATGGAGCCTATAACACCTCAACAAGACTTCTTTTTCATAGCTTACCAAAAATTCAAAGCAAAGAACATAGTAGAATTGTCTCTCTGCAACATGTCCCCATCCACTTGTGACACTCATATCCTAGATGAAACCATGCTTCAACCTAAATGATATCCAAACAAAAAAGACCAACCAATACCAGAAACTTCCCCAACCTTGTCTGAAAGACCACAATAGAATGAAAAAAACTTTGTCATGCCTCCTCAAATAGAACAAGTCTACAAAGCAAAGGAGAAAGTGGATGATCAACCTTCCACGGTTCCTTTCGTTCTTCCCCTTTAGGAAGAAAAGAAACCTATGGTTAATCAACTCGGTCCTTCACAAATACAACTTGACAACAAAACCAAAAGAAATTGAGGCACTAGGGAGCATAGAAGTAGTTGTTATGCCCTTGCTCACAAGTTACATGAAGAAGAAAATAAAGACAATAAAAATCCACACTTAACAAAATCAATGCATGATAACCCTCCTCCCCAACCACAACAAAACAATCACATACAACAATCACAACAAGAGGTACATTTTTCATTGGATATTATCATTCATCCTCCTTTTATTATTAATCTAGATGACGATGAAAATATTTCCAAAATCGACGAAGAGGTGCATAATGATTTGAACACGTGATTTTCCTCTTCCATGAGCTTAAACGACAAATATCTTATAAAGAGTGTTGAACCTGGTGCTTCCCCTAGTTTGGAACTTGCTCTTGTCCCTTTGAATATTTTCCTTCCCTTGACATATCATGAACATAACTAGGAGGTGGATGACTTGCTAGATGGTTGACTCACATTGGCCTTACTAGTATTTTTCTTTTTCATTTTCATTTTCTTTTGTGTGTTTGCATGTGGGTATTGTGATCCCCCATTCTATTTTTTTTGGTGTCCTCTCTCTTTGTGACATTCCTCTATTTGTACCTTCATTCTTCTCTATGCCATACATTATTTTCACCTTTTCTTCTATCTTTTTCTTTTTTTTCCTTTTAGGGATGATGCAAGGCATTGAGACATTCATGTCTCTTTCATGTTGACCCAAAAAAGATTTTAGAACTTTTTATTTTCTTTTTCTTTTTTCTTTTTCTTGTGTTTTCCTTTTAGGGATGATGCAAGGAATTAAGACATTCATGTCTCTTTCATGTTTACCCAAAATATTTTTCTTTTTCTTTTTCTTTTTCCTTTTCTTTTTCATTTGGCTTGTGTTTTCCTTTTGGGGATGACGCAAAGTGTCAAGACACCCTATGTCTCTTCCATGTTGACCCAAAAGGTTTTTCTTTATTTTCACTCTCTTTTTGTCATTCTTCTAGTTCTATGTATTTGTGGAATGATGATAGTTTTGAGCTCTTTATTGAACATTGCAGCAAAGAAAATACTCACCCCAAATCCATAGATTCCTTATATGTTTGGTGTTTTCATTTTGGGGGCCATCCCCTTCCTTTTCTTTTCCTTTTCCTTCACATGACACAACCTTACTCAGAAACATATGACTTGGCATAAGGGCTTTCGAAGTTGGCTCTCATTTCTTCTTTCTTATTTTTGCATTCTTCATTTGCTACTTTAAAGTAATTGCTCATACTATGGTGTGTAGTAATTCCTTTAAAGTGGGAGAATACATTGGCATTATTCATTTGCATTTTTTTCTTTCTTGGTTCTTAGTGTAGCCTTGTTACTTCATACGATGCATTTTTTACTTTGTGGATGACATTAGGTATGATTTGCATCATGAGCGTGATCTATCTTTGCATATTACATTCCTCTTAGTGGCTTGACATGATACACTGCATCCCCTAAGTTTTGAATATTTTATTCTTTGATTGGTCCTCTCTTGGAGAAATTAGACACAATGTTCCCTAAGTTATAGACCTTGCATGAACTAAGCAAGACTCCTCTGAACGTCCTTTGCATGTTACATTTTACATTTTTTATATGGCCACATTGCATAACACAACTTTCATGCCTATGGTTCCATCATGTTTGTTCACGACCTCCAAGAATACGAAGTTTTGCTTGTCTCGTGAAGTTCAAAAAGTCATTTTCTTTTGTGGCACCTTATTAAAGTTACTAGGAGGTATAACTTTGGTATGGTTTAGTGGGAAGCCCATTTTGAGGCATGAATTTTCCCATAGCCACCTCTTTGTGTGTGTGAGTGCATACTAGCCATGAGTGTATGTTTCTCACCTTTTAGGTCTTCTCGCCTAGCAGACAACCATGAGTTTCATCACCTTAGAGTGAGTATGAGTTTTCTAAACAAGCAGCCTAGATTTGATCCATAATGGGATAGAAAAATGATCGAGGCTTGATCCAATTATCTCTTTCCTTCTCTCTTTCATTTTCCCCCTTTCATTCTTTTACATCATTCTCTTGTGTGTCCCTTTGACCTAATGTTTGGTTTTTCATGGGATCTTGATCTTGGGGGCTTGATCACCCCTCTTAATTTTTGTTATCTCATCTTGCTATCATGAGTACATTTTTATCCCTCTTGATGTGCATGTTTGACTACTTTAGTGTGAGTTTGAAGCAAGTTCATCCTCTCACTAAAGTGGGGGCTAAATGTAGCGTAAAAAAATGTATCTTTGGACATTTTCATGCTCATTTAGGTCTTTCTGATGGATGTTGGCCTAATTTTTCCTAGATTTAATGTTACAATGTGGTCAACACATTCACATTATGTCTTGGACCCTTGTGAATCAATAAGAATTCTATGATGTCTTGTAAAAGTGTTGTGAAGTCTTGTAACCCACTCACATTTTTCTAGAACCTTTTTAATTATAATTCACTTAATTTAACTCTTTTTATCACTTACCAAGCCTTATTTCAAATTTTTGTAACAAAATTTCATGCTTTTCTAGGCTTTCCATCAATAATTTGATCCTTTCTTATGTTTAAATGACCCCTTTATGCACTTACATGCCTTACTTAGGTGTATTTTTGAGAATAAGCCCATTAAACATCATTTAATACACTTTAATTCTTGACACCCACTTAAAATGCCCTGGTGGGACCAAGTTTCCACTAGGGGTGACTTAGTCCCACTTGGCTCAAAAATTAAAATTATTTCAAAATTCTAGCAAGATATTATTTTTTAAACCTTGAGGTCAACCTATGATGTGGTATTTTCAAGAAATTTTGTATAATCATGTATAAATATAGGTTTTTTTCTCTCATTTCACCCTAATTCATTCACTTAATCATTCAAGCAATTATCACACATTCACTTAAACATTTTATGGATTTTCAAGTCTACATCCATTGCAGCTTCTACTTGCATATGCTGAAATTTCTACTTCAAGGGTTTGGTGAGTTTTAGCATTGCATGTTGTTCATTCATCATTCTCTTTTCATTTCATTTAATTTTCAAGGGTTTAATTACCAAACTAGGTTTGACCAAGGCAAACCCCTATTCACTAACCCTTAACACTTTTTCCCCTCTTTGCATGTGTTTTGTAGGTCTTGTATGTAGATTTTTCAAAGAGAAAGGTGTGAAAAGTTGTCATCAATTCATCAAAGTCATTTAAATTCAAAAAATCCCTAAAATAAGCTTGGAGATCACCTATAGGTTAGATTCTACAGATTCAGATATGAAAACCTATTAGGAGCTGAAGTGCAAACCGAGAATTACAGATTGAATCTTTGAATTTACCCAAATATGAAGGTGGAATCAGTCACCATCAGTTGTGAATTATTTGCATTTCTAGGCTTGAAAAGTGTTTTTTGCAGTTCTAGATACCCTTTTGGGTGAAACTTGTTCTTGTAGAATTTCCCCGAAATAGGATTAAGTCACCCAGCTTGGCGTAAGTGTCCTATTTGGATTCAACAATGATTTACATAGGATTCAAGAGATCCTCTACATCACTTTCTAGTTTATAGGTGCACCTCTCCAATCTCATTAAGTTCTATTACCAGTTGTTTGCATTTTGAGTTCATTTTGCATATCACAATGTGTTTTCCAAAAAAGTGTATTTTCTTAGTTTAGCATTAATATTTGATTACTTTTATTAGTTCTTTGCATCTAGGAAATTCTATTTAGACATATTTCAATCATATTTACATTAGTCTTGAGTGAACCACCTAGGTTTTTGGGATGCCTTTCTCCTTTTAGGTGCAAAACCATAGAAGTGTAAGAGAGCCCTATCCCCAAAAATCTTTGGTTTAGCTTTATTATTAACCATAAAGATAATTGTATAATTAATATATTATTGATAAAGGATTTTTTCAGAAATAATATTTTTGGAATTAGAGAATTGATAGGGGATGACAAAAAGACATTGTTGCAAGAAAAGTTGCTTAGTAGGCATGTAGTCTTGAGCTAGAAAAACATGCTCATAGTGTTAAATTTTTTTTTGAAGGATGTTAGGTAGCTCCTATAGGATTTTTTGGAATTCTTGAATCTACTTAATAGTTTGGTAGGTGTGACAAGAATGAAAATTTTAAAAAAGTTCTTTTATGGCTTTATCCCCAATATTGAGTTAATATAATTGAGCTTTTATTTGGAACCCTTGAGCTAGATGAGTTTCAAAAATTTAATTTTTCTACCATAGTTAAGATACCTAAAGATGGGAAGTGGATCTAAATAGTTGAGCTTATAGGGAAATGGTTTCTAGGAAAAAGCTCAAGGATAAGGGCTATGTATGAGGGGTAGTAAAAATAAGAAAGTTTCCTCCCATAAATATAGAGTAACTACTAAGAATGGGTAATGGAATCATTCCATAATTTGATCCACTTGATCCTATGTAGAGGATGTGACTCCAAATTTGAAACATGTTTGATATGACCTATTATGGATTTGTGGTTTAGAAAATAAGTGTTAGAAAAAATAGCCTCTACACAACTTTGGACTTGGATATCTCCCACTTGATATAGAAATGTATTGGGAAATTGCCACATAGGACAACATCTCCCAATAGCTCAACTAGTAAGGAAGATTAGTTGGTGAAATTAAAGACGGATTGGAATAAGATCACAACCTAATCAAACTATTTTAAGGCCCTATTAGGCATAGATTTCAAATTGCTCCATGTGTATGACGTCATATGTTCTTGGCAACAAGCCACATTGGGGTTGAACATGACATATTTATTATATGTGAGAAACTAAGCCTCTCTTTTTCCATTTGTCCTCTATATATGCAAAGCTTCACATTTATGATAATTCATCTTGATCATAATAAAATCCATGCACAAGATCCATGCGGTAGGTAATATTGAATTGGTAATCCATCTATGAAGGGAAGATCTCTTTATGGCATAATTGGGGGCCTAAACATTAATAAGCCCGAAGGAATGATTATTAGCATTCAAAAAAACCCATAATTCATAGTTGGTGGGGTCATACCCATGATCAACTAAAATATAATTTCATGTGGGAGATACAAAGGTGACAAATTCACCACAACCAACTTCATAGTTATTACAAAAAAATATATAAAGGACAAATAAAACATGTTGTAGAAAGAAAAAATCTTGACATAGCCTCCTAAAAGCAATGAATGATCAAACCTAGAATTTTTTTTTTTAATATCATAAATAGGTTTTTTTATGGGAGGTATGTGACACCTCAAACATTCTAAGAAATATAGTTCCTTTAATGAGTATTGAGGGGCATCGATTCAAGAGTGGGGAAACTATTTTGTAAAACCTCATCAAGTGCCACAAAGTTCATAATTTAGAAGTTGACCCATGTTGGTTGTCATTGTCTTGACACATATTTTCGTTCCTCCAATCAGCTAGATAGGCTTCAAGATCCTATATATCCTGTAAGAGGAGGGAAGGATGTGATGTTGTGGCATATATTTGTGGGGAAACAACTAAGGCCACTAGTGGAGATTTAAAACCATCTCCTTGGTCAATGGGTTGATGTTATAGGTACATAGAATAGTCAAGGTTCAGATCCCTAAGCCTATAGACTTGGGTCACTTAGGAATGCTAGAGTTCTTGGCTTTGTGAGCACTCACTATAGACTGATGTCTTGATTTGTGGGAGGAATTGACTATGAGGAGGGCTGAGTAGATGGTTTAGACTGGTGAGAAGACAAAGAACAATCCTTAATCTTATGTTCAAATAATTGACATTGATAGAAAGTGTTGGGAATATTGATCTATTGAATCTACTAATAATAAAAGGCTTATCCAATCTAGATGTTCATCTATTCTTTGAGGTCTTTGGAGAGATCACCTCAACGTAGATTGATTGATGATGATGGGATAAATAAAAATGGTTCTATGCAAACAATATAACTAAGAGTAAAAGCTATTTTTGTTAGAAATTTCCACCATGAAAAAGAAAAACTAGAAAATTCAACCCAAACATGGATGCAAAAGTACTTCTCATTAGAGATGTCAAATTCCTAAGTCTAGGGTTTGAAAATAAGCAAGGAAGAGTGGACCTACCATGAGCCCCTATAAAGGATATCCTCAATATGGCTAGCTTTGGAAAAAAAGAAAAGGAAACACCCTTTAGTAAGGTTTTGCATGACATCTAGGGAAATCCCATGTGGGGGTCAAGACCCTACTAAACCAATTTCTTAAAGCATGCTTTTGGGGGGGACTCTATCCATAAAATATCCAATTAAAGTAAAATTTTCTAGTCATTTGTAGGAATTATCAAACTCAAGAATTGGGAGAATAACATGTAAGGATTTTTCAAGCGACATACCTCATGGACCATCTAGAAAATAAAATTTTGAGGATTTTTGAGCAAAGAGTGCCATAGAGAATCATCATCAAGCCTTCAACTCTACTAGTAATGTAATTATAGAGGAATGGAAGGTTGATACTATATAAAGGGATAAAAAATGCTTATAGAATTAATGATTGAAAGAATTCCACAATAAATATAGGAGAATGGAAGAAAAATCCTCTAGAAAAGTGTAGTTTGAACTACACACCACAAAGCCAAGACCGTAGTAGAACAAAATCCAAAATCCCTACTGATGTTCTCTTTCTCAATATTTTTCAAATATTGTTTGTCTCTAGGTTGTCTGCATTCTCTCTAGGTTGCATGCTTATTGTAGTTAAAGTATTGAGTGACATCTATGGACTAGTCTATGTCTTTTGATTTTTGACCTTTTTGATTAAAATAAGATTTTTATGGGTAAGCCTTTTGTAATTATTGACACCTTTCTAAATTTTATAAAATTATTTTTTATTTATAGAAAACATATAATAAAATTATTTCAAATATGTGTATCCATATATTCTAATATGCTCGTTAGAAGAATAGAATCCTCCTAAGGAAGGAAGGTAAACTTTATTGATAAGAACTATGTGCAAAAGATATAATTTCTGTTATTGGCTTTATTTATAGCTAACACTATTTGATGCTCAAAAAGGTAAAGCTATTTTAATTTTCTTGTTTGAAAACAACTCAAATAATTATAGTAGATTTAAATGTTCCCATTACAATTAATAACCATTTTTGTTGATTTTGATTAGATAAACAAGGTTTTGAAAGGGCCTAGACCCTTGTACAAGAAAAAAATAGAGCATGAAACACAACCAAACAACAACTAACTCCAAAAAAGAAGACTACAAAAGACTACAGGAGGAACAACACAACTTAAAAACCCACCTAGCCCACCCTAAATCAAGATGGTTTAAAAAATTGTTCCAATGAGCTTTGCTTTATCTCAAAATAAGGATCCTTTTCCTCAAAACTAACCTTTTTTGTTATAGAGGTCATACAATCATTGGCTGAACCAACACCCATACTCAAGGCATTAAAATCCATAGGAGTTACCCTTTTAGTCTACTTTTTTAACTCCTTGAAGGTGAGGAGAATCCTCCATAGAAGCAAAAATATGATATTCTTCCAAGCAAAGTGTTGTTTCTTATTCTTAAAGCAAGTAGTGGAAGTATGACCCACAACACCACAAGAGTGATAGATAACCAAAGAGTCTTCAAAGTCAATCTACAACATCCAAGTTCCAAATTTTGAAAATAAAGTAATATGAGTGGAGAGCTTCTGATTTTTCTTTACATAAACACAAAATCTTGCGAAAAGCAACTGCTTCATAAATTTAGTGATCTTATTAGTAGCACAATATTTAAAAATAAAATCTGCAATACACATGAAAATCTTTTCATTCCAAAATTCTAAAGAAAGCCCATGTAGACATACCCAAATAGAAAATTTGAATGTCTTTAGCATAAGATTGAAAACAAACAACCAATTTTGAAAACTTAGACCATTACAACCCAAACCAGCGGCCGTCAAGAAGGGTCTTAGATCTATCTTTCTGAGGGGAAACAAAAATAAATAAAGAAACCATTCAGAAATAAAGATACCTCAACATTGCCATGAAGCTTCCAAATCCAAATTATCCATCTTCTAAAAGTGCCAATATTAAGACGATTACCACAAAAAAAGTGAAAAACATCAATAATTATATGTGCATCCTCCATCTCCATAGGAGAGATACCCAAAAATAGAACACCCAGTAGAACTGTCTTCCACCACACCCCTCGGAAAAAGAACAGCAGCAACCCCAGGAGAAGAAACATAAACTTTTGGTTGTTACTCCATCATATTTAGATGTTCCATTATCATCAAACATATTATATAGCATTGTATTGCACTATATTTCTAATTTGAATTCTAGAGGCTCCTGTTCCCATATGTAAAGTAAATTAGTTATCTGTTGATATTAATATAACATCATAAATTTGTTGTCTGTTTAGGTAATAAGCTGCGTGGACGGTAAACACTAAACATGTTGTTTCGATTGCTTGAGGATAAACGAAATATTAGAATATAATTCGGGAGAACTAACAATTGTATTTCAAGTGCTACAGGATGAATGTAAATGTTATATTAGAGCGTGTGAGCTCTACTACGAAGAGTACAGGTTTTTAACATTTCATTCAACTAAATTTGTATTTTCAAAACTTCCAGTGTCTAAAACTAACAGTAGAAATCAGTGAAGTTCGTATGAACTCGTACATGGAGAGAAAGGATTTAAAAAAAAACACACAGATTCTAAAAATTCCAAAAGAAAGCGTTCTTACAATTGCAATCTAGGCACATTTATTATTGGTCGAAGGCTGCAAGAAATGAAAAAGTGAAGACACAAAATTATTTGTTAAGTTGAAGCATTTTTTATATCTTTTACTGAGGGGAGAGAGATAGTGGTGTACTGGTTAAGGCAGACAAAACAATGGAGCTCACAGGTGTTGGGGAGTGGTAAGCTTCCACCGCTCAACTTATCTCTGCAATTTTCCTTCACCACCACAAACTCTGCAATATGTGCCAAAACACGTGAGCCATCGCTACGCTTTCCAAGACTTATAATCAAACAGAAATAAATAAATGCTATCATAAATTTTGCTTATGTTTGCAGCTGAATAATTGGAGCGTGACAATGTCCCTTTTAGAATCCTATGCAGAGCTGATTTTTTTAATGACACTCCCACGCGTTTTGTATGTTATACAAAGAATCTGCCAATTCAAAATATTTTAAAACCTTGATTTTTCACTGAAAAAAGCTCAAACAATCGGACAGTGCAAGGCGTAAATTTATTCCAGAGAGCTTGGAGTTCATTCGCACCGTCCCATAAAACAATTATTTAAGCCTCTATTCTGATTTTTTATATTGAGTATATATAGTCCGTCCATTTGAATGGTTCTTGAATGTCCATTCCATCAATAATATGATGTAGCATTGTGAGTATGATGACGTAACATCCACGGTCCACCCATTAACCTTGACAGCTATACTTTTGAATTTTAAAGTTTATGTATAAATCAGTTATCCATCATATTTAATAATCAGTAACAGCTTTACGGTGCACCAATGTAATTGATGATAATTTAAATTAAAATTGTAGATGCATAAAAATGTCATTTTAATCATTTTTATCCATTGCATAATCATATCTCCATAAAATCTTTAAAATATTATAAGCATTTATAAGCATTTACTCATAACCATAATCCATTTACATAATCATTTAGTCATTTATCCGTTATTTATCCAAATGCATATTTCATTAATTCATTTCATTAATTTTTATCGTTTCATTAATCATTAACATATCCATAAATCATTTCATATTTGTCCATTTACATAAATCATTTCACTTTGACTATTTGCATGATTATTCATTTGCATTAATCATTAAAATGCATTCATATATTTCATTAAATAATTTAAAATTCATAAATCAAATTCTATGAAATTAGCTTAAAATTGCACATTAAATTCATAAATCAATTTCCGTGGAATTAGCTCAAAATTGCACAATTTGAGCTTCTAAACATGAATCGTGGCATAAATCTCTCCACTTATTTCTCATTTCTTATTTTCATATTATACATTCATCTATAAAAACCTCCTCCGTCTCACTTTTTGGGGATACACATTTTTATTTAAAAATTCAATTTCAAATGCATAAATCAAGAATCATGGTGAAATAGGAAAACAATGGAGCTGATTTTCCTTTGAATGCATTTATTTTAGTTTGCATTTTGCATTTGTATTCATTTGGAAAGGCTTTATTGATGATATGTTGAAATTTTGATTTGAATTTATAGATTAAATCATTTAGCTTCTTCAGTTTTCATCATAAACAAAATGGTGAACCTAATGTGAATGCTTGGATGAATATTTTCACATTTTGCATGCACACTGATTTGCAGAAAAATTGAAAGACAAATATGATATGATCTACATTTTGCATCAATTTCATTGCATTTGATATGATCTACATTTTGTAGAACATTGATTTCTTCACATCTATAGCATATCGATTTCTTCACAATTGAATATGATATATATTTTGCAGGATCAACAACTTCAGATCTGATATGATATACATTGTCTTATTTTGTAGTTGAAAGGAAAAATATGATATCAATTTCTTTGCAGCAAGTTACATTGTGAAAGCATTTCAAAATACAATAAAAACTTTAATTCAAACAAAAGCAAAAAAAAAAAAAATCATTGGCATAATTTAAAAATGTATCACTTGCACGACTAAGTTTTTAGCGATTTATGAGCTTGTAGAACAAATCTTTGATTTGAATCTTTGAATAATGAATAACACCCCACAACATTTTATTCTGCAATTTAATTTTGAGTGTCAGTTTTAGTTTTAACATTTAAATTAGATTTCTAATTTTTAACATTTAAATTAGATTTTTAGTTTTCAACCTTTAAGTTAGATTTTAGTTTTTAGCTTTTAACTTTTAATGTAGAGTTAGCTTTTAATTTTTAAATTAGATTTAGCTTTTAAATTTTAATATCTTTTTCTAAATTA